>BJKM01000074.1:0-191580 GCA_015082035.1 Chaenogobius annularis | reverse complement strand
ACACAGCTCTAACACACGCGCACACACACAGCTCTAACACACGCGCACACACACAGCTCTAACACGCACGCGCACATGGGTCTTGAAAATGCTTGACAAAGTGGTTTTGATGAGTTTGATTCAAACGTCTCTTGAAACACGTTTTCATCCCAAAACATGCAAATGTGTTTGAAATGATTTAAACGGATACAAATGATGACAAATGTCACGTAATGTTGATGTTTCTGCTTTAGTTCTTTCTTTAGTCCTGTTTTGTCCTGTTTTTAGGACCCTGCTTATTCTCTTGAGTCTGTTTTAGTCCTGCTTTGGACTGTTTTAGTTCTGCTGATCCTGTTCTCTTGCCTGCTTTGGTCCATTGCCCTTCGAAAAATCTTGCCCCCTGCGGATATATTGGAGACCCTTGTCTAGTAGAGTTCAAACTTATTGTAATTAGTTATTATTCCTGCTTTGCCATACCGGTGCATGGCTAATATGCACCTAATTCTGTCTTGTAATTTTTATTTTCTTACAGATTTACTTCTCTCCTACAAAAATAATAAATGGCTTGACTCAGACAAATATTACAAACTAGACTTACACTCTTGTGTGTGGGATCATAGATGAGGATGGCATCATGGCACTAAGTCTATTCCGAATATTTGATAAGCTGCGCTGCCGTGGCCGAGTGGTCGAGTGGCTCGAGTGATACCTTCTTAAACGAAATAACTTTTTTAGACTCAGATTATAACATGGGTTTATTTCTGAAAAACATACTACCACAAATCAATATTCTAAAGTTTTTTCTAGTAACCAGAATACAGACATATTCACTTGGAAAAGTCGATTGGTGATGCAGGACGACGGGCAGTTGATATCAACAAAGGATACTTTTAACGTTTTTATGTGAAACATTTACATGAAGAATAGGTACGCTAACTTGAGTGGAGGAGCAACAACAAAAGGATAGCTCGGCCCTGGCAAAGTGATGCCTCTGTGCGCACAGAGTCCGCCTCCAACATTTACAATCGACTCGCGAACACACGCGGCACTGGTTGAGCGCATCCTCTAGTAACAGACCGCTGCAAAACAGCCAGACAACAACAGTCTCCACACTTGAAACAGTTCTGTGTCGGAGTGAGGAGCTAAGCCTGGCATCCTGCGACTCTTACGGAGTAACAACGGTGAAATAACAGGCACAAGGATTTGGTGTCGTGCATAGAGCGTTGGTCTTGCGAGAGGGATAGATATGCATTCAAAAGACGCAAGCTGTCGCAAAAGAAGACGTTTGAATTTGAGTTGAGAGAGGTAAACAAGGTTTTCTATAAGCTCTACAACTTACACTTGTCCAATTACAATAACTAAAATTCCAACTATACTCAATTTCCAATGGTGGTGCTTGTGTCTCGTGGCCAGGAACTGGGTATAGAATAAAGTTCAGTGAGAGTTTTTTTGTTCATTTCCTTGCTCAAATCGAAACAACACTAAGCATGTTTGGACGCATCTTGTTACTCTATTGACATTGAGTCCATTTAAATGTTAAATAGTAAAGAAGTATCTTACAAAATTGAATAGTGTTAAAAAGGAATATGCAGCACTGCACGAGCTTCATCATTTGTAAATTCTGGTGAAAAGGCAAATATGTGGAAGAGGGAAATCGAAACAGTTCTGAGAAGAACTCTGGCCGAAGTTTTTCAGTCAAATTCTTTGTTTCCACGACCTCCTTTCCTCTATTGACCGGGAAATATAAACTGAACACCCAGTTAAAGAGTTAAAGGCACATGGAGATTAACACATACAAAGCAAAGCTAAGCTTTGATACATTTTACAATAAGCAAAGTTACTTTCTATAATTTTTATTTTTATCTGGAGCAAAAAGGGAAATAATTCAAGTTAAACACACAAATGGGTTCTTAGTACTGCTTTTACTTGTTGATAATATAATAATAATAATAATAATAATAATAGATCCATGGCACGCTCCATGGACGTTACGCACCGAGGCACAAGAGGGCGCACCTTTGTTCCGTGGCTAAAGTTACGTCACTACGTCATTACGCAGTACACACGCATGGATGTACACGCCGGGTGTTATTCGTGGATTTTACGCTTTCGGTCAAGAGTGATGTGTTATAAGAGGAGCACTCTTATAACACATTAGGCAGCACCACTTACTGGAGCTGCAAAACTATTTCATATTTGGTATTTTTTGTAAATGGGTCGAATAAAACATGCCGAAGTGTGTGAAAAAGTCCAGCACTGCTCAGAGCACGATCAGCGCTTATTTTGGACCACAAAGCAGTGCTTCAACCACTCCATGCAACGAGAAGCAAAGTGCATCAAACCCACTGTCTGTGAAAAACAAGGTTTGTAGAACACTTCGCAGTGGATGTAATGTGCAGTAACCCGGGCTTTTTGCATGATCGTTCATTCTGTTCTGCAGCACAAACGCACCTCTACCAAGTCTGATGGTAACAATAATGTCCCAGGAGGTGGTCCACCAAAAAGGTCTAAACTGCCCCCCAGAAAGCAGGAGGAGGGGAGGGAACCTACCTCTGCTCAGAGCAATGCAGGTGCAGTGCACAGTAGGCTACTGTATGTCAGTTTGGCGAAAATGGACCAGGGAGAACTTGTCCTTTTATTTATTTAATGAGTATGTCTGCTTTAGGTAGGAATTTTCTGTCGACCACAGATGGAGGCGTATGCACATCCACCTTGGAAAAACTAAGAGGCTTTGCTTGCAAAGATGATCTTGTACATAATGCCACACACAAGGATAATGGAACTGGCCTTTGTACATTTCAAACTTCAGGATCAAAACAAGGTAATGAAATAGAGCAAGGTGAAACTGAGGAAACCGAGGTAGAAGAGGACAGTAAGGCAAGCCTGGCGCTGGTAAGGAAGTTGGATAAAAGCAGATCATAAAAGGGAAACGTAATTGTGTGTTTATAAGTTGTGTGTTTGCAGCCCTGTTTATCTCATTTTGCCAAGCCAGGAGTAGAGAGAAAAAGTAGAGAGCCTTGCCTTCCAGCCATTAGCACATCCATATCCAGACTCTCAAAGAGTGTGTATACCCCTCTGGAGCAGCAGGTGATCGACCTAAAGCAGCGCCATCAAGATGTCCTGTTAGCCATTGAGTGTGGCTACAAGTACAGATTCTTTGGAGAGGACGCAGAGGCAAGTCTTTAGTGTATCATTTGAATAACGTGTATTAGAATGAACTCATTTGTAAAAACTATTCTCTTTACAGATTGCTGCAAAGATTCTCAGTATCAGCTGCTATTCTGATCATAATTTTATGACATGCTGCATTCCTACTCATCGCCTTTTTGTACATGTCCGACGCCTTGTGGCACTCGGATACAAGGTAATTACTTCTAGAGTAAAAACATTTGGGTTTCACCGCATTCTTGTAAATATTGCTTCGCGTTTTAGGTTGGCGTAGTGAAACAAACGGAGACATCTGCGATCAAAGCCTCAGGAGCCAACAAGAATGCTCTGTTCACCCGAGAACTAACGGCTCTATACACAAAGTCCACTTTAGTGGGAGAAGGTACCCCTTATATGTGCCTCTGGTCTTTATGGAGACTGGTTCTACTCAGGACTAAATTATCAAAAATCTGTGGCAAAAAAGAGTTTGTTCAAAACCTAATAAAAAACAAACTTTTTAAAGATGTGAACCCCGTGTGCAAGTTTGAAGACATACCTCAGGGATGTGATGGTGCTGGTATGGACCCTCCACACAGCTTCTTACTGTGCATTAGTGAAAAGTGGGACAAACAACACAAGCAGCTCTCTATTGGCCTTGTGGTGAGTTTCTGCTTTTTAGTTTGTTGAAGTAGATAATTAAGATAAAACTGTTAACACTTCTTTGGTCCTCTTTTTGAAGAAATTCAAATGATAAATAAAGACACCCGTGGTAATTCAGATTCACTATTTCACTAATTAACTTTGTGTTTTCAGGCTGTGCAGCCCAGCACTGGAGACGTGTTACTTGACTGTTTTTCTGACTGTTCGTCTCGCTCTGAACTGGAGGCCCGAGTCCTGAGGTTAAACCCTGTGGAAATCCTGGTGCCGTCTGACCTCTCAGAGCTCACACACAAACTGCTTCACAGCGTCACCACTGCCAGGTAATTCTCTGTCTGGCCAGTAAGTGTCAGTATCTTCACAGAAACAGTATATGCTTTTCCAATTTTTTGACAATTTATATAAATTATAGTATTGATGTTTGAAATGAAAAAAACGTTTTTGTTTGTCTATTATCCAAATTCAGATGACATGTTTTTGAGACAATTTTTTGTATCATTACATTTGCATTGCAACTCGCTTCCTGGTTGTGCGCTTCTACGTCCAGTGTGTCTCCTCTTTCTGTTAAACTTGATGATCATAACAGTGCTTGGACTACTACATTGTACCTACTTTATTCACTTTAAAAGAGAACATCAAAGGTCACAGGAGGGTTTCACCTGCATGTCACATTTTGGTAGAAAATTCCTTTTACTAAAAAATAAT
Source organism: Chaenogobius annularis (assembly GCA_015082035.1). Taxonomy (NCBI): domain Eukaryota; kingdom Metazoa; phylum Chordata; class Actinopteri; order Gobiiformes; family Gobiidae; genus Chaenogobius; species Chaenogobius annularis. Next base: position 187,092 of record BJKM01000074.1, on the reverse strand, counting down.
AAGGATAATGACTAGCGTCACGGCAACCGTCTGCCTTCATGCCTGGTGAAAGAGGTCCCACTCTTTAATTTTTGTCACATATTTCCATTCAGAACATTTGCTTCATCTATTTAATAGCACAATGCCAGGGTGTTGTACTTGCATTTCTTAGATCTTTTGCCTCCCATTGAACATCTTCACTTCTGCACAGCACCTCTCACTCCAGTGAGGCTGGTTACTCGGAAGGGGACTCTGCTTTGTGCAAAGGTGGATTGTGTGAGATGAACAGAAAGTGTGTGTCTGTGGTACCCCATCAGGCTGTTTGTTCAATCATACAGGACTCAGGAGCAGACTTAAGACTTAAGATGAGAGACACAAAATTTGATTTATAATTAATAAATCACAACCTGGCCCAGTGGAAGCCAAAGGATGGGTGGAATTAATATGGCGTGATTACTTATACAATTTATAGCCTGTTACTCGTCGCTGGCCTTGAAACAGACTTGGGTCTGTGCAGGGTTTTGTTTACATTTATTAGCCACTCAAACTATGACACACGGGTGAACATATAAATCAGCTGTTTTTTTTTTTTTGTTGTATTTGTGGTTCCGTGTCTCTGGAGTGGTCTGATGAGATGGGTCCCTGGCAACGGTGAACATATGTCCCAGGAGGCATGGTAATGAGTCCCTCAGTGGCAGGTTGTAAAAAAGTGTGGTTATAGTCAGTTTCCCCGTGACTATGTAGGGAATAAAACAATATAACTTGTTGACTTGATGCAAACCGTTTCATTTTGAGCATTTGTTTTTATTTAAGTATTTAAAGGCATCCATACCATATTTTTTGGTTTGGTTGGTTCAGATTTAACCTTTGACCTTTTATGGTTCTGATTGATTATATAAATCACACACAATCTCTATGCTTCGTTTACTGATCAAAACGTGGTTCTGTGGATGATTAAGAAATGATTAAGTAACATATTTATTAGCATCTTGTTACTGGTTGTTACTTTACTTTTTTTGTATTACAATTGTTTTTGTGCCACTGAGATATGCTCTTGAGTAGCTCATAATGTGTTTGAACTGGCCAGTTCAATGATCAATGGCAGTAGTTACGCAGCTCGCACAACATGCAGTCTGTTGATCATTTTCATGTAGTCAGACACCAAAAAGCTTTATGTGAACAAGCTTTTTGGTGTGCTGTGTGTGTGTGGGTGTGTGTGTCTGGTGTGTGTCTGGTGTGTGTTTGTGGGTTTGTGTGTGTGTGTGTGTCTGGTGTGTTTGTGTGCAGAAGAATGAAAATAGGACTGCGACCAAAACCATGTGTTTGCAGCGGTTGCCTTGGTAACAAGAGAGCAGACAAAGCGAGTCCTTGAAAGCGCCATTCCAACATGTGAATGGGCGGATGAATGGAGTTTGTGAGAGATGTGGCTGAGAGATTGGAAAAAGAAGTTCAATCACGTACAGGTGTATAGATAATGAAGTATTTTCTCCTCTTTGCTCACGAGGCCTGTGCTGTTCTGTCCCTTAGCCCTTGTGCCGATGACCGAGCGCGCCTGGAGACCCGAGACAGTGCTCAGTTTGAGTTTGCCACTGCAATGGACACAGTCACCAAGTTCTATACCCAGAGCCAGGACAAAGGTGTGAGTCCAAAGTGAACAGCAGTAAATGTTTTCGACGGTTAACTGGGAAACTAAGCGATAAAGTGACTATTGATGATGCTGGAATGTTATGGAATTGACAAACTATACAGTAATTCTGTTATTCCAATAGTGATAAAGTGGTGTTTTGAGTGATAGCTATATTTTTTGGTTTTGTATTAACAAATCTCATACAGTATAAGCTTTATATCAGACAGTGAAAACAACATTTGCATCCCACCCAAGACGCTACGTTGCTAATTTCACTGCGCTATTGTTGTATAATGTTGCACTATGAAACACCTTTCTTCTATCTGAACCATTGCCGGTCAATATTTTGAAATATTCTGGATAACTAAGTGTAGTTTGTCTGTCCCCTCCAGACTCTCACCCTCTTTCAAGCGTTGCCACCTTAGAGAGTCCGGTTATCTGCTGTCTGGGGCCGCTCATCCAATACCTCAAAGAATTCAACTTGGAGCGGGTTCTTAGAAGTGAATGGTATTCTCACAGTATGCGTTTCTTAGTAATGACCGCCAGTGATGTGTTTCCTTACTGTTCTAGCAATTTTCAGCGCCTTCTCAGTGGATCGGAAATGATGACACTTGGTGCTGCCACCCTTAGGAACTTGGAAGTCCTAAGAAACCAGGTAACAAGGCATATATTCAAGATTTTAAAGGTATGCCATGTAACTTTTCTGGAGGAGGGTTTGCCACATGCTTATGTTATTGTTTTGTCAGGCGTGTTTAACAGTATAGCTTTAAACTGATCTCATTCCATGGAGACAAGCAGGTGACGCCACCAGCCCAAGTTCCAAGTCAGAACTGCGGAGAGGCGACCCCGCTTTTAATGCATGTTTTAGAGTTAAAATGATTTGATGAAATGCAAGATGGATACGTTTAATGCCATTCTGTGGAGCATTCCAGTGAAGCAGGTTACGTACTTACAACCAGTAAAGTTACAAAGTGCTCCTTTTTACGATAACCAAAATTTATTGTCCCCATAGGAAAATGTGTCTTTTTTTTTTTTCTTTTCTTTTTTTCAGATTCGCTGTGCTGCAAGTAGGAAGGCTCTAATGCTTTATGCTTTTGCCAGAACAGAAACATTAATCTAATGGCTTATAGTCTTTTCTACTGACACCAATCACATCTTTGGGGGTTATAATAATGGCATCACTCTTTGTTTATGTACGCTGACAGTGAAGAAGTGAATCGTCGTGCCAGCTTTTGTTTCATGTGGATCGATGCTAAACTATCGGCATTCAAGAATCTTGTAACCATGTCAACCTATCGTAACCACGTGGGGCTTCCACATGGTCCTAGATAGTGGTGTAGAGTGCCAACAACTTAAATACTGCGCCACAATTTTCTAATGTTAAGGGCCTTGATACGCATTCACAAGGTATTCATACATAAAAGCTGCATGGATATAATGAGTGTATGTGTTGAATACAGACGGATGGGTTGTTGAAGGGCAGTTTGCTGTGGGTGCTGGACCACACCCGCACTGCGTTTGGACGACGATTAATGAGGAAGTGGGTGAGCCAGCCGCTTATGGACCCACAGTGAGTAGACCGGTCTCCTGAGCTCTGGGGAAATCTTTAAATCTGTGTGTCCAAACTGTGCTGATTTATCTTTTACAATGTGAGGATGCTCTCCATTTCAGATGGGGGGGCTTGAGTTAGTATCTCTGTATCTGTTCTTGTTGACTTGAGCGTCAGTTCAATTAGACCGATGTAAAATATAGAGTATATTTTGATTCTGTTGTTTTGAGCAAAGTGAATATGCCCCATGGATGAAGGTTCAACGGACGTAGGAAATGGAGCTATAGTGAAGTATAGTTTCATTTTCTTTCAGATTTAGTTTTCACCACAACCAGTGTCTTTGCTCCGAGGGAAGGTTCCTATGTCAGAGGAACTCCCTGCTAGAGTCTAAGCGCCAAACTTATTATATATATCATATGTGTATCATTCACAATTGTACATCTTTCATTATCCTTGACATGTTGTAATTTGAACTATAAGTATTAAAAAGCCATATACCTGTTCAGTTTTGTGTACTTTTTCCGCACAAAGCATGGTGGCTATGTTCATATGTTTCATGTAGCTTAATTTAACACTTTAATTTCTGTCTCAGGTGCATCTCGGATAGGCTGGATGCCGTGCAGGAGGTTCTTGAGTCAGACTCGGTCACATTAACATCTCTTAAATCACTGCTGTGGCATTTACCTGATGTAGAGCGAGGCATTTGCAGCATATATCACAGAAAGGTAAGATGTGACTAATCAGACAGTGATTAATTCATATTAAAGTGACACACACAATGTCCTTTAAGGATGTCAGAACTATTCACTAAATCGATACTTGTTCAGGTGCAATATAACCACAAACACTAGAAAATAATAATCATGAACATTTTAGTCAGTTTATAAAATTCAAATCCATTTAATTCAATTTACCCTAACTGAATTGAATTCAAGTTTAATTTTATAAAAATGTTTATTATGTCTATTGTGAACTCGTGATTCCTTTTACACTTAGCTTAACACTTAACACTCAAGAATTTCTAGCATTTTAAAACATAATTGTGTTTTTACGAATGTATATTTTTCATAAGAACAATGTCTACATGAATATATTAACCGTATCACGTAATGTTATCTACTGTAAGATTATAATCTGTATAATGCCAAGGTTAGATGGAACCACACAGCCACTCCAAACCGGGCGTCGTCTTGATGATGCAAGAACGATTATCAAAGATTGACCACTGAACAGCCAAGCGTTTTTCTCTCCGTAGCATTGTAAACCAGAAGGACAAAAGAAAACTTCTAATAAATCCCTTTTTTTTTACATTTAGGCAAGTATAGATGTATGAGTAAAAACATTGGTGTAAAACGAAATACACTTTTTTTTTTTTAAAGGGGGGGGGGCATTTGACCACCATGACTCATGAATTCTTCAGGTATTCGCACCAAGACAAAAGCATGCAATTTGTCGTGCTCCTTTTTGCGTGCTCCTTGATTAACCACAGGGAGCGGTCGCCTCTGTGGCACTTACCTGATGGTCTGACACACTCTCATTTCCTACTGGAGCCATGTTCAAAATGTCACCAGGCTGTTTTTTGTTCAGCATGATGATGTTTCTTCGTGTATATATATGGTCAAAATGAACTCCTCAAATGCCACCAAACACACACAAACACACGGTTACAAACACACACACACAATGAGCTTACCGGTAATTGTTATTTCGCTGTCTGTGGCTAAATGGGTCTGGTGGTTGTATTGACATTATGGCAAGGAGCTGCGCAGTCGGCCGTTTATCTACAGTATTTGATTAATGCCATAAAGCATGTCAGCACTGTCCTCATTAACCTTTTATGGCGCAGTCTTATAGAGTGGCATCAGTGAAAGCCGCGCACAATAACCACCGGTTGGCTGTGGTTCTACAATTTAAAATATAGATTGGTCATAAACCTACTAATGACCTGCGGTATATCCTTGCCTTTGTATTGACAGTGAATTTGCAACTCCTGTGACAGTGACGGCGTTAGAATCAATCTGATATCAATGGAAAGGAAACGACACTGATGCAGGGGGCAGTGCTGTTGATGGCGTGTTTCGAGGGAGACGTTTCACTGCGCCTGTGCAAGTGTGGCGAACTGTTTGGGAGGGGTGAGATGAGATTCCACGATATATGGGGGGAGAGATGAGCTCCACAAGAATCAGAATCAGGGTTTATTGCCATTGTCAATGAACAAAATTCACGAACATAGGAACTTCGCATTAAGGTGCAACATAAAACACTGATCAAGGATAAAAACAACATATATTCAATCCAAAGGGCATGCATTAAGAAACATATTCAAATTACTATAGTATAAGATGAAAATAGGCATTACTAGAATGAGACATTGTGAACGAATCCATATATAGTTTGTTTATATATTTTGTTTAGTTGTGCTTTCTGTGCCTGTATATTTGAACAAATCAATTCAAATCATATTCATGTCTTAATCGTAGTATTTTGCTTGTCCACGACTCTCTAAAATTATGGCAACTGGACTGAAAGGCGAAAATGATGCAAGTGTGATGTTTTTTAGTTTGTCAGTGTTTTTCGTGTTTTTCCAGTGCTCCACTCAGGAGTTCTACCTCATCACCAGTACACTGTCAAAGCTCAGACTCAGACTGGAGGCCTTGTTACCAGCCATCCAGTCCCAGCTCACCTCTCCTCTGCTGCGGGGCCTTCTGCTCAACACTCCTGGTCTTTTGGAACCTGCTCACAGTGTCATCAAGGTGCTCAACGAAAATGCTGCAAAGTAAGACAGCCTTTTAAATAAATAGGAATGTCCTGTTTGAAATCTAAATTACTTTGATGTATTTTTTCAGATCAGGAAACAAAACTGAGTTGTTCTCAGATTTGTCACATTTCCCGGTGATTCAGGAGCGGAAAGAACAGATTCAGGCAGTGCTCAGCGACATCCAGAATCACATTTATGAAGTCCGAAGGGTGCTAAAGAACCCCTCTCTTGGCTATAAGACTGTGTCGGGGCAAGAGGTAGACTTTACTCAAATAAGTTATTGTTGGTGTATAACACTATCTGTGTTACGTTCTGCATTTTTAATTTTCAGTTTCTTATTGAAGTGAAGAATTCTCAAGTATCTACAATTCCCCCTGACTGGACAATTGTTAGCAGGTGAAACAATTATGTCCCTCCCCCCAGGGTGCACAATAACTTTTCTGATTGAGGGACCACCGCCTGCTTGTTTCCAAGGAGGAAATGTTATTGCTTTGTCTGGAATGTTCCACAGTATGGCATTTAGCATGGAGACGAGGAGTTGAAACCCCCAAGCCAAAGAACATCATCAGATATGTGAAACATAAGAGAGACATGCAAGAGAGCTAAGTATAATGCCATATGGTGGAACATTTCAGGCAAAGCAATAACCTCTCCATATAGACAAAGTGGACCTCCGACCAGAAATGATGTAGTGCACTTTTAAAGGGCTCATTCAACCTCTTTCTAATGAATTTTCTTCACAGCACCAAGACAATGGCAAGATATCACTCCCCTTTTCTGGTGGAGCACTACAAGAAGCTGCAGCAGCTCAGGGAGCAGCTGCAGCTGGATTGCCAGAGGGAATGGATCCGATTCTTGGAGTATGATACACCTTCACTAACTCGCAAAAAAAGGCTGTTAATATGTGTTTGTGTCGTGCAAAATTCCCTCTCATTTTGTCTTTGTCTTGAAATTAGTCATGCTCAGAATGTATTGAAGTACTCATTTTAATTCAGACTTTTTCCTCTCTTCCTCAGTGAGTTTGGGGAGCACTATCACGCTATAAAAAGAGCTATTAGTCACCTAGCAACCATGGACTGTCTCTTTTCATTGGCCGAGGTGGCAAAGCAAGGGGATTATTGCAGGTGAAGTCCTCGAACGATGACAATACAGTTTGGATTGTGTGTGGGTGGGTATTTATCATATTGTGGGGAAAAATCTGCATGTACACACTCGCATCATGGGGACCTGCCTCCCTTATGGGGACAAAAATCAGGACCACTTGATGTATTTTAGTTATTATTAGATCAACCACATGGTTTACAGTTCAGATATGGGTTGAAATAGATTAAGGTTAGGCTAAGTAGTGACTATTTGTTAGGATCAGTCCCCAGGAAATCAATGTAATGCCCCCAAGAAGAATGGAAGCCCAACATGTGTGTGTTTGTGTAGGCGTCCTGTGTCACGTCCCAGTCGTCTTAGACCGGCTGTGTGTGGGAGAGTGCACCATCTCCTCAGTGTGTTCAAATACAATGCCAAAAAATTTCACTCTCATGCACACATATTGGGTTTCTATACTTGAATTGCATTCATGTCCTGTTGACTGATCCTACTTTACTTTATTCACTACATGCCTAAATCTAAACCCCTAACCATGACCTATCCTAATATCTTTGTGTTGTTGATCTAGTAACTTAAGTTTTATGTCATGGTGACCGGATGTTTCTCTGCATAAAGGCTGCAGGTCCTTTATGAATTGAGCTTATACAGATTTTTAGTCCCCACAGTGTGATAAAAACCTGCCCACACCACATCTGCATTTGCACACTAATGCATTCATTGTCTCCATTTTGTAATGCTTTTGAGCATGGAGTAGATATTCTACATAACTCTCTTAAAACATTCTTATTTACTGTTGGAGCCCTTTTACTCCACTGTTTGACAGCTGTAAAAAAAATATAGTTATTTATTTGTATTTATTTTTTCTTAAATCAGTTAATCCCCTTCAGTTCTGATACAAAATGTTATAACATCTGTGTGATTTTTGTCTCCACAACTATAAACAAAAATGCTTTGTACTTTTTATTACACTCAAGGGTATGTCAAAGATTGTAACAAATATGATTTGTGACATTTTTGTAGTTTTTGTGAAGGAGCAGTGTGCAGTTTGAAAAAGAGGAGTTTCTCCTATAGACCCCATTATAACCAAAGGACGTTCTGCATGTGTGGAGACGCTACATTTTTTGAGTTGATCTGAAATGACACTATAAAGTTGTTATTTCCAGATCACTTGTGGCCTTCCTTTTTCAGAAGAGGTGAAATGTTAAATTTTTGTAGTTCATACTGAAATGACTCGATTTGGCTTCTATAAAAAGAGCCATTAATTTCTATTATGTCCCCACGCTTAAGCTCTGGAGCGTTAGACATGGATGTGTATGTTTTGTGTATGTGCTGCACATAATTGTGGGTATTGGAGGGCTGTTCAAATACAGCTCAGCTTTTTGTAAATAACTACTCTACACTCAAACATGCCTATTCTTCAAACATTTCACCTCCTGAAATCATAATTTTATAGTGTTATTGCAGAGCTATCAAAAATGTTATTATAATGGAAGTCAATGGGAAAAATGGTGCCAACAGAACAAGTGGGAGAAAAAACAAAATCCGGCGATTGCAAAAAAATAGAAAAAATCCTCAAACCCAATGTTACTAATCTCTGACATGTCCATGACTGTAATAAATGTGATGATTTAACCATTAATTTAATTTAAGTAGATGAACAGAATTGAGCAAAAAAATTCATATAAAAAATTAATTATACAAAATTATTTTTACAGTTGTCAAAAAGTGGCGTAAAAGGGTGCTAACAGTCGTTTTGCACGTTAGTTGTAATACCACTTCTGGTCGAGTGGGAACTCCGTTCACCTCAGTGGGGAATGAGGGAAACTGAAAACGGCGTTTTAGTCTGAGTAGAATTCATTTTCTCTTGCTGTCAGCAGCCCTATGTTTACTAATACAAGCGGAAGAAGTACTACGTCAGATGGCGTGCGCTCAGGTCAACTTCCGGAATAAGATGAATAATAATGGACATTACAAAATTTCAAATAGATTTTTTGAAAATAATATAAGATTTGAAAACTAAAAATATCCAAATATCTTAACAGTAGAAATGGTGGCCAATTTAAGACTGAGAAATACCGAGAGTCAAACACAAGGAACAACACACTACAGCACACTACAATCTACAGAGATTACCAACATGTTTAAGATGCAATGTCTGTTCAATTGGAAACATCTACTGGACATTATTTACATCTTTTCATTATCTACTGTATACGTGGTACTGTATGGTTTATGTACTGTATTCATTAAACATTTTCTTGATTTTCTTTTTCATACAGGCCTGTAGTGAGCAGCAGGGAGCAACTGATTATAATTCGAAACGGTAGACATCCCATCATAGACCTTCTAATGGGAGAGCAAAGCCAGTATGTGCCTAATGACACAGAACTACAGGTACAGAATAATATGCCATACATACAAAACACATGTATATATCTATATTTGTCCCTGAACAAGTAAAAATATTGAAAACCTTAAAGGGACACGTATAATATATTAGTTGTAAAGTTATTGGCCTTTAAACATGGTCTTGAGAACCGCCGATTCTGCATCTTATGATTGTGAACTTGGAATAATGTATCTACTGAAAGCACACATTACTTTCTATCACTCAGACGTTCCCTCGTCAGGAATTGCACTCGAACTCCAATGACGGGCAGGAGAGGGAATTACCACGGTTTGTTTGCCCCCAACATGCTAATGTTTGCGCACTGTTGCAATAAATACATTTGCAACAGAAATGTGGGAAATGTTGACTGTTTTCTGAAGCTCAGAGGAATATGATTTCCAAACAGGATTGATCAAACTAGCATGAATGAAGTTAATACAACACCAGTTATGTTTTGGATCAGGGAACAATGTTATAACATGGTTAAAAGCGCACTTCCCTGTTTAGTGATGGGAGTGGGTGTAGGTTGATCTTGCATAGAGGCACATCAAAAAGAGACATTTTCAATCCGCCCACTGCCTCACATGCTGCAAATATCTATTCTGTTTTTGCAGATTACAAATCTGATCATGATCTGATTTCTGGAGTAGTCCGATAATTGAAATGGTACTGTATGTAAACAGCTAAACCTGATCTGGGATGTCTGATTACTTTCTGTTTATTCTTACCTGTGCATGTGTTAACGAGTGTGTAAAATGCCGCAAAAAAGGAAAACCAAACAAACAGACTTCAAAGGGGACATACACTGAACAAAAATATAAACGCAACAAACTTTGGTTTTTGCCCCCATTTTTCATGTGCTGAATTCAGAGATATGACACAAAAGAGCCACATCGCTCAAATATTGTCTTACTGAGCTATTAATATTAATAATCCATCCCACCTCACATGTGGCTTATCAAGATGCTGAAGAGACGGTGTAAATATTGCACAGGTGGGCCACAATAAAAGGCAATGCTGAAATTGTTTTGCTTTATTGGGAGGGTTTGTGGGGGTCAGTATCTGGTGTGACCACCAAAATGGCCATCGAAGTTGCAAGATATTGGCAGGAACTGGAACACTGTGTCATAAACGCCAATCCAGAGCCTCCCAAACATGCTCAATGGGTGACATGTCTGGTGAGTGTGCTGGCCATGCAAGAACTGGGATGTTTTAAACTTCCAGGATTTGAGTACAGATCCTTGTAACATGGGGCCGTGCATCATCATGCTGCAACGTGAGGTGATTGTGTTGGATGAATGGCACAACAATGGTGTAAACATACAGTTATTATTTGGTTATCTGATTACCCAAGTCTAGTTTTCTGTGCCCACTCTTTTTCTGGCTCTTCTATCTCCAGGATGGCAGCAAGAGAGCCATGATAATCACTGGCCCGAACATGGGTGGGAAGAGTTCCTACATCCGACAGGTGGCGCTCATCTGCATCATGGCTCAAATGGGTTCCTTTGTCCCAGCTGCTGAAGCCCGTCTGGGTCTACTGGATGGCATTTACACCAGGTGATTGCATACTCACCATACCATTTGTGTTTTACATTGTTTATATTAGAAAGGTTCATTAATAAAATAAAAGTTTGCCTGAATGGCTAACTCTGACACATTTACATGTTGGACTAACACATGTTAAGTAATGTTCATCGTCCCATAACTTTTTTCCCCATTGGCCACATATCGAAGCATATATGGCAAAGGGCCGTAGACGGGTGGAAAGTGAAACATTTGGATTTTTTCAGGCGTGGAATGTGTCCGGTCTCACAAGACTGTTTATAATTAAGCTTGAAGAAAGGACATTTTAAAATGTGTGCTTAAATATATTTGGAACCGAGACCATAGTTTGGACACATGCTATAGACAGTCCCATTCATTACCCCTGTGACTTTGGGCTTTAGCCGGGGTCTTAAAAGCGTTAATATTTTTCGACAATAAAAATTGTGGGGGGCTCAGAGAAATTACTCTATTTCAATGGGTGCTAAACAACGGAGGGGTGCAGTTTGCAGCGTACTGTGTGATTAGTCTTAATGACTTGCAGATGTGTGGAATCATTTTTTTGTGGGCTAAGCATGTTCATAAACATTAACCCAGTGGGAGAGAGACCGGGTTTACATGGATGCACCTTGAGAACATTTGCACGGTAAAGGGCTGTTTTGGAAGCTGTGTTGGATCGATCGGCATGTGTCCATTTGTAGGCATGCATTGTCAAGGTTTAATAGTAGTGTGGTATCCTGGTTCTCTCATTTGAGCTTTGTCAAAATTATGCTACAACTATCAGTTTACTGAAGTAATAAAAGCGGACTATGCACCTTTTCTGGTGGAGGGTCTACCACATGCTTGTCTCCATGGAGATGTTATTGCTTTGCCTGGATGTCGTTTAAAGTCTACTGCTGTTTTTCTAATTATGACTTTGTTTGGAGGTATAGAACCTGTGGTAAATATTTATTGTGGTTTTACATCCGTGAAGTTGCACTTTGTAATGATTATTATTTTTAAATTCAACTTTAAAATGAAAGTAGTGTTGCGGCCAAAAACGGAATCCCTCTGTGATTTCGTCAATATGTGACGTGCCATTGAAAACGGATAATTTACACTTAACTGACAACATTTTCTGACAGTTCAAACAATCATTCAACAAGATAAAGGTGTATATTTATTGTCAAATCTTAATTGTTGTGTAGTCTATATGGATTTTGACCTTTGTTTACAATGTGGTTGCTGGGGAGCAGTTGGAAGGTGGAATTACCTTGCTGCTCATGTCCAACCAGGAAGTAACATTATAAAGTTTACAAAAATTGTTAAACTGGGGGACAAATTGGCAAAATGTTTAGTGAAATATGATCATGTTTACATTTGAGTGAAATGTGTTGTAACCCGTCTAATGCACTTTAACGTATCTCTCTCGCTCAGTGGTAGTAGAGGTCATTAACATAAAAAACATCCCCTGGTAGAGGGTCAGATCCACTGGCCCACAGGTTGGCGGTGCGATCGCAGCTGCCTCAGGGGAATAATGTCTTTGTGTCCTCGGGCAAGACATTTCGTTCGCCTCTCCCCGAGTGAGTGAGTGAGTGAATGAGTGAGTGCGTGCGTGCTTGCTTTGGTGTAAAGCGCTTTGAGTGCCTTGAAGTTAGAAAAGTGCTATATAAATTTACCATTAATTTATCTCTATAGAGACAAGCAAGTGACCACCAGGTCAAGTCACAGGTCAGATCTTTTGAGAGGCGATCAAAATCCCCCGGAATGTAATATTAATTTATTGTACCATCCTGTGGAAGAAGCAAAGCATAATGATTTCTCCATAAGCAAGACCCTCCACCAGAAAAGTTACATTGTGCATCTTTAAGCAGATCAGTTTTTCATTAGATTTTTTCATATGTTTTTCCATCCTCTGTGTGAATTAGTTTAATTGTTTCAAATATAATTGCTTATAGCAGGAATACAACTGTGTCCCTTGATTATTAGCATTGATGTGTCTGTATTTAATAAAGCCTGAGCAAGTGAACAGAGTAGACCTTGGGCCGTATTTTGCCCCCGAGCTTGGCAATAACGGGAGCGTTGAAGAGGTAATTTTCTGAGATCTAGCGTCAGCGCTACTACTGAGAGCGCAGGCCATGGAATTCTAAACCAGAGGTGTGATCTTGCCAAAATTGGAGGTAGAATGAATCAAATTGAGCGTGTGGTCTGGTGCGTTCTGAGAAAGGGCAGAATCGTTACTAATACATTTCAAAACTATAGTGCACTGAAAAGCATAACATATTACATGTCCAAGATATTTCCTGGATTTGCATTACTATCCCCACATGGACGAGATAATCATAATAAAACTACCTTCATGGGCATAACTAACACAAATTATACACTATAGAATAATGAATACAATCAAATTTTCCATGTTTCAATTTATCATCATCATGTAAACAGTACAGCGCCGTTATGCACTCAGCTCTTTGCTGGACACCTCCACCTTTGGTGTTGGACACCTGGTACTGGTTTGTACCAGACTGGATCGTGCAGACTTCAGCTTAGAGAGGAATGAGGAGTCTATTTGGGGGAAACTGGATAAATCCCCACCATCACATTCACCCAAAATCCTTGTCCCCATCTGTGTAAAACTGGCACAGACTGACAGCATTCTGTGCTTAGCGGCTCCTGGTTTTGGACCTGGTTTAGTCTTGGTTTAGTCCAAGCAGACTGGAAAAAAGCCCCGGTGACATACGCTCCATTCCCCAGAGGTAAAAGCTAGCGTCTGCAAAAAAACAATACAGGTGAATTAAATAAAGAAATCATGCTCTGAGGTTGTATTTCAATATATATATGTGTGTATATATGTATATGTGTGTGTGTATGTGTGTGTGTATGTATGTATATATGTATTTATTTATATATATATATATTTTATATATATTTATTTATATATTTATATATATATATATATATATATTTATATATATATATATATGTTTTATTTATTTATTTATTTATTTATTTATATATTTATTTGTGAAGGGAGCAGAATCCCGACCTGGAACCGCCCCCTGGCCAAGGCTCCCGTTACCGCTAAGATCGGCGACACGATACGGCCCTTTGTGTTTGAAGTAATGAGATGGTGCGTAGATGTCTAATGGGATATCCTGTCTGAACTGATTCATATTATTGCTTATCAGTCATGCCCTAATGAATCGCTTTATGCCACACTGATGCCTCGTTTCACCAGCATCTGCTAAACATTTTATCTAAACTTATAGTATGTATGCTAGGTTTGTTGAAACTGCGACTGTAGGCGACAAAATTATTCTTGGTCGAATAAAGATATGGTGCGGCGTGATGCTGGCATAAACATTCAACATTTTTAGGATCTTGCTCGAAAACTACTATGAATACAGAGAATCAAAGGGCATATTCGTAAGTGAAAAGGCAGATAACTGTCACTCCCAAAACTCCAACTAACTCACTCCATGCTTTCTCCTTTCAATAAATCCTATCATCTTCAAAATGATTGGGTCGACTGGACATCATTGACTGATTATTCGACTAAAAGACTTATTTGACGCTTGTGTGCATTTCCTGCTAGGTCACTTATAAAATCTTTTTCTATTGCTGTTGAGACTTGAAGGTTTTAGCACATATTCTTGTATCTATTCACAGTCGTTATGGAAACAGCTAAGGTAAACTGTTCAACGTAAAACTGTGTTTTTATAAGAACCTTTAATACCCCCAAACATACTGCAGTGGTATGCGTGTGTGGTCTGGGCCTTTATAAAGCTCCATACACACACAGTTCCTAGTGAATTGCCATGTGCAGAGAACAGTCAGCTCTGACCCCCATTCACACATGCTTTAGTCCCCAGAACATTGCCACGTTTGCTCTGGTCACACTTAGCCTGGCATTTGCCTCTGTAATGTGCTGCATCATTTAATGAATTACAATTTTATTTAACTGCACAGTGTCACCATGGAAACCAAGCATGTAACCAAAGAAACGAGCAGAGGTACTGGCAATTTTCTGGCTTTATTCACACATCTTCTCTGCATGATTGCTGGCAATTTACCAAATGTCCCTGCGTTTGCAAAATGCCAGGTGTATTCCCAGGTAAGGCTGCGTGTGTGAATGGGGCTTAAATTATGCTCCTTTATCGCCCCATTCAGAAAACAAATTGCAACAGAAGAGGAACATCCCTTGCAAGAAGTATTCATTCAATAAAACATCTTTAGAGGTTTTGATTTTTGAGGAGATTATTTTGCATTGTTCCAAAATATGCTCATATTTGGTCTTTTTTATATCGTAGTAAATTTCTGTGGATCACATTTGAACATCACCTTTTTATTCACCCTTTGCTCATCTTCATGTCACTGGTGCCATATTCATGAAGGGCACTGTGAGCGCTGTGTATGACCGGTGCATGCGCCTGAATCTCATCTGTGTCGGCCTTCACTCGGTGTCGTCACCTTTCCCCTGTGTGGACATGCATCGTTTCCTGCAATGTCATAAAACTGACTATGAAATGCTCGAACATGTCCCATGCACCCTCCTTATTTAGCTTGTGGCGAAACCATGGTTACATATGTGCATTGACTGACAGGAACTATGTCAAAAGACCATGAGAAAAATGAAAACACAAAGCAGGTGAATCAGAGAAACGAGCTTTTAATTTTCAACTTGTCATTGTATAGTTAATTTCCATTGGTTTTATTTCCCAGATTTAAGAATTATATAAGAATTCTACCTATGTTTTACCTATAGTGGGTGTCTTATGGTATGTTTTTTTTTTTTTGAAGTAGAGTCATCACAAAACTAAAGAAAATACGTAATGCATCCCTCAATTGCAGATATGGAGACTTTTTTTGGAGACATATTTTTATTTGAATTGCTGGAATGCTGTGACAATGGAGAACATCTGGGGCACCAGTAGCTCAGTTCTCGTCCTATGATGCAAAGGTCTGCGGTTTGAATCTGGTGCAGCGGTCAGATCCACTGACCCACCGGTTGACTGTGAATACTGCCGTTGTGTCCTTGGGTAAGGCACTTCACCTGCCGTGGCCCCAATGTATGAAAGTGTGTGTAAATAGGTGAAATGTGACAATTTACCATTATTTTATACCATATTATTTATTGTATGATTTATTTCGGCACAGTGTTGTAATGGTGAGTTTGCTCTCACTCCTCTCACCAAGATTTGGTGGATTGTGGTCGTGAGTTTGTTCCCTTGACTGGTCGCCCCAGTGGTATTGAAGGAAGGATCAAATGCAAAGGGCACTTTTCCTTATGGGAATATAAAAACGTTTTACAGTAACTAAAGCTAACCATCTATTCTATCCTAGAATGGGGGCATCAGACGACATCTACATTGGCCGCAGTACTTTCATGCATGAGCTGAGTGAAGCCTCTGACATTATTTTCCGTGCGACTGAGCGTTCACTGGTGATCCTAGACGAGCTGGGCCGTGGCACCAGCACACATGACGGGATGGCCATTGCTTACGCTACACTGGAATACTTTATCACACAAGTAAGTGTCCTGTTCAGTGTGTTTGGGGCGTGATTTACTGTTACTTTGTGTAGCTAGACAAGAAAATACAAAATATACAAGCAAGCAGTATTTTTGGTGAAATACTGATATGAATTTAAACTAGAGAATATATTAAGCAATATTTGATCAAATGCTGCCAAACCTTGCCAAAAACACATTTTTAGTGTCCTGTCCATGATGATACGCTACTGCCCGATGACACAAAGCCTAAATACGACCAGGGGCTGATCTCGGCTAACTGTGACAGATGGCATTGATTACTGATTGAGTTTATTTCAGAAGAAAAATCTGTCGACAAAATGGAAGCTTTTGTTCGCATTGAGATATGAAAAGGAAAGACATGATTTGGAGGATTTCCAACTACCTGTTGCATAACAATATTGATTTGTCAGAACGCCGCGGCTATTAATGAAAACGGTCTCAAAGAAAGCTGGACATCCTCTTCCTCATGCTCATCACTGATCCTCCTCTGACTCGGTTGTTATAGTAACACACCTTTTCTATGTTTCCAACGCTTACCTGAGAGGAATTTTAGAATGTAGACAAGTTTTATAACAGCTCTCAAAGAAGTCAGCCTTGATCTAGACGAGCCGAGCTGAGATAACGGTTTTTCAAATGTAAAGTTGAATGAAGCAAGTTTGAGTCTGGCTGTGCTAATATCTCCACTGTAAACATGCATAATCTGTGGTTACCGAGTGTGAAATTCTGACTAAGTATAAAGGGAAAGATGAAAACAAAACGGTCAGAATAGCCAGCGCCGCGTGTGACTTGCCCCACATTCACGTCTGAGGCCCATGGTGGACCCTTGTTAGCTTGAAGTGACAACCTGCCCCAGAGCTGTGTGAATGGTACGTGTGTGTAATTGACCCAGGGCAGTGAACAGGCTCCCGGTTGTTGGTCTTGTGTTGACAGGTCTGATTGTTTCAGCGCTAGGATACCAAAAGAAGCCTAGCGCGGTTCCTATTACGGAGTAGGGAAAGTCACTAATGGTGTCACAATGTCAAATTTCGTGTTATGATTATTTTCAATTTTCACAATCTTCAAACCTATTTTAATACGTTTTTAACTTAATTGTGATCATTTTATTCTTTTTTTTTACATTGAATTAGTCTGGACTGTGGGATATTGCCAGGTCAGCATGAAGGAGAGCAGGAATAAACCTAAACCTATTAAAAAGTTTAGTTTGAACACACAACACCAGGGCACTCTATAAGGCTCCTTATTTGTTCAATTTCTAAATATAGTAAATATAATTGATATAAAGGTGAAAACTGTAACTCTTGTGGAGGGCCTGCTACTTGTTTGTGGAAATGTTATTGCTTTGCCTGTATGGCTTTAAACAAATCAAATTATTGTTATTTTCTTTTACAATTCTTGTTTTAATTGCTCAAAAAGGGCTAAAAAAAGAAAAAAAAAAGCCTTCTTACTGTCTGAGTTGGGCTGCCTCACCACAGATCTGACCTGTAACTTCAGAAGCAATAACTCCTTGGAGACAACGAAAAGTTACTTAGTACACCTTTAATTCAAAATGTATTGTTTGTCTGAAAAAAACCTATATTTCAATACACTGCATCCCGATTAACGCCAGTGTAATCCCTCATTCGTCCAGGAGTGCTCCGTTGTAGAAAAAGAGTCCGTTGTAGTCATCTGGACAAATGAGTCCAGATGACTACAACCAAATTGAATAAATGCCACTGATTGATTAAAGTTCTTTGTACTAATTGCATGAACAGGTGCGTCAGTGCACCCTGGGGTGTCATGCCAATGATAGTCCATTAGCACGTAATCACAACAGCCTCACGTGGGCTGGGCCTCTTCTGACCTACGCGTCTGACAGTGTAGGTGGACAGCACTGATCGAGGCTGTTCTCTCAGAGGCCGTATCGTTCATGACACGAGACCTTTGGAGCCGAGCACTTGGCTGGTCTGGTCTGGTAACAGCCTGCACACCATGTCAACCCAGTGTTCACAGAAAAGGAAAGCATTATGATTAAATTAAGTTTAGCTTTTATGTTTGTTTTTTTTGAAGGGTTAATAACTTTATTTATTTGTATCGCTTTGTTTGGTGCTATATTGTTGTTAATAACAGGTAGTTCTGAAAATGAATCCATAAGGGACATTTTGTCTAAAAGACTGACAATTTACACGTTAGAATACTTTTTTATGACACTTTACACATTCATTTAACACAATAAAGGTGTTGCCATTTATTATCAATGTTCTAATCATAACTATTGTGCAGTGTAGACACATTTTGGTCCTTGATTAATAATAAAAAACATGCCATAGTATTAAAACCAGATCATTTCAGTGGGTTAGAGAAGTGGCTGCTTAAGAACACGGGGAATTTGAACAGTCGCCCCAATTGATCTTACTTGTGACCATTTAAGTTAGCGCAAGATCAATGCAGTATACTCAAGATGTCTCCTCCTTCTGTAGGTGAAGTCCTTTACTTTGTTTGTGACTCATTACCTTCTGCTGAGTGAACTGGAGCAACAGTATCCTCAACATGTCTTCAACTGCCACATGGCTTTCCTGCTGAATGAGCCTGATGTCGCAAGCGCCGACGGTAAGAACATCAGTGGTGGAAAGTAACAAAGTACAAAATAGTGCTGTACTTAAGTAAAAATGTTCTGTATCTGTCATTTTAACGGGATACTTTTTACTTTCACTTACATTTGAGAGCAGGTATCTGTACTTTCTACTCCGCTACTTTGTTGAACTGGACTGAAAAGTAAAGTACTTTTCTGTAGGTTTGGTGGCCGTGGTGACGTGACGCTTTTGAGTTAAAAAACGTATAACTAAAATTGACTACCGGTAGATCAAATAAGTTATTGATTCAGTTGCTTCCTTTGACCATAAATCGGCACAATTCTTTATTAAGATCTTTATTAAGATCCAATCAATTTGATGCTTTAATAGTTCTCCAAACCTTTGTGAACTCTGTTTACATTTCACTCTTAAAATGCATTTTTAAACGGGTATGGTAATTAAATAATGAAAAATACTTTGTAGTAGATTTTTTTATGTGATATGTTTACTTTTACTTCAGTAACACATTTTATTTCTTTATTACTTCCACCGCTGGAGGACATATTGCAAATGTTTGAAGCTGCTTGCGTTATGCTGATGCTAAATTGAGACTTTGTATGTTTCACTAGATAATGTTCGGCCTGAGTTCATTACATTCCTGTACCAGTTGACTAGAGGTGCTGCACAGCGGAGTTACGGCTTGAATGTGGCCCGGCTGGCAGACATTCCTGATGCCATTCTGCACCGGGCATCTTGTAAGGCCCGGGAGCTGGAGACTTTGGTCAATGATAAAAGGTATATTTTATTTATCTTTACATTGTTAACGTAGATGCAAATTCACAGTACAGCACCACAACACCTTTCAGATGTGGGCCAGTACTCCATGGCCAATTCACTGTTTAAAAAAAAACAACAACAAAAAAACATAAAATCTACATAAATTAAACGTTATAATTTTTTGGAGGGATTAGGTCCACAAATTTGCCATTTTAATCTTTGCTTGAGGTCATTTCAACTCACTACAATCATGTCTGTGTCTACTTTTTTATATTATAGAGACGGTTGATGACAAAGAATAATAAATACAGTAATAATCTGGACAGCCATTCTACTAAATATATTACAATTAACTGGGAAAGGTCATTTTTGTTTTGACAAGAATGGGAACATATAGACAGTATATAGACAGAATGTCCTCCCCAGTCCCTAACCCCTAATTCACTACATAGTCCTGCACTGTTTAGCAGACTAAATAGTGCACTCAATCACAGAGCGATTCGGACACTCAGCTCACATCTTTCTCCTCACCGCGGGTCACGTGAGTGAAAATAAGTCAACATAACACGCACATATTTATTGACTAATAATTACCATGCAAGTCATGGATCTCACATTAAACAATAAACCGACTGGATTATTCAACTTTTAGCCTGTGATGGCAAGAGTTTATTGAAGAGTGTTTTGTTCATATTCTCTATGTTGTGTCCAGTTAAAGACCTGCCTCAGACCTTCTTTTTCTCAACTCTTGCAAAGCTTTGTGGTCTGTATTAACCGGTCTAGTGAACTGCGCTGGACACCACTTTTCAAGGTGCATTGTGGGAAAAGTTTTTCACCTGCTGGACATTCAGACAGCACTAAAATTGGTGTGAGCTCTAAATAGTGCCCTATGTAGGGAACAGTGTAGACATTAGGACAGCCTATATATTATATAATATATATAATAATACTATACGCTGCATAATACATAATGTATACAGTATATACCAAATCACATGTTTGGAACAAATTCTGATTGAAAAATATGCATGTATTGGGACTGACCGACTGTTCAGAGTAGGGCTGCTTTTTAGAAGTTAACTGATTAATCGCAATTAATCGAATATTTAAATAATCAACTAATTTAGTAATCAAATCATTGTTAATTGGTCTATAAGATGCCATGAGCTGAGAAAAGACATTTTATGGCTCAAATTGAGCCGCAACTGCATAAAAATGAATTAGTTAATTTAGTGTATTTGATGAAAACACTCTTTTAAATGTGCACCACCAGGACCCTCAAACGGCTTGAATTCTGCTTCCACTCAGTCAAATTTAGTACAAATCTTTTCAGCACGGGAATTTTGCGTTCTAAACTACTAATTGATGAAATGACAAAATAATCACTCGACTAATTGATTAGCAAAATGATCCTTATTTGCAGCCTTAGTTTAGAGATATTGGGGTGAAATCAATAGAGCACTGTAAACTGTTGCAGTATTGGCATCCCACTGGACTTCAGAACTATGTACCGGTATTTTGGTCTCAAAACTCCTGCCATGGTCACAATAAATGGATACCTTTGGAGCATACTTCTGGCAGCAGAGAAAAAGGCCATCACAAAGAAATGGATGACACAAACTGCACCAACAATCGAGGACTGGACAACATAGTAATTGTCCAGACTTAATTTGAAGACGGACACATTTGACACATTCGGGGTCTTTATGTTGGACAGTATGTGCTGTACCTTCTTTTGATGTCTTTTGTTTTCTTTTATTTCCTTTGCTCTTTGTTTGTCAAGTTTTGAACAACCCTTTTATTCTGTTCTTTTTTGTTCTGCGTATATACTTTTTAAAACTGAAGGGGGGGGGAAAGATAAACGTCCAAGTTCCAGTATATGTTTCATGTGGATAAACCCTATACAGAGATATTATGTGTGCTTGTATGTGAATGAGCAAGCCAAAGACAAATATCTGCCATCATTGCGTATAACAAACAGTAAAGTTATTTATTATTTCAATTCTATTCCATTGTAAACCATGTCAAAACATCTGGGTTTTACAGTTAAACCCATAAAAAAACGTACCTTTCAATATTAAACTATAGAATGTATTGTCACATGGCCCAACCTAGTTTAACATGTTCTACTTTACATTCAGCCAAATACATTGCCATCACAGAAAATCCTCCAACGCTTAAATTTGCACTTAAAAACAGCACATTTATATAGGCTTGGGACTAGTGTAGAACATGTGTTTTTAAGAAGCAGCCTGCAGAGAGAGCAAAAGGCAGTCTCTGAGCAGTAATCCCCACCATATGAAATCTGTCAGGTACACACACACACACACACACACACACACACCGCTATACCTCACAGTAAGAGTAATCCCCCTATATGAAATGTTTGTTCAGTGTGCAAAGCCATAGAAACCAATGAGTAGAGGTTAAGGACTGGGACAAATGTCCAGACTTTAATATCTGTCTTAAATTTTCCTTTTGTTTTGTAGGAAGAATAAAAAAATCCTCAAAGATCTATGGAAGATTTCAGACAAAAATGCGCTGATGGAGTGGCAGATGTTGAACCACAAAGCTTGAACATCTGAGAGGAAACACCCTATGAAGTCTTCTGCTTTGTTAGACTTTTCTATGCAGTCTTCTGAATGATTAATGTCTCTTGCTTTGTATGAACAGTGTCAGTTTTGGGTGAATAAACTTATGAAATTGAACTGTGTCAAATGCTCAAACTTTGCTCTTGAGGTGAAACAATGGGACAGAATATTATTTTCCTTCAGTCCAAGTTTAAATGAAACGTAAATATTGTGAGTGTAGGTCTACATTATCACAGTTAAGACTCGTATGGTCCATCTTGATGGTTCAGACTTCACTCAGAATGACAGGATGCTTCTAAAAATGACTGCACGCTTCTCGTAGTTGACAGCAGTTTGAAAACGCGGGAATGAAATGGACCAGTTTTCTTTACATCGCGCTAGTTTGAGCTTTCATTGCTATTAAATGCCTGACTTTAGTTTTTGTGTCCGACTACCTGGAAAGATGAACATTTGAACTAAAACATTAAAATATTCAAAAATGTCTTAAGAGTTTGTTTTTGCGTTTGCAGCTTAAAATGTCTAAAACACACTTGCATCCAAAACGCCACGTACTCACGCTCCGCCTTTCCACTCCAGGAGGAGAGCGAGCATCACCGGGGAGAGTGAGTGAGCAGTGCAATGACGTGTGGTGCGCGCACGAGACTTAACCCTGCTGAAAGCCGATTAGGACGCGTTCTCCACTGGGTGCATGTCCGTATCTAGTTGAGGGCTTTCCTGCGTGGCGACGCTTCTGGCGCATCTCCTTTAGAAAGCCTTTTACGCACTTGGCTGCATCATGTGGACCTTGTAGTGCGCACTGCGCCCGTTGTTATGACTTTCTACGAGAAAATGGATCAACTTTTGCGCGCGCCTTGGCACCGCTGAGCGTTTCTCTGGAAAAGTTCCCTGGCTGTCTCTGTAAACATGGACCCACGCTGAGGGAACCAAGCTCTGGCCGTGTTTTATTTTTCTCCTGCACCAAGCAAGATGCAGAAGAGCGTCCGTTACAACGAAGGCCACGCGCTGTTTCTGTCCATGGTGGCGCGTAAAGAGGGCATGAAGCGTGGCTATCTGAGCAAGAAAACGACTGAGAACAGTCGCTGGCATGAAAAGTTTTTTGCTTTATACCAAAACCTCCTTTTCTACTTTGAGGGCGAGCAGAGCGCACGACCAGCTGGGATTTATCTTTTAGAAGGATGCACCTGCGAGCGCGCCCCAGCACCCAAGATGTCCACGACAGGGAAAGAGTTAATGGACAAACAGGTGAGACTAAGTCCATAAAGCTCGTACTGTCTTTTTGTTGAATCCAAATTCAATACTGGTGCACTGGTGTCAAAACTGTGACAATAATACAGCTACTCCAACAGGTGGTCGTGGGTTGGATAACGAAGAAAGTCTACTTTTATGTGGTTTCAGCATTTTGTTCTTGGCTTTTGCGATTATCTCTTATAAATATCTGTTCCCAATCTCCTTTTCAACAACCTTGCAATTAAGAGATGAAGCAACTTTCAATTTGCTACTTGATAAATATTTTGACAATCCGAACTAAATGTCTTTCTGCCCCTGGAAATGGCTTTACTTTGTTGTTACATTTAGGTAGTTGTTGTTGCTAGGAAACATTGAATCACCATTTGTACA
Source organism: Chaenogobius annularis (assembly GCA_015082035.1). Taxonomy (NCBI): domain Eukaryota; kingdom Metazoa; phylum Chordata; class Actinopteri; order Gobiiformes; family Gobiidae; genus Chaenogobius; species Chaenogobius annularis. Next base: position 163,098 of record BJKM01000074.1, on the reverse strand, counting down.
TGCTGCTGCAGGGGCCATCTGCATGTTTATGCTGCTCCGAGATTCAGATTCAGGGGTAGAAAAACTAAAGGTGGAGGAACTCATGGAGGTTAAGATGATGCTCTTAATCAGCTAAATAATGTAGCTCTATCTATAGGCCAAATATAAAATTATTCAATCATTCCACTGTTTGTCGCTTGATGAAACTGTTCAGGATTGGGCAAAGGTCGGTCTATTCACACTTCTTGTTGTGTCATGAAACATATTGTGGATGGCCTCTGCAAATGTAATGTCTTAGTTCTTCTTGCAAAATGCCTCAGACCAAACTGTCGTCGGATCACACTACAGCTGGGATCTTTAATTAGGGTTATTTTCAATCTGCCCTCAGCTCATGTACATGGACTCCGCCATTAAAAAGAAAAAATAACATGCTTGTTTCTCCTCGATGGCAGAATAGTTCCCAATTAACTGGGAGATGTTTTCTTCACTCTGTTTTGTTAAAGCGTTTAGGTTTTGTGTTTTATCAGTTTGGTGCGACCACAAAGCTGTTTTATCACACCCCCACAACTGCCACACAAATAGCCTTACCAACCTGAAATAACTCTCGTGGCTTGCCTCTGCTTTTGGTCCTCTTTTGTGTTCAGATGGACAGAGCCAGTTCTCAATGGTTTCCACAGAGACAGTCCTCTCTAGTCCTCTCTTATACATGTCCAGAGATAAGCAGATATGAGTATTACCACATTCACTACCCCCATCACAATAAACTGTTGCTATACAACCACTGGCAAGACCAGGCTATTCCCTAATCATCTATGTTGAATATGTTTGGTTAATTTGCTATAAATAACTATTAGATGAACCTTTTAAATGGCATCTTCTGTGGCTCTCTTTACACAGAAATCCATAGTTCTACAGAAATGTCATGAGTATTAAACATCATATGAGCAATGAATTCAAACTTAGTCAACTTGTTGGAGATCATTTATTTACATTTCGAGGCTGCTCTTCTCGGATTGTTTGGGCCATGTCCCCTCCGCAGCCTGCTGAGTGTGCAGTTTGCAGTAAACAGATGTGTATTTTCCAGCTGTGCGGCTTGTTGACACCATTGGATGGAGGGAAAAGACATCCTTAACACTTAACTGTTTGCTTGAACCTGATGACTGCCCCAATTGTTTTACGGATTACACTTATCATTAAAATTGTATCAAGCTCAAATATGAAATAACCCTAATGTGATTTGTTGAGTATTTTGGCCATAATTCATTTGCTGAAGCTGATGTTGCTTATCTTATCTTGTTTTGGTTTTTTTATCCTAATTTGTAAAGTTTAGTGACATGTTAAGGAATCGAATTGTGAGTCCCAAAAACAGCTTTTCACTCACCAATAAAGCAACAAACAAACACATATGTTTGTGTGTTATCATGTGAGAGATCCTGTTGTTTGTGCATTTCCCTCTCCCAAACCCAGGCAATTTGTGTATGCAGATTTGTGATCTCTGCATTGTTAACCCTTGTGTTACCCCCATAAATAGTGTGTTAGGGTTAAATACATTTTTTTCAAGTTCTGGAGGCCGGGGGGAGGTGGGGGGTGGGTTATTTCATCCAGAGCCGAAGGCCTAATTACTTCCGCTATTGTCTAACTTGTACTTTTCATTCATTAAAAGAGATGTTTTCCGTCGTTTTTGCTCAACTGGAAAACTGATTGTCTGATATCCAATTAGACAGCTGGTGACTGATCCTATTTTGTCCCAGAACATTGGTGAAAATAACTGGAGCTGCAGCTGCCTGTTTAGAGGGGATATAGTATTTTGAATTGGCAAAAATGTGTCTGCGTAGCACTTTGTGGCCTTTGTCTTAAGACTTAAATGGGTTTATTGGAGTCACAAATTCTCCATGTCTTGTGGGCACATTGATGAGGCAGATGACTGACCCAAACCCAGTGTTGCTTCCTAACATAGGCAAATGCATAGCCAACATTTTATTATACTTCATTTATCTCAGTGAAAAAAGATTAAGTACTGGACCGAAATTATTATGGACAATCGCAAAATGGAAAAAATTACATTCAAATTCGAAAGACTCTGGACTAATTTGGACAGATATGCAGGACTAAACATATAGAACTATTTGGATATTTTATGTAAATTGTATGTTCCCTCTGTGTCATGTTCTTTTTGTTTGGTTTATATATGTTTTAAATCTGAAAAAAGAAGAACGAAAACCCAAAAATTGTACTTTATTCAATCTGCATTTATTTCCATATAGCTGCTGGTTAAATTAAATATGTAAAATATATGTGATTATGACAGGTTAGATTACTTGTTTCACTAAAAAATAGTAAAGTAAATTATATTTACAATTTTCCAAAAATCATTGCCTGTTTTTCCCAGGTTAGCAATTTGGTGATTTATAAAGTTACTTCTTGGTTGAACATGAGCAGTAAATGTGACACAGATTGAGATAATGCCACAACTTGTTACCTAGCAACCATACAGTAAACAAAGGCTGAAATCCGTATAAATTACACAATCATTAGGATTTGACAAATAATAGCTGATTAAATCTTTAAATTGCTAAATGAGTGTAAATTGCCCCTGCGTTTTGGATGTAATGATTCTATTTTAGAACTCAGAATTACTTTTATTTTTTTACTTTTCTTCACAAACTGCCACTTGACTGATGGAAAAAACTATGATGCATATTCACCACAGGTTCAATCCCACCCATCTAAAGAATCTTGCAGGGACCTCACAAAGCTAGAAACAGACAAGCCTTGAGATCGAGAGGAGCATCATCGTTTATTTTATTGTCCTCCTTCCATTATAGCCACAGGTGAACTGCGAAACTGGTCAGCAGAGTATTCTATCAAAAAATGCCAACTAATGGGGTTCTCATAAGCTTGAAATGTGTTTTGTTGCTGCCTGAGCCTGCTTCCTGACGTTTGGCTGTTATAGCGAGACAATTCTCTCGACTAGTAAAACAGATTTACGGTGTGTTCACATGCTGCTGCTCCAGCGCCGTGGGAGTCACAGAGCAAACTCCAGCATCGTTTATGGTTTGTGACACTGCAGAGACAAAGAAGCTGCAGGGTTCGCCACGAAAGGGAAAAGGGGCACAGATTCTAGATACATATTGCTTTTTTTTTTTTTTTTTTGAGTGGGGGGGGACAGATGTGGCTCTGGGCAGCTTAATCTTCAAATATAAACAGGTAATCCCTTGATGAAAGTATGCACACGTGTACGAGGACACAAGGCTTATGCTATAACAGCATGAACGCCTATGACGAAACAGCAACTTCACAAAAACAATTTGAACAACAGATTTGCTTTATTTTTGCAATTTATGTTATTTTAATAGTTATAAAACCTGACCCTTAGCAACAGACAGAAATACGAGGAAAGTCAATTTTGTTTTATACTGCCGATGAAGGATGTGAAAGTGGGAACTATATACATTCCACGTACCACCACATCTAAATCAGATCTATAGCGGGACTATTTCAGGTCTAAATTAGGGCTAAACCAGGGTGTAAGTATTAATACACTATTGTCACAGTAGTTTAACATTACATTACTCGAGGTAGTACAAAAATGTGAATAAAACCTACTCTAAATAAAGGAAACCATATTACTGAAGCGGTATCCACCTCGCGTACCACCAGTGGTAGCCTAAATCACAGTTTGAGAACTACTGCTCCAGTTGGGACCACCCGGGGGTCACAAGATCAGTTCAAGATGTAACGTGTAAAATTATAAAATTTTATTTGATCTCTTTTTTGAATTTACAGTTTTAGTGAAAATGGGTAAGATGACACAATAAACTCCAACAATAAATACAATTAAACCTAATTTTAAACGCTTTAAAACTTGATAATATTTATTGCTCTGTGTTCCTGAGAATGGTTATTTTGTGGGTCCTGGCCTGAAAGGTTTGGGAACCCCTGCTCTGTGGCATTACTCGTTTGTCCTTGAATAGTAAAACTATATACAGCTTGCAATAAGACAATGATACTTGTGTTATACATTATAATGTTGCCTATTTCATTCCTATTTCCAGCCATCACACAGCCAGTATATTTTATGCTAGTCCCAAAAGACTAAGAGACAATTAATGTATATAGTTCGTTCTAATCTCTTTGTATTTCCAACAATTGCATAGGCGGAAATTATTAAATAAATACATATCTGCCCTTCCTCATACTGTATTATGATTGATATTATATACTCTATTCCTATATTCATGCCAACAATGGTTTGATGTTCTCTTCTCGTCCGTGGAGCCTTTTCTGAAGCACAGTGGAGGCCCTGGGGGAGCGAGAGAGCTGAGAACAGAGGCGGAGGAGACGCTGGTGGTGAATCTGATACAGAACACCCACTCCCCTCTCCTGTTCAGTTCTCACACTCTGTCAACAACTTTACACTGCTCCCATTATGCTCACTTTGTCTTCATCGTGTGCAAATCTGACAATCTAAATAAAGGGAGAAAATAGTTCAGTGAAAGTTACATAACAATCTTAGTATGTTCATTCTGTATACTTAAGTTGTAGAGTTATTTCTACACTCTGGGTTTTTACAATTCTTTAAGAATCCTTTCTGATGCTTCAACCTCAACAATACGTCAAGTGGCAGTGTCATAACCTAAAGACCAGTTTGAGGTATGTCCAAACACGGTAGTGACGGGCAAACTACTTTTGAGTGACAGAGTAGTTGTGATACTTTGCAATACTTTCACGTTGAGTTGCTTTGTATTATAGTGTAGTGTAAACGCAACAGATGATCAAATAAGCTTTATGTTTGCTGCACTTTTTGTTTTAGTTATGATGACTGATTAGAAGGTAAAAACTGCGCATCCACAGCAAGAGTGTTTTCCTTTATTTCTTACTAATCCTGTGCAGTTTGAAACCTCATGTGCGTCATTAATACTGTTCTGTATTCCAGGGCTCAGGAAAGTAACTGTATTCTGAATACAATTATGAAACCGTGATTGTAACTAGGTACAGCAACTCAAAAGTAGTATTCAACAGACATATTTTCAGTACATCTTACGTCCCAACACTGCGCACTGTTGACGATAACGGACTTGTGACACGATATTACAAGGACATTCAAAATGACAAAGTAAATAGCTGCATTCACGTGACATTTCAACATACTTAAATCCCCTTTGTTCAAAACTGAACTGGTGACAGGTGAGAATTATAGAGTGGAATTTGCTGTTTCGCTGTCAGCTTGCAGATTTGTTGACCTGGTTTATGGTTCATATCTCTGTAATTACTGGGCCTGTCCACACGAAACAACGTTTTCTCTGTCAAAAGAAATAAACAAAAGGGAAATTGTGTTTTCACAATAGCCTCGGAAAATGGTGCCAATTATTCAACTCCAAAGATGTGATTGTAGTCAGTTGAAAGGAATTCAAACCATAAGATTAATATGACATGTGCTTGGAGCCAAAACCTATGAATAATGAGAAGGTTTGTGTTTTCTATTTTGGATATTTCTTTCAAAAACTGTGAATCTCCCATAGAGTTACAGAGGCCCTTGCCCACCACCTGAGATTGCAACATCATCGAATTCTGAAATGAACTAAACCTAGTCACAAATGGAAATCATATGAGAACAACTGCTAACAGTGGTAACCAGTCTGGGTTAAATTAAGGGTCATTTAGTAGGACTCTATAATTATAGCTCAATAGAAGGTAAACTGCAGCTGAATTCACTGGACCCTGATAGTCATCTCTCTCAGTACATTTAATTTGTTGTGATTTGGATCAAAGGATTTAAGGCTGCACAAATACTGCCGAAATAAGCCAAAGGAAAAAGGAAAAAAACTGGTCATGTTGTTGTTGTTGTTGTTGTTTTACTTTTAATGACGGTCGACAGCCAACTTAAAAGGTGCATTTACATCTACTGTAGTTAGACGTCTTCAAAGTATGTGTTTTACACTATACCGTAAAATGAGGGGAAAAAGGAGAAAGAAAGAGAGAGAGAGAAGGAAAGAGAGCAAACTGGTCATGTTATCTATGCTTCACTGAAGCGACTCTGTTTGAACTTGTCTCTTTTAAATGTGTAAATGCTTTCAGGATTTGTGTGCTGCTACATTTTCAAAAAGAGGTCTTGATGTCAATGGGTTCTCACCTGGTAAAATAGATAGATAAGTAAAACTCAGGTATTGACCATTTTTCACATCTTACAGCGAGCCAACTCCTCATTGGAATATTTATAGTCACTACTGGATGTCATCTACTTTAACTTCTATAGTATTAAACAAAGCGTAGCCATTATGCTATTACAGTACTGCCTACATAACTGCCTCAAGGAAGTACTGCAGTATTCAGTAAAGTACCATGTTATCTTGCTCTCTGAGGCAGACTTTAAATAAATGTTCTGGTGTGTTTATTGTGTGTGGTGTCTTGAACAATGACGGTACAGCTTGTCTCAACCGTTCATCCACACTTTGTCTTCCTACACATGCATCAGCGCACAGAATGAACAGAACAGAACAGAACAGAGAGAAATCTTTGGCAAATAAAGTGAAAAAGTTTAATGCTGAACCCAAATTATGTGTAAATATCTATTGTGTAAATAGTTAATGAAATACGACAGGCATTACAACAGTAAAGGCAAAAATGCAAACAAGTGACACTTATTGTCAGGGTTAAATGATATAGTACTTCCTTCATAAACATACTTTTGCATCAGCATTAATTTGCCTGTTTACCAGTTTTCAATACCCAAGTTGTTGTTTGCTGAGATGCTCTATTTTGTGCAAATAGAAATAAGCCATATTTATCATGAAGCCCTGTCATTGCAGTTTATTTGCACTCACTGGGCCAAAATGTTTTTCGAAACACCAACATCTTAACATTCCTAATTAATGGTGCGACAGGATGTGTCAGTCAAGCCAACGTGGCAACTATCAGTTTAAATAAAAAAGCTGGTGCAAAAGACAAAGTCACATTTTCTATAACATTGCAAACATTTTCCGATTTATTGTTTCCCTTTCCTTGAATAAGCGCCATTTTGGGGACTTTTGACCAGATATTTTGCAGAAACAACAATCCATCTCTTACGTCACACTGATACAGATGGATAGAGATCAGGACTGTCATAGCCTGATGTTAAAACAGTATTAAAATGTGTTTACTTGAGTTAGTGTTCGCCTAAATGTATCTATAATGTGACCAAAGTATTTAGGTACCCAGGTGTGGAAGATGTTGTTCACGGCTCTTTTGTTTACTTTTGATATTGTTTTGGCTTATGCATCTTTGGATCTTTGGACGTTTTAATGTGTTTTCAACAAAAATTGCAGAATTTACCAATAACAATTCATAATGTTCAATCTATTAGTAGGCCGCAATTTATAAACACATCTTTAGATGAGTATTGTGTAACACTTCCCTTCTCTCATGTCAGAGGCTGGGAGCTCATCACAGACCACTCAAAGTGTAAACTTAACAGCATTGGAACAGTGGAGGGTTCCTGGTCCTGTCCTCAGGCTCGAGGGCTCTGGTTTGGAGAGCTTGACTGAGCTCTCGCTGAGGCAGACACAGAGACAGTTCAGAAAGAGCGGACTGTAGATGCAGGGATGCTAAAGCTGTAGGGAGCAGAGGAGGCCGAGTGGGATTCACAAACTCTTGTCCATGTGTTGATCCCTGAATAGAAACGCTTCTTTAACCCACTGCCTGAAGATATGGCAGTTTGAATAGAAGTCGACACCCCTGTTAGAATATTATTTATCAGGTAAAAGTACTCCATAGAACCACAATATATGTGTAATGTTTTGGGAGGGGGTTTTCCATAGAAATGACCTGTGACTTTGGCCTGGTAGCATCTGCTTGTTTACATGGAGCAAAATACGAGGCGGAGGAGTCTGTTGTTACATTAACGACACCTGGTCATCCGATGTGACCGTGGTCTCCAAATACTGCTCTCTGTCTGCTCTCCTGTTCTGGAATATCTTTTTATTAACAGCAAACCATTCTACTCTCCACGTGAGTTCGCCTCGTTCATTCTGGCCGCTGTTTACATTCCACCGAGCGCAAACGTGCAGGAGGCACAGCGCGCACTCACGAGCCAGATTCTGAGTGTGGAGCGGACCTTCCCGGACTCCTTGTGTATCATCCAGCCATGAACTACCAAAGTACAGACAGTTTATTAAAGTCCCGACCAGAGAGCAGCACACGCTTGACCACGGTAACACAACAGGCCCGAGCCGCTGTGGGTTTTTCAGATCACGCCATGGTCCACCTGATCCCCACGTACAGACAGAGGCTGAAGCTCTCCAGACCTGTTGTGAGGACCTCTAATAAGTGGACCAAGGAGGCAGTGGAGGAGCTACGTGTGTGTTTGGACATTACAGAGTGGGAGGTTTTCAGAGCTGCCACAGATAGTGTGGATGAGTACACGGACACTGTGACGTCATACATTCGATTTTGTGAGGACAGCATCATACCAACACACACCAAAGTCACTTTCAATAATGACAAACCACCTGCAGGTGGATCACTGACTTCCTGACGGATCAGAGGCAGTGCGTGCGGCTGGGGAAGAATGTCTCAGCCACTCGGACTATCAGAACAGACTCTCCACAGGGCTGTGTACTTTCTCCTCTGCTCTTCTCCCTGTACACAAACTGCTGCACCTCCAGCCATGACTCGGTAAAACTGATCAAGTTTGCGGACAGCACCACCCTCATCGGGCTCATCTCGGTCTGTCTACAGGAGGGAGGTGGACCGGCTGGTGTCGGTGCGCAGCGGTAATAACCTGGAACACCCTGAAGACAGTGGAGATAATCGTGGACTTCAGGAAAGTCACAGCCCCCCAGCCCCCCCTCACCATGACAGACTTCCCCATCACTACCGTGGACTCCTTCCGCTTTCTCGGCACCACCATCACCCAGGACCTCAAGTGGGAGCCCACCATCAGCTCCCTCATCAAGAAGGCCCAGCAGAGGATGTACTTTCTGCGGCAGCTGAGGAAAGCCAAGCTGCCAGTGCAGATGATGGTGCAGTTCTACACGTCCATCATTGAGTCCATCCTCACCTCCTCCATCACCATGTGGTACGCTGGAGCCACAGCCAGGGACAAACAGAGACTACAGCGCATTGTACGTTCTGCTGAGAAGGTGATCGGCTGCAGACTTCCCTCTCTGCAGGACCTGTACATCTCCAGGGCTCTGGGACGAGCAGGTCGGATCACAGCTGACCCTTCTCACCCTGGATATGGTCTATTTGAGCCACTCCCCTCAGGCAGGAGGCTACGGTCCATCCGGACCAGAACCTCCCGCCACAAGAATAGTTTCTTCCCCTCTGCCGTCGGACTCATGAACACTTCTTAAACACCTGTCACTTTAACTGCAATCTATTCATCACTCACTGCACTGTCTCTTTCTGCACTACGACTGTAAATGTAACTGTAAATTCTTGTGTACATAGTAAGTCTAATTTTATTTTATACTATAGTAAATTTAAATTGTTTCCTAATGCATGCCCTTTTGATTTCATATATGTTGTTTTTATTATTGCTCTGAAGTTTTATGTTGTTTCTATGTTTGGGAATTTTGTTCATTGACAATGGAAATACGCTTTCTGATTCTGATTTGGATAAATTTATTGTATGAAAATCCTCTCCATGGAAACACACAGGTGGCGGAAAAAAGGGGGGAAAATTACATAAATATGAATATGTTATTTGATGAAACATGTTTTAGTAAACTTTTTACTACGTAATGTGTATAGTTTAAAGCTTAATATCAATTCATATTTTGCAAACCTTTTTAACATTCCCATTATCCCATTATGAATTGCTTCACTAGAGGCACATAGGGGCATTTAATACCTTTCTAAATAAATTACTGAATTTGCATTACCTCTGGTTCTCAGTACGTACATGATTCTGTAGACTAATTTTGTGTTCACTTATGGAGAATTCAGGAGCAAGGAACTAACAGGAGCGACAGGGTTTATTGATGGTGGTGCTAATGGTGGTTGGAAAAAGAAGACTTTATTTTATGAACTGTCATGTGTCTCTGAGCCGCCCACAGTCCTCCATCCTGTCTCTGTCTCTTTGTGGGTGCTGTTGTTTTATGTTCCAACAGACTTTTGCATCGATCTTCACCAAATGTCAGATATAAACTAAGTCAAACCAATCAATGTTTTTGTATAGCAAACATTATATAACATGGTACCATGTATGTTAATTAACCCTGTGGCTTGATGGCTTCTGAGAGGAATGACACCTTGTCAGGCAGATGTTCAAGTGACACCTTGAACATCTATTTATACCCTGAAATAGCAGGTGTATTACTGAAGACCAGTGTTAGCAACAGGTTCAAACATTTTGACATGGTGGAAAACTCTGAAAAGTAGTGGTCTATGACAAATATATTATCGGTCTGACTCTGCACATTAAAATGAATGTTCTTGTTATGTTTGCAGCACTACTTCCAGATTGTTTTTGGACATGACGGTCAGAAGCCCCTGGAGCTGCGAACAGAGGAGGAGAATGAGTGCGATGAATGGGTGGATGCAATTCAGCAGGCCAGGTACATCACGACATCACACCCAACTGTAGCCATAAAAGGCTCTCGAGTTAAAAAACAGTCTTGATTTCTTTGCACGCAGTTGAATAGTTTATGTTTGACTTTGCAGTTACTCTGACATTATCATTGAGCGCGAGGTGCTGATGCAGAAATACATCCACCTTGTTCAAATAGTGGAAACGGAGAAGGTGGCGGCCAATCAGCTGCGAACCCAGTTAGAGGACCAGGACACAGAGATTGAGAGGCTTAAATCTGAGGTACACACGCCAAATATAATCCCTGCATTTTTATTGCATCACTCTGACAACGGAGCATGTAATAGTGTAATTAAATGCATTAGTCTCTTGAATGGACTGTGGGTTCGTATGTGCACATGTTACATAATCCAGTGGACATCAACTGGTGCCAGCTGCCCGTTCAGGCCAAAAGGAACACGTTTTCTGAGGTTACAAAAAACTGTCTTGGGGCAGACCAATGTAACACATTTTGACCTTCTAATTAGGTCCATTATGTTTTGTGAGATGACGATTAAATTAGAGGTGAAACTTGTAAAACATGCCTGTTACACACCAGTTACCCCCTCAGCTTAGGTGTACTTGTCCTCAAACGCCTGAATAAAATGAGCCCCAATTCAAACTGAAGCTGTCCATGGACCCTTTGGAGTACAAACAAATAGCTGGATTCTTTGTGGGAGCTGGAAACTCTGTAGTTGCCTTAATCACACTAGTTTGGGCATTTGTTGGATTCTGACAATTCCTCTTTAAAAGTTTATGCTAATTTAACTAAACTAAGCCCACCAACACCCATCCAACACACTCTCATCCCGAAGCGTATTATAGCGACTTATCAGGATTTGTATATTGCGTTTGTAATTGGTACATTTAAAATATATATATATAATTACTGTACCCTGCCTAAGGCCCAAAGGCACTGGGATAGGCTCTAGTCACCCGCGACCCCTAACGGGAACAAGTGGTAGAAAATGAATGAATGAATGAATATAATTAATGGTCTGTTTTAACTTTTGAATCCATGGAAACACATTTGATTCATTAACAAAAATAAAGATCCCAATATATTCAGTCCGATACTAAATGGTTAGTGCTAGATAGTTGGGTCCGGAGGGGACGGAAGTGATCTGGTTGCCATGGTAATGAGCTAACTTCTGTGAATAAAATGGCCTAAACTGTTATATTTTTGACGGTCTTTTTATGTTTTATTTGATCATAAAATGTGATAAGGCTAGCAGTTTGATGCATGTGTGCAGTGGAACCTCCAGGTTTCTACTTTTTCCCAAAGAGGTTTGGTAGTTTTTCCTGGCCGAGAAGGAGGGTCTAAAGACAGGGGAGCTTAGGACATCTGTCTAAGGACACAGGACGCTGGGACATTACCAAGTCCCTATGAACACTGTTTATTCTATTTTTATTCTGTTTTTCACTGTCGTCCCTCGAGGCAACCGCTGTTGTGATTTTGGGCGTTGCAAAAATAAAAAAATAATTTATTCGATTTTTAAAAGTCATTGCTGCTTTCATGTACTTTCCTAAATGGATATATTTTTCTTGCCACTCTAAATGCTGATTCTGGTTGCAAAAGTCTTATGCCTATAGGTATGAGTGCCTGTGTGTTCTGTGTGAAAATGATGCTGAGTGGGAGTAAGAGGTGACTGTGTGTGGGAGAAGCCCACCGCTTTCCAGAAACAGATACACGGCTGAAACATCACACGGTTTCTCCTCTGGCTCTCCTTGTCCACGCAGCTCATGGATCTATTAAAACTGGAAATTGGGGAGACTGGGGAAACAACACACACTAAATTGTCGCGACACACTAAATTGTCGCGACACACAACGCAGCGGCCAGCCAGCATGGCATGTGTGCTGTCTATTTGATCACAGAGCGGCACAATTTTTCATATCATGAATTTGTCTCCGTGATGCAGTTTTATAAACCTCTGCTAATGACAATTCACAACTCATCATTGGCATAAACTAATGAGATTTGTTCATGTGCCATAGTTCTACCACTGAGCCACAAGGAGAGATACTAACTTCCCGAATTGCCTCCAATTTTGTGTTATTGCTTGATATTCCCAATTTGGGCTTAAGTTACTTTACTCCTAAACTCTTACTACTACTAAATCAGTGATCCTTTTTTGTTTCTCACCCTGAGGACCCCCTAACTTGGATTCAAGGCAAATAAATCTATCAACTTTACTAGGATATTGTCAACTATTACTTGTATATTTTCTTGTTTTAATGATATTGATCAGGGTCTTTTGATCTACACACATCACATACTTTCAGATTTGTCATTTTCCCTGTACATCTTGGGTGGAGGAGTAAGCTAGAAATCTGACAATGTGGAGTTTGTGTGGAGGTGGGTAGCATGTTGCAATGATTGGAGGACATACAGTAGCCTTTCTACAAGACACTTTTGCAAGTGATGTTTTTCAACACAGCATAAAGTGCTAAACACTATAGACTCGAATCATTCAGAAATCGTGGTCCGCTCCAATATAATGACGTGTTTGTTTGCTTAACTGCTGTCCCCAGGTGGAGGTATTTGTTCATTGGACCAGCTGCTGATGTTTATGCATCCTGATTCTTTTCTCATTTGTGTATAAAGAAGTCGGAAAGAGAGCTTGCTGGGTGAGGAGGTTATTTTGCATTAGGGAAAATTTCTGTCTGCAAATGGTTTATGCTGCTTGTGTTGTACATCTCCCCAGAAGCAACACATTTCTCTTCAGTTTCGCACTGCGATCACATTATTGCTGTGTAATTTGAAGATGGCAGTTATAAGAAGGCATCTGCTTGGCTGGCGTTTGTGAAAAATGAAAAAAGTGCTATTATGAAGTCAATTCTCTATCTTATTCAAACAGGGGCCTGTTAGTTTTTCTTTTTTCCCTATGTTTGGCGCAGTGTTTATGAATAATTAATAGATCTAACCACTCTTATTGCAAACACTTAGCAGACTGACTCAATGTTGTCATGTGCTGTGCAAAAAATAAGATGAAACAATGAAGCTTATTCCATTCTGCCATCTGTGATAAATGGCCACCATTGATGCAACTAATTGAATTCAATATGAATAATGGAACTATAAGGCTATATGGTCCTGTGTGTTAAGTACTATATGTGTACATGGTGTTAAGGAAGGGTATTTGCGTTGCTTCAATCAGAACGCTTTATCTCACTTAGTAGCTATTGAAAAAACACAGATACAGCCATAAAGTAATGCCCCGATCATTTTTTTAAATGACCACATAGTTCACAATTCTAAATAGTATTAAGAACAGAAGTGCACAATGTGTTGAAGGCTCTATTTAGGTCGTTTAAGGTGAACTACCCTATTCATGGGGTTCAGGCAAATCATACTTTCCAGATTTGAAAGATTTTGTGAGGAACTTTCATTCCATCATTTGTTTAACACATTCTCATCAATAATGAGCACATTCCTGTAATATATTATTTAATTAATTTCATGTAATCTTTATTAAGGATTTAAGTGTAGACACATTAAAACAGGCCAAGGGCCGCATCCGGCAGAGTACGGTACTTGGCAAATGACCTAAAACCATGATTTAAGGTTATGGTACCCTTTGTTGCCCCTGTAGGGGAATTTGTCTTCTGCATTCGACCCATCCCTCGCTGGGACAACCTGTCAGGAGCAGTGGGTGTCACAGTGCAGCATCAGAGGACATATTTCTAGATCTTGGTCAGGACTAAATTATTTATCTATTGTGCAGGTTTTAGGTTTGAGACTATTCTCTGAAGGCTTTCTATTTACTATATCATGCATTAAGTCAATCACAAACGTTTGCATCTGTGCAGTGTGAGAGGAGGGACTTCACATTTGGTGGATATAGTTAATTCATTTCCATATTCTGGCACCAGCTGATGTACCACAGTTATCATCAATCCTGTTGGAATGAAAACCAAAGATTGTCTTGCATGAGAATGTTAAGAATAGAAATGCAGTTAACATTCACGACCCATTGGGAATACATGGCATCAATCACAAGTGTATTTTGTTTACTAAACCGTTTCATCCGATGCAATTACAGATTGTAGCTTTGAACAAAACTAAGGAGCGGATGCGCCCCTACCATGTTCCTCATAATAATGAAGACCCAGATATTAAAAAGATCAAAAAGGTAGACACACCATGTAGATTATCCCCATAGATCTTGTTTCTGTGTTTGTTCTTGCCTTGATTAAGCTGCTGTATGTTCAGGTACAAAGTTTTATGCGAGGCTGGCTCTGTCGGAGGAAGTGGAAGATCATTGTACAAGACTACATCTGCTCACCTCATGCCGAGAGCATGAGGAAACGCAACCAGATTGTCTTCAACATGGTGGAGGCAGAGACAGAGTAAGTGCCCTTCTTGACTTCGTTACTAATATGATCTTGAAATTCAATGTGGCTGAATTTGTTTTACTCAAGTATAAAGAAAGCACTTAGGAGTACTGGTTTGATTGAGTTTCTGAAATAAAATAAAATGACTTGGAATACAAAATTCAATACCTGATATTTTGTTAATAATAATATCTGGTGCTAACATTAAATGCCTCTGTGTGTGGTTGCAGGTATGTGCACCAGCTTTACATCCTCGTCAACTGTTTCCTGCGGCCTTTAAGGATGGCTGCCAGCTCCAAGAAGCCCCCCATCAGCCACGACGACGTGAGCAGCATATTCCTCAACAGGTGTTTCTCTAATGCTTTTTCTGCTGTAACAAAAGCAGGTAGTGCAGACTGGATGCAACTATAGCATCTCTACTACTCTGTATCTGACATGTGGTTACTCTGTCTCCTCTTCAGTGAGACCATCATGTTTTTACATGAGATCTTTCACCAAGGACTCAAGGCCAGGATTGCCAACTGGCCCACCCTAGTGCTGGGTAAATTGAGGCTTCATCCACTAAACACTCCCCACATCTTATTCTGTCGGCTGTAGCCAGGGATTGTGCTGTGACTGTTCACACGTCGCCCCTCACTGACGCCTCCATGCTCAAATCACACACTCTCAGTCATTTGCCTATCTCTGTCTGCACTACACACGCACATTGTCTGTGAGACAATGAGTGGCTGGGTCAGAATGTGGCCCACATTTCCCCTCCATAAACCTAATCATACACAAGCATCACCTAGGAGACCACAGCTCAAAGACTGGAAATTACTTTTGACAAATTGAAAGAGGAGATATTAAATGATCTCACTGGAATCTTGCTAACACTTTGCATCCAAGAGCACAATCTCCAACATAAAGCTCTGTAGGAAATGTCGTTGTCTGGTTGGGCACAATTTGTAAAGATAATTTACAATAAATTGGATACAAGTGGATATAGGCCAATAGTACTAAAGGCTGTAATCTTGTGTGATCTTAACCCTACGTGGGATAAACATATGATATTGTTATTGAGTAGATCATACAATGTCGAAGGCAATTAAAGTGAAAACAATTGAGACAAAAAACGTTAAGAATTATTTCACAACTGCCTCAAATGTTTTTATTTTGACCGCCCTCCACATTTTATGACATACGTTGCAAGTCATTTTTTCTCAACTCATTATTGCTTGGCCTCGTCCATAAAGAGGAACCTGTATTTTTTTTGTGGCTCCCTAAAAGCGCTCACCATTTGTGTTTTATTCCCTGCTATATGACATTCTTACTCAAAAAATATTAATTATGATGAATTGTTTTTCTTAGCGGACCTCTTTGACATCCTGCTGCCGATGCTGAACATTTATCAGGAGTTTGTGCGTAACCACCAGTACAGCCTGCAGGTCCTGGCAAACTGCAAACAGAACCGCGACTTCGACAAACTCCTCAAACAGTACGAGTCCAACGCTGCGTGTGAGGGCCGGATGTTGGAGACTTTCCTCACCTACCCCATGTTTCAAGTTAGTCGAGACAGTTATAGAAAAGTGCCAATAGATTTCCTTATGTGATGAATTCCTGTTTTCCTTTTGCTACCTCAAAGATTCCTCGCTACATCATCACTCTGCATGAACTGCTGGCTCACACGCCTCATGAACATGTCGAGCGTAAAAGTCTTGAATTTGCCAAATCCAAACTGGAAGAATTGTCAAGGTATGTTTTATTGAGTGATACAATTATTGTAAAGATTGTAACTATTTAACTTGTGTATTTTTTCAGAGTGATGCACGATGAGGTGAGTGACACAGAAAACATCAGGAAGAACTTGGCCATCGAGCGGATGATTGTTGAAGGCTGTGACATTCTGCTGGACACAAGTCAGACATTTGTGAGGCAGGGTGAGTGTCAGAAACACACGTGCACAGTTTATACATTCACATATTGTCATATGCATTACAAATATTGTTAATATAGTTAATCTTTTTCAGTCTACACTGTGTCACACATTTGTGGAATTTATATCACAACTTTACAATTTGCCTTTACTGTCATGTATATGTGAGCACTTAATCTCCTTAAATGTGTCACAATGTTATATTTCGGGCAGTAACACACATGTCAGTGGCTGTAAACAGTGCGTGCACATGCCTCAGCTTAGTGTCGGCTTAATGGAATAAAATATAATCCTTTACAGGCTCGCTGATCCAGCTGCCCTCAGTCGAACGAGGAAAACTCAGCAAAGTTCGTCTGGGCTCGTTGTCCCTCAAAAAGGAAGGAGAGCGACAGTGCTTTCTCTTTACCAAACACTTCCTCATCTGCACGCGCAGCTCCGGAGGCAAACTGCACCTGCTCAAGGTGAGAAACCATCCATAGCAACACTTAGCAGTAGTTAACATCTAACTACTAATTAGCACATAATTGTGCCTAGTCCAAGGAAAACTTTCAGAAAGCCATTCATTATTGTATCAGCACATTCCTTTAACCCTGTTACTGGGCTTTACACCACAGTATGAAATTCAAAAATATTTTGTCTTCCTCGACACTTTGCTTGGCACCACATTTCTAAATTGGTGGACTCATAAAGCAGCTAGCATCAGTTACACAGGTAGACCACTAGTTGTGTTACACAAGAAAATAGGTCACTCCTAATGGGCCAAGTACATCAGTTAAATCATTGAGTAAAAATAGAACACGACATTAGAAAAGGAAAATAAGTATGCTGTAAACTTTACTTTTCTAGTGGGTCTGCTACAGGCTTGTCTTTTCTCCATGGAGATTTTATTGCTTTGCCTGGAATGTTCCAACGTATGGCATTTAACTTGTTTTATTGACAAAATAACCTGAACAACCGGCATTATTTTATACTGTGGACAAGGTCTCCTCGCCACAGATCTAACTTGTAACATGGCCTGGGGGGTCTGTCACCTGCTTGTCTCCATGGAGATCAATTTGTTTTTGCAATACTTCAAAGAAGTAACATCTCCATGACGACCAACAGGCGATAGATAACCTGGCCAGCAAGATTAATTCTCACCATTTTGCGAACCTTGAGAATCCATCTTGTTAGACTCCTACTGCTGATCCATCAGTGGTGCGGAGACTGGACCAATCAGCAGCAATCGGGTTTGGTCAGAAGCCAAAAGTGAAGCACCCAGACAAACAAAAACAACAAACAGTTAACAGTTGATATCACAAACATGACTGCATGCTACACTTTATAACTCTTTCACTGCTGTAACCAAGAGAAGAGAAAATAATATACACATATTTCTACTTTAACCTACTTAAATGTTATAAGCTAAAGCACCTCATATGACTCCACTTTGGACAATTCAAGATAATCCCAATAATGAAGTTTGAGGTCTGATACTTGTTCATATTAAACTCCACAGCAAGGTGGTGTGTTGTCCCTGATAGACTGCACCCTGATCGAAGAGCCCGATGCCAGTGAAGAGGAATGTAAGTGTGCCATGCTTGTTTAGNGAAAAATTGACTTAGACTGAAGCAGGGGATGAAAAAAAAATTCAAAGGATTGAAACCATAAAAATGATCGTTTTGCCCATATTTCTCTATCCGTTCCAGACTCTTCCGATTCCCATCCCCAACCGGCTGTTTGAGTTGAATAAAGCAAACTCAAGATGTGTGTGGAAAGAAACCCCAAATCTGATTTAAAACTACAATTATCAAAAGAAAAAGGAGGCGGGGTTTGCCTTGTCTGAAAAATGACTTAATTTCCGCTCAAATCAGAGCGTTGCTGGTGTGACCCAGAATATGAAGCTCAATAGAAACCTATTGAGAGTAATGTTGTGTGCCGGGGGTTCCTGCACAGGCCTTACTGGCAGATGACACACGGTTGAGTCAAAACATACAAACTCAACTATGTTCAAATCTTAAACTGGTTGGCTTTTTACCAAGGTTTTGTACCAAATAGAACTGACCTGAGATTCAAGGTCTAGATTACTAAAGGTATGAAGGTTTTTCACCAGATTGTAAAAGATAATCACATGTTGAGGTTGTAATGCTATAAAATGATGATGTGATGATGTCAAGGAGGATAATGTCTAAATTATATAAATGTATTGACGATTTAGGCAACTCTACTCATTATATTAAAAATAAATGGGAAAGAGAGGGTCACTTTAATTTGACTGATGAATAGCAAATTATATGTACATCCCAGTGGACCACAAAATTACATTTTTGGAGGGAATTTTGTCACCTTTTTTTTCATAACACCATGTCAAAGTGCCCATTATTCACCGGGAAACGCAACTGTTGGAGAAACTTTGTCACCAGGAGGCACTATCTTGTGTTTTGGGACAGAAGTTCACAATGCTCTGCAGGCTGTTTTTGACATTTCGCTCTGAACTTTAGAACTATGTACTTGGACCTCAAAACTCCTGCCATGGTCACAATAAATGGATACCTTCAGAATATGCTTTTTGATGCAGGAAAAAAGGCCATCATAAAGAAATGGATGACGCAGCATTAGCCTGCATGGTTAACTCTGGCACATTTACATGTTGGACTAACACATGTTGATTAATGTGCACTGTCTCATATTAAATAAAATAAACCACCAAGGATCAAGGACTGGACTGACATAGGAACAGACATCAGACAAATGGAAAAGATTCAGACTAAATTTGAAAATGGACAAAGTTGAAACACTTTGGATTAAATTAATCAGAATCAGAAAAGGTTAATTGACGTTGTCAGTGAACGGAATTCACAAACATAGGAATTGTTTCGGCCTTAAGGTGCAACATAAAACACTGAGCAATAATAAAAACAACATATATAAAAATGAAAAGGGCATGTATTAGGAAACAGTTCAAATTTACTATAGTATAAGTTAAAAATAGACTTACTCTGTAAATGAGATTTGTATGTCGGATAAATTGTGCTGTAATTTCAATGTTCAGTGTAGAAAAAGAGTACCGTATTTTCCGGACCTTTTAGCCGCTCCCCTATATAAGCCGCATTTGCTCTATTTTTAAAAAAACGATAATAAAACAATACATAGGCCGCACCTTTTGTATAAGCCGCAGAACTCTTTCCTTGACTTTTGGCATCGCATGAGCTCGTCCCGCTGTCCCCTCCAGCGTCTCACCGTACATTCATTGATGTTAAGCTTGCGTGCAGCCGCACGGTTTCCTAGCAAGATCGATGGCCTTCAGCTTAAAACTTGCTTCATACGAACTTCTTCGTTTGGGTTCCATAATGATGGGGCAAGAATTTGAAAATAATTTATAGTTGGTAATTTGTCGTCCGTGTTCTATTTGCTAGCTGAATAAAAAAGCAACATCTGCTTCTTTGCTTAACTTTTCTGTAGTTTTGATGCTAATTCCGGTTAGTTCGCCCCTAGCGGTGAAAGAAAAAAAACCACAGAAAAGCCGCAGCCTCTAAATAAGCCGCATGGCTCAAAACATCTGACAAAAGTAGCGGCTTATAGCCCGCAAAATACGGTATGTCATCTGGACTGTTTTAAAACAAAACGTTTCGACTCTCATCCAAGAGTCATTCTTAATCTGTGAATCGAGTCTGGGAACTCGGGTTTTATATCCTCCTCTGTGTAAGCCCTGCCCACAGGGCGGGACCTCCTGCTAAAGCGGGAGTTTTTTATGGTTTCACTTGGGACAAATCCCTTTGTTTAACTAACAGTCTACATCCTATTGTTCACTGACTTTGGCTCCCTCCTCACTGAGTGCCTGTTTAGCGTCAGAATGCCTCAGGCGTCTCCATGGTTTCAACAAACCATTATAAACAAAAGGATGGTTGAATCTTAAACCTCCATTACGATTTAAGGAAGGATTCTCTTTTTTAACAAAGATGGCCTCCTTAACCCACTGCATCACTAAGTCGCTGCTGGCACAACCAGTGAAGAGGCCGAGTCCGCCTGTTAGTGACCTGGGGACTGGACCCCACCTCACTTCCAGGCTGGTGTAAATATTATGCTTAATAGCCTCGATGCACACGTATTATTAGTGGTGCTCGCTAACTCGGGTATGTGTGGGGCCCCCATGGCAGTGCCCCCATGGCAGGGCCCCCATGGCAGGGCCCCGGCCCTGAGCTGCCGTCTCGCCGCCAGCCTCAGCCTATCGGAGCACTAACAAGACAGCCTCATGTTCTCTTTGTAAAAGTTCAGTTCCTGGAGAGTGTTGTTGAGATTGCGGTTTCTTTTCATCATTAAGCGGCTGCTTAGTTCGCTTATTGGCTGAGCTGGCCCGGCTCGCAGGCATGGACTTATAACTGCTATCATGAATGGAAGTCTGGGGGGGCTGGTGGGGTAGCCCAATGGGATGGTGAAGGACGAGCGCGTAAGCGCTCGTAATAACAATTCCACCCCATGGTGACGTGGGAAAGGCTCAGAGCTTTTAAACGATGTATGACATGTGGTTGCAATGGCAACGGCTATATTGTTTTTGCCAAAATAATGAATAAAATATAATAAAAGCTCTGATATCACTCATTCTGATGCGTTCACTGTCACATTTCATGTGGTTCATCCCAGTTTCTCCAGTGAAAGCACATTATGTTCCACTCACACTTTTGACAACATTTTAAAGGGTCCTGGAGGGCACCTGTGCCACAAGTCTAGGTGCACCCTAAACTCCTTTCTCTGACCACCAGGGGGCACTGAGCAGTCATGTCATATATTTTCCTCTTTTCCTCTCGGGCCTGCAGTTGCATCGATAACATTCGTTGTAATGGCTTGATGACAAGTGTGTTTGAAGAGAATTCCAAAGTTACTGTGCCTCATATGATCAAGTAAGTGTGTTTGTAGTCATGCCAAGCATACTTTAATTTCACATTGATTTTTTACAACTTCAGCCTTTATTTAATGGTGAATTTGTGGTAACGGTGAGTATTTCATGTGTTGTTGTTTTTAGATATTGTTTTTCATTTTGCTCTTTTGGAATAATCTTATACTTTCCTGCCCAGCAGTCACCCATGCTTGCTTGTATCTGTATGTGTGTACATGATTTATTAGATCCGATGTCCGTCTCCATAAAGATGATGTTGACATTTGCTTCAGCAAGACGCTCAACTCGTGCAAGGTCCCGCAGATTCGATACGCCAGCGTGGAGCGCCTCCTGGAGAGGCTCACAGACTTGCGCTTCCTCTCCATTGACTTCCTCAACACTTTCCTGCACACGTACAGGATCTTCACCACCGCCGCTGTGGTCATGGACAAGCTCGCCGACATCTACAAGAAGCCCTTCTCTTCTATCCCCATCAGGTCAATACATGACACTAACCACTAACGTAACAGGATGTGTGTGTCTGAACTGCTTTGATATTAGCATCTTAACAGCAACAACATGCCACTGCAAACCTTCATTTACTTCTGATTGAATAAAGGCCATGTAATAAACCTGCTAATAACTCTTCTTTGCAGAGCTCTGTTCTCGACTTGGGCTCGCGGACAAAAACTAGAATCTGAGTCAGACATGAGGGACTAAATATCAAGTTTGAGGTAATCCGAGAGAAAAAGAAGGATTACGGAAATAGTTGAAGAATTCTGGATCAATCTGCTCGCTATATTGATGTGGAAAGTACCGGTAGTTTGTAATTATTTTATTTTTCGAGCAAAGTATCATATCCTTCTCCTTGGTAATGTTTTTGTTGAATAATTCCTCTTATATCGTGAAGTTTTAGTAAAGTCACAGTCTCAGATCATACTGCATAAAACATGACAACAGTATCTGTTAAATGAGACACTTTACGTGTAACACGGTGGAATAAAAGTACTGCCGTCTGATAAAGGACATTTACTTTCCACTTTAGGTTTAAAATTACCTCAAGTGTTTTTCACATCCAGAGAAGCTGCCTCATTCTGACTAACCCTGGTTCAAAAGAGGTGCGAAAACATTTATTGTGGAACACAGTGGAACTTAAATGCACCTCAAAGTACAGAAATTGTAAGCCATGTTCAGCTCACAATTTACATTGTTTGTTTGTCCAGTCCTTCAAAAGCCGATGCATGTTTATAAACCCGATGGGTTTCAAGCAAAAGTATTCCTTCCTGATTTGAAGAATAGCATGGAAACGGTCCTCCATTTTCATAACAATTGCACAATTTAAATACAAATGTTATGTTTTTTGAATGGGGAAAAATCCTTCAAATCAGAATGGAATCATTTGCCTGAAACTCATGAATAGAGATATAAACATTACTTTTTCTTTTTTTTTTCTTTTTCTTTTTTTTAATCCCTTTAAAAAGATATACTGGCACCTTTTGAATGCATTTTAACTGCATAGGGCAGATGTAAGCATGAAATGGGGTGGAAAGTAGGGCGAGACATTCAACAATTTTCTCATGAAAATGTTATTGCTTCTGGATTGATCAACTATTGTATAAAATGATCTGTGTTTCATGTGTTCAATCACAGGCATTATTATTGCCAAAGATACTTGGTTTGGTGGGGTCACCTGCTTGTCTCAATGGAGATTGCTAAATGTAATGGAATTTTGTGGATCAATACATTTCCATAGTGAATAGAAGATTTTGGAAACCTCCACCTCAAAACTTACATAGTGCCCCTTTAACGTAACTCAGCATGTGCGTTTCCCAATCAAGGGTGCGGTCCTGAAGAACGTCCTGGAGCATTCAAACACATTAAAACAAGAAAATATAATGTAATACTTGACTGTTAGAGGTGACAAAATATTGACAAAAAATATGATCTCGATATTTTTATTGGAGTATCCCGATAACAACATTCAAACGATCCAACAGAAATAATATTAAAAAATTATAGATTTTATTTATATAGCACTTTTCAAGACACTTTACGTAACAACAATTACAAAAAAAGTCACTTTGAAAGCAACAATTCCAGCAACGAATAATGCAGCAAGATAAAACAGTAAATCAATACAATTTTGATAAATTAATTTAAAGATTAACAGAAGTTTAGTCTTGAGGTTTTTCTTGAAGGTGTGCAGGTCGATGCGGTCTTTGAGTTGTTGCGGTAGTGAGTTCAAGAGGGTGGAGACGGCGACGGAGAAGGCTCTGTCTCCCCAGGTTCGGAGCTTCGAACACCAACAGGAGGTTGGTGTCGGAGGGAGCGGAGGGAGCGGAGGGAGCGGAGACAAATGAGAAATGTCTGCTCTTTTTGTAATAAACTAATAAAACTATTAAAATATAGTCGATATTCAAATTTAGCTCAGGGGGTTTTGGAGACACATTTTTTTGGGAAGCACTGTCCTGGACCACAACCATCCAAATATTTTCTATTTCATTAACTCCACACATCAGTAAACCTGCCTGTCCGTCTCATTTTTATGTCAACATTAATCCTCAGAGTTGTTCATTGTATTCATGTTTATCTGTGCTCCACCGCCCTCATGTTCCCCGCAGCTACAGGACGCAGTATCACTCATTTGATCGTCTGTCCATCTCATCCATCTGTCCTGACTACAGCACCAGGATCAAGAAGATAACCATCGAGCAGTCAAAGTAACACGCTCTTCCTGTTTCAATTTCCTTTATCCAGGATCCTGTGCTTCCAATTTTACAGGACTTATTCAATTTCACTCTTCATGTGCAAATCTATATTTCTCACTTTTCCAATATTCTGACTGTCTCCTTTATTTCTAGTTTCTTTTCCACCGTAAAATGAAAAACTGTGCTCTAAATGCACAATTTGAACTTTGGATTCTGCATGACAACGTTTTAAACTATTACAAATGAATACAGGTTGTGGGTTGGAAGTAGGATTTCTTCATAACAAAGTCTTAGTTACAGTCCTAGACCTGTAATGACAGGTTTAAGCTTTAATATTGGATATTGATTTGTGGATCTTTAAAATCCATTTCAGCCACAGAATAAAATCATGATTCTCTTTTGTAGTAGCTTGACTATTAGGATAAGGGTGCTCAGAGTGTCAAAGCTACAGGTAATTTCACACAATTAAAGGGTTGGGAACACTGACATATATATGTTTGACTGTGACAATTTGTGTGAGAAAAATCACAATTTAACGACCAAACAACAGCGGAATCTTACATTTTCTTTTATTCCCATTGTGTAACACGTTTCTATTTTTGTGACCAGCTATGAAATCAAACCTCAAAAATGGCCAGATAAAAAGCACTTTACATTTAGATGCCTTTTTGGATGCTTCTTAAATGGTCACGATTATTATGTTTTAGTTCTTACGATTATATTGGGACCTGAATAATCACAACAATGAATGAATAATCTGGACATTAAGTTCTTACATTAAGTATAAGAACTTCCAGTGTGTTTAGAAGCCATCATAACTTCATTTCATCCCTCTTCTTCAGGTCTTTGGAGTTGTTCTTTGCCACCAGTCAAAACAACAGAGGTGGGGACCACATTAACGATAAATCTCCTCGTCTTCGCCGCAAGTTCTCCTCCCCGCCTCCTCTGTCCATCCCGTCCCGCACCTCGTCCCCCGTGCGGATGCGTAAACTGTCCCTCCACTCTCCGGTCACGTCCAAGGTGGGGGGCCTGGACCTGACCAGTCCTGTATCCAACTCCACCGTGAACCACAACAGGTCACAGTCTGCAGCCAGCAGCCCCACCTCGGCCTTCACTCCTCAGACCCCCACACCCCAGACCCCCACCCTGACCCCTGTGTCTCCCCCCTTCGCCCTCCAAACCTCCCTCCCCCCCGCATAGCAACACCTCCTCCACTTCCCCCCCACATAGCAACGGCAGGCTGCCCCAGGACCAAGCCCCTCCCATCCCGTCATCTCCAGAGCAGAGCAGCAGCCCCAGCGCAGAGGGGGACGAACTGCCCAGAGTCGACCCCTTCTGTGGCAAACTGCGCCGCAGCATTCGCAGAAGTAAGATAGTTGATTTTGCTGTAAGAGACGTTGTGAAATGTGTCCCTCACAGTCCCTGGTCATTCATGTACTCTGATTCTGATTCATGCATGTTTGAGTAATCCATTATCGTCCTGCATTTGAGGCTTGAGTGCTCAGAGAATTTCAGTTTTCACTTACCCTCTGTGCATGCCCACGACTTTATTTACTTGTGATTATATGAAAAGTCCAGGCGCCGGGTCATACACAAACGTTCAAAAATGTGATCGTTTATTGCTAAATACCACAGAAAAGCACAATATGTCTTTATTTGAACAAACTCACAATATCCTATAGGTGTAACTTGTTGGTTACAATGATGGCATATAGCTATAACGTAGGGTATATACTTTATTGTATCACTCGGCTGCTCTGCTATAGTCTACATATTAATCCAGGACTGCAGTGTTACGAGTTGGAGCGGCCTCACAGGACATCATTATCTCCCTTTTACTGTCGTGTCCACTGTGATGAGTTTCCTGCTCGGCTCACATATGCTGTTTTGGCGTTAGTACATTGCACATTCCGGGCTTCACTCCGGGGCACGGTTTATACATTCATTAGCAAAAACACATAGAACGGTACATGTGCTTCGGTAGCTGTCAACCCTAGTGTCATTAGATGCAGTATCTTCAAGCCTCCGCTACATCCTACTTAAGGGCAGCTTTGTAATGATTCTTAGAGCACAGTAGTTGAGCTGTGGTTACCTCTGTTCCATTTGCAGATATGTGCATTTTACTGCGACACAATGATTAGCATTTTGTATAAATTGTGAACAAAGCATTACTTCCCCAATTCTTTTTATTCTGAAAACATAAACGGTAAATTCAGTAAGTGTCTAACCACTGCTCGCTTACAGTTAATGTTGTTACCCTTTTGAGTGATGTAAAAATAGGGAAGAAGTATAATTTATGAATCATGCCAGTTTAAACCATGCTTTACTGACTCCATGCTGTACATCTGTGGTGCACAGTTGCATGAGAGAATCTTAATGCTGCGTTCACACTTGAGACTAAAATGGGACCTTTATTAGAACGGCGCCAAACCAAGTGTGAATCCATGATATGTGTAGTAACAGGATGCGGAGAGTTCAGCTGCAGCAAAATCAATCATTCTGTTCGTTTGTGCTTTAGCGGTGCTGGAGTCTGTGTCATTGGAGAAAATCCTCCCCGAGTCGCCCCAGAGCAGTGAGGCTGGAGACATGTCACCGTGCCGCTCCCCCTCCACGCCTCGCCACCTCCGCTTTCGCCAGCCAGGAGGTAAAACTGCATCCAAGGCAACACTTCTGGTTCAGATGAACACAGTGAGAAATGGCACGATTAGCTGGAGCTGTAGACATAGAAAACACTGCTGTTACACTTGTGACAACATCACTTAAAAGGACATTTTTGGATCGCATTATCTGGATGGGGGGAAAAATTGGTGTAGTGTCCAGACTCTGAACTCCCACAAAAATGAAACTGAAACAACTAAACCATTACTTATGAATCATTTATTATGTCCTGGTGTAGGTTTGTGCTCCTCAAGTGGATCTATACGACGTTTATAGTAGCCATTTTTATGATACCAAGCATTAGGGCTCATATCCTACGAACAGCAAGACTCAAAGCTCAGCACAGAAAGAGGTTTAGGACATCATAGAACAATATAAGAGGACAATCTGACTGCAACAAATATGTAAACCTATTATTAAGACAGTAAAGAATAAATAACTGAGTATTGTAGCCTATAATTTGCTTTGGTCCTCATTGGAGAGTTTGTTGGTGAGCAGCGGCACGTGCATAAAACGTACTCACCACAGGCTGCAGCCTTACATTTGCTTGTTCACCTTTTCTGTTTTCCACGCCATGCCTAAATTCACAGCATTCGTCATGGTAAGTAATGTCAATAGAATAGTCCAAGTCCAATGAGTGCAAAGAACCTTCTTGTCCGTGTAGGTGCGTCAATACATCTGATCGACATGACAGCGCTCCATGTGGTCCCGATAGTGTGAGTGAAAAAGGGGAAAACAAGCACGTGGTGGAGCTCATAGAACTTTATGAGCACGCTCCATTGGCATTAGAGGCAGACAGACCCGCTGAAGAAGGTGCTTGGCGTCTGCAGTGTTCACAGATATATTCTGCTGTCCATGAGCGTGCCTCGCTTTCTCTGAACAAACCTTTACAAACAAGCCCGTGGACCTCAGCCAATTTATTATTTATTCCATAGGCTTAATAATTGTTACAATCCGATTGTCCTCTTATACAAATTGTTCTATGAAAGCATTTTGTTGCCCCCACACCAAGGCCTGGGCACAGCGTGTGTTCGCACTTCAGATCATATGCGCTGCGACTATCGCTGTTCATAAACAGGAGCCTAGGTGCTAAACCTGATGTGACACATTGATAAATAAAAAACCTTAATCATAAAAATCATGGTTCTTCCAATAAGATCTTCCAATAACAGTAGAGAGTACTATTGCTGCTGTGACAAAGTGGTCTATCAGTCACCAGCGCCTTTTAGGATTACAAAACTGAAAGAAATAGCTGCAAATGTCTGTGATGCAGGCATGGTGTGACTAATTCTGTACCATAGCGGACATTTTCCCCAAGTGATAATTAGGTGCCAGTGTAGGTATTATATGTGTGCGGTTATCATGGATTATCATTGCATTCACGGCATCATTTCCAACGGAGGATAGGGACCTATATAACTCTGTGGGAGAGTCACTGTTTTTGCCAGAAATACAGTAACCAAACACACATTCACAAATGTTTCATTTAAATCACTTTTGTTTTGATTGGGTCCAAATGTTGTATGATGGAGGGTGGCACCTGATTATTTTGATGGAGAGGTTTTATCTGCAATATTCTACAGCTGAAACATGTATCGCCATGGAGACAAATAGGTGGCACAACCAGTCCAAATTACTGGTCACATCTGTAAGTAGTAAGAATGTTTGGAAGATGATTTGTTTGATCAGATTTTGAGTTTGAAATGTTGGCAAATATCGCACTTGGAAAGCATGTTAGATTTTTTTTTATTTTGTCAATTTCAGTAGAAAGTGTGAGAGGAAAAATCACCGTGGAAACAAATCACAAACAGTTTTTCTGGCATAGCATTTAGCAGTTGTGAGTCTTTTTTTTTTTTTTTTTACACGAAACAAATCATCTTCCATAGAATGTTTGCACAATATTTCAGTTCATCTAAAAAAAGAAAGAAAAGATACATAAGTTTAGTACAATACAACAGAACATTTCAGGCACAGCAATAACACCATTTCCAATCTGGCAGCGGACTTTTAAAAATCCAACTCCAAAAATACTTAACCTCTACGAAATTTTTGAAATTAAAATGTATGGCAGTTTTTTTTTGTTTTTTGTTTTTTTGTTTTATGTAGATTGCTCCAGTAATTAAATACATACATAAACTTCATTCATGGCTTGTCATCTGCCTCACACAGACAGCTCATTAACATCCGGACTTCAGAATACAATAAGATCCAGAGGAGCAGCGTGAGGCGACTGGATCATCCCACTCCAATCCACCTTTTCTGTCCGAGCCATGAGAAAACACAACACACACGCTTCATTTAAAATACAGTTAAATGTGGGCACTCAAAGCTGTCGGCGTTAACCTCCTGCTGCCCCCTGCTGGAGTCTTGACTTTTGTCTCTTGGAGTGTTCTTGCTGTTGATTGTTTGTTGTATGTGGGTCTTCGGGACTTTTAACATCAACTTTTAACATCAACTACATATAAAAAATAGTCTTCTGGCTAATTCAGGCATATTTGCGTGTAATGTTTGTTAATGTTTGCACTTAAAAAATAAAAACATCTGTATTTAGTTCTACTGTATAAATCTACCGCCTCATTTTAGATTGTAGTCAGTCACATTATAGTATTACTTGTATAATTTTGTGATATGCTTTTACAGTCCAGTCGGCAGAAAACTCTCGACACTCAGTTTCTCCCGCATCGGCTTTCGCAATTGCCACGGCCGCAGCAGGACACGGGACTCCACCGGGTAAACTCCCACGCACAAATCAATATGAAGCAAACAGGATCCATTCTTTGTATGCGTGTTGTACTGTGTTACTACGTGTGTGTCACAGTATTTACAAACTCCGAGAGAACGTGTGATAAAGAGTTCATCATCCGCCGAGCTGCGACCAACAGGGTCCTGAATGTGCTGCGCCACTGGGTGTCCAAGCACTCGCAGGTCAGTCCACTGTACCCACTGTATGCACCACTGGTATGAGAGAGAGGTGCAGAGAGAGAACGGTAAAGAGAGATGGAGAGCAGGAGAGACAAACGAAGCAATAATAAATAAGAGCAAAGGGAGAGACAGAGGGGGGAAGACACGAGGAGGTGGGCAAATAGAGAGAGCAAGATTGCGATAGAGAGAGGGATAGAGCGATAGATGGAACAAGAGACAAAAAAGTAGAGTAAAGAGAAGAGAGAGAGAGAGAGGTGATAGATTAGAGAGAGAAGAGAGAGAGAGGGGGATAGATGATGAGAGAGAGAGAGAGAGGGTGATAGATTATGAGAGAGAGAGAGAAGAGGGTGATAGATTATGAGAGAGAGAGAGAGAGGTGAGAGAGAGAGAGAGAGAGAGAGAGAGTGATAGATGTATGAGAGAGAGGAAAGCATACGAGAGTAGAATAGATCGATGAGAGAAGAAAGAGAGAGATTGTGAGAGAGAGAGTGAAAGATTATGAGAGAGAGAGAGAGAGAGAGGGTGATAGATTATGAGAGAGAGAGAGAGAGAGAGAGTGATTGAGATTATGAGAGAGAGAGAGAGAGAGGAGAGAGAGAGGTGATAGATTATGAGAGATTATGAGAGAGAAGAGAGGGTGATAGATTATGAAGAGATATGGAAGAAGTGTGAGAGAGAGAGATTTGCATGAGAGAGAAAGAGAAGAGATGGAGAGAGAAAGAGAAATATGAGAGAGAGTGTGAAATATTGGGAGAGAGAAGATTGCAGAGAGAAGAGAGAAGATGAAGAGAGATTGGTGAGG
This sequence comes from Chaenogobius annularis, assembly GCA_015082035.1. Classification (NCBI taxonomy): domain Eukaryota; kingdom Metazoa; phylum Chordata; class Actinopteri; order Gobiiformes; family Gobiidae; genus Chaenogobius; species Chaenogobius annularis. The sequence continues at coordinate 132,372 of BJKM01000074.1, read as the reverse complement.
AGGCAGAAGTGGAGACATAATTGGTAGAGAGAGATTGTGAGGAAGAGAAGTAGCGTGAGAAGAGTGGCAAGAGAAGAAAAGAGAGAGCGATGACGGAGAGAGAATCTGCAGAGAGATTGGGGTAGAAAGAGAGCGCGCGCTCGTGTGGTCTCATTTGTGAGGTCTTTCGCCTCGCTCTGATGCGTTGGTTTTACAGTCGCTGCTCCGTGGATGTATTATATTCATCATTGAGCTGCACTCACTATCACTGCCCAGTGCCAAATGGACACGCCCCCTAAGTCGCCGGTGCTGCCTGTAATGAATTGAACATGAAGATAATTGCTTGTCTTCTGTCCAAAGGCGCTCCGAGCCCAACAGTATAGATTAGGTTTATGCTCTCTCTTCAATAACACCAAACACTGTGTTGACAGGTCCACTTTAATTGGTCTATTAACACTCGAAGTGGCCACAGTGAAAATGCGAACACCCACTCACTTTAGGAGCAAAGACCTTGTTAACCAACCTTTAAACGGAGAGAAAAGGGACTTCATGTAAAAGCAGGTGGGTTCATCCAGGAAAGAGCGCTCCGCAAGTTTCGGAGCCAGTGGGCCTCATTAGTGTCATGGTGCACAACGCAATGCTCTGATCAAACCAGCGTAAAGTGTGTGTAAGAAGAGTAAGAAGGTGTGGTCTCGATTTCAATACTGAGGAAAACGCTTGAGACCCCAGTGAAAACAAACACCCTTTTAAATGAATATATTTAACATGCACTCATGTTTCGTTCTAAAAAGTGAACTCCTGTCTCCTACAATCACCAGAGTTGTTTACACTTAAGATACTCATGGAAAAAGTGGATACCTGGTCAAATGAGTATCTAGTTTTATAGCGTCATTCTTTGATAATCCTTATATTTAGTATTTAATACAGTATAATAATATAACATTCTCATACTCATCATAGTGATATAAAAACTGCTTGACTTGAACTGTAGAACCATAAATTGCTCTTGCTTTTCTTGCTGAGTTTGTTTTGTAATGTTAATATCAGGGTCTATTCTTTGATTGTTTAGGACTTTGAAATGAACGCGGAGTTGAAGATGTCTGTGGTGTGTCTCCTGGAGGAGGTTCTTCGAGACCCAGACCTGCTGCCTCAGGAGAGGAAAGCCACTGCTAACATACTTAGGTACATTGCTGCATTTTGGAGTTGTTTATTTACTAAATAATGTCTACAGCAGAGTTCTGTATGTTTCAGTGGCCTTTCTCAGGATGAGATGGAGGAGGCCCAGCTAAGGATTGAGGATATCTTACAGATGGTGAGATCAATCTTAAGCTATAGTCAGTTCATGACGATGCAGATGAGAAATAAAAACAACGAAGGCATATTCTCACACAGTCCAAACCTGTGCAGCCCTGAACCCTGCAGCGAGGGGCCGCTGTCACAAACCATATCTGTCATAGGATCTAAGATGAGATATTTATAACCAGGGCTGGGCCTTGGTGTGAGCATCTGTGCTTTGATAACTGGTGCTGCTGATCGAATGCAGATATAAGCTTTGTCTTTGTGTGTTTAGGCCGACTGTCCGAAGGCTGAGTGCTTTGAGTCTCTGTCAGCGATGGAGCTCGCAGAGCAAGTGACTTTACTGGACCACATTGTCTTCAGAAGCATCCCCTATGAGTCAGTCTCTTCACTTCCATAGCTCATATTCTTCTTTCTTTGCTTCCTTCATTTTTTATTTCATCCTTTGAATCTTTAATGGGCAGTACCCAGTTACATTTACTCAGTTACATTTACTTAACTTTTTGGAGTACCGGTAGTGTTCGGGCTGCATACTTTTACTCTTACTTGAGTAACATTTAGTTTGAAGTAACAGAACTCTTACTTGAGTAAGCATTTTGATTTCTTTTCCCACTGTGAGTGAATCTACAAAAAAGCATTATGTCGACAATAAATGATTTGAACATTGGAGTCTTTTCTCGGCTCCGTCAGATGTGAAACTGTCCTTTTTGTGTCTATCTTTGGGAACACCAGATTTTCATTTCTTGTTTTGTTTCCGAAATGCATAAACATGACAATTTAAAAAAAATCTGATTTTACATCTGGACAGTTACTCATATATTTACCCTTACTTGAGTAATTTTTTGGACCACTACTTTGTACTTTTGCTTGAGTAATATTATTTTTAAGTAACACTTTTTGGCTACTTTACCCACCTCTGATGAGATAGGGGTTGTAAAGTGATCTTGCTAGTCATGAGCGAAAACTGGAACTACTCTGAAATAATAGGTTTTCACACAGGAGTTGCTCTTATGTCACACTTATAAAGTGGTACGGCCTAAAATAGAAGCTCAGGTGATTATACAATGTGTTAAACTGTGTGAATGTGGCACGAGTGAACGGCAGTGTGCAGGGAATGACTAATGGAGAGTAAAGTGTTTTAGTATTTCTTAAAAGGCTGTTGTTATTATTACAAGGCTCTTTCTATAATTACGTTGCCCACCACGTTGTCTAGAGTCACTTTGTGATTTAACTGTAGTATTTCTCATTCTGATTACATCAATATTTAAAGGTGCGATGTGTAATTTTTCTGGTGTAGGATCTGCTATAAGCTTGTTTTCATCAAGATGTTATTGCTTTGTTTTTGCCTAGAATGTCCCACAGTAGGTTTCCTTGGAGACAAACAGGTGACGCCACCAGTTACAGGTCAGATCCGTGGAGGCTAGAGAGAGACATATAAAGAGTTGGCCAAAGAATAAACCAGACGTAAAAGGTTAGTCAGGCAGACGTCCCCCTGATTCCCGTCTGTCCCAGTGTGTGGGTCCAGTAAGTTCAGGGTAAAGTCAGTCCTTGATGGTCGGTTCCATCCCTCTCATCCATTTTTTTGGCATTGCCCTTTTTGCTAGCAATAAAAGTATTTTTTTCATTGATAAAAACACAGGCAAAGCAATGACATCTCCATGGAAACAACCATGTGGCAGACTTCCACCAGAAAAATTACATACAATACTACAATGTGATTTTCATTCATATATATTTTTTTTTTTTACTTTTTTGTCATAAACAGAGAGTTCCTGGGCCAGGGCTGGATGAAAGTAGACAAGACTGAGCGCACGCCTTACATTATGAAAACCAGCAAACACTTCAATGACGTGAGCTCGGGAACTCCACCTCGACTTTGGCTCTTTCCTTTTAACACCCGAAATAATCCTGTGCGTCTTTTTGTGTTTGTATGTGTGTGTGTATATAGATGAGTAACCTGGTGGCGTCTCAGATCATGACCCACACTGACGTAGGCTCCAGGGCCAACTCCATCGAGAAGTGGGTGGCCGTGGCTGACATCTGCCGCTGCCTCAACAACTACAACGGCGTCCTGGAGATCACCTCGGCGCTTAACCGCAGTGCCATCTACCGCCTGAAGAAGACCTGGGCCAAAGTCAGCAAGCAGGTGTCGTACACTACTTATGTCAAGGCGCAGCAGGTCAGGAAAATATGTGTGCACGCCGTGTCAGTCCAAAAGTATTCACATGTTAAATATACGATTTATATGTGTTGGTAAAAAACGCCCAATGAGACTTTATTATACATACAATACCCAAAACTAACCCGGCGACAGTGGCTCAGGGGATAGAGTGGCTGTCTATCTGTTTATATAAGTATATCGTGGTAAACTATTCTTCACCCAGCTTGCCAATGTATGAATGAGACTAAAGGTTATTGATCCACAAAGGAAATTACTTGGACACAGTACTGCCGCTCGCACATTACAGTCTAATAACAAAGAGCAACAGATAAGTGACGTAGCAAAGGTAGTTAAAGACTTAAATAAGGTACAAATATGCAGATTTATATACATATATACAAGTAAAATAAAATAAAATGTTGTAGTCCAATCCAATCTTATTCGTGGAGCACTTTAAAAACAATAAAGTCGACCAACATGCTGAGCACAAATCAGCGTAAAACAGTGTAAAACAACAGAACAATAAACTCACGTTTAACAGCTCAAGCCATCATTTTACACTGTTAAAAAGCTTTTATTGAAGACTTAAAGTGCCCCCATGACAGGTTGGACAACTCATTGAACTAAAATGCAGTTAAGTTTTATATATTTAATTTTTTTCTAAAAATGAACTCTTTAGGTTTATAATTTCACTTCCCGTTTGTAATTGATGACATCACGCTAGGAAATCACCCAGCAAACTCCTCTACTGTCACAATTATTTTTATTTGACAAATGAAAATATATGAGCGCACCTTTATTCTGTTGCATTAATGTTTAGATTGTCAAAAAAGTAAGTTTCTTTTGTGTAATTTATGCATAAACTTTGACTGGAATGAGTGTACCAAGTGTGATGTCACTTCCTGTAATTGTCTACAGATTTTTCAACTTCTCTCCACAAGTACCTACTCGATTGGTGTAAAACCATCATTCATATGTACAACAGGTATAAATACCCCAAATGAAGTCAAAAGTAGAAAATCATACGCACTTTAAAGATGAACCAAATCAGAAACTTAACCGTCCTAAGGTGCAATGGGAGCTCGTTCCAGAGTTTTGGGCCAGCGGCAGGAAACGATTGGCTCCTCGCCCTCGTTTTTCTCTTTGTTTTGGGGGCAAGATGCAGAGGGAGGGAGATACGGCGTGGAGACATTTAAAAACAGATCAAATCATTGTCAAAATCAATGCGAAAGGAAGCCGGGAGCCAGTGCAAAGATTTTAAAATCGGGATGATGTGCTCTTGTTTATTAGTGTTAGTTAAAAGCCGATCAGCAGCATTAAATATGACAGAGATTTAGTCTATGCACACGAGGTGGGCGAGCAGTTTGTGAAACAGGCAATAGGTGGATGGAGTTTGGGAGCCACATCTGACACCACGTGCGGAATGTATAATGTACTGTAAAACACAACTGCAAAATAGCATTGTATAAATTCAACACCTTTTATCATCAAGTGTAATTTGGTTCTACATGTCGTTTTGTCTTTTGCGTTCTCTTTTAGACTAAAGCGCTAATGGACAAACTGCAGAAGACGGTGTCATCTGAAGGCCGCTTCAAAAATTTGAGGGAAACGCTAAAAAAGTAAGAAACGAACGTTACCACGATCAGACCTGACAATGTTGACTTTACCTTTGGCCTTTACTCTGTCCTTTAGCTGCAACCCTCCCTGTGTGCCATATCTGGGAATGTATCTGACAGACCTGGCCTTTATTGAGGAAGGAACACCTAACTTCACCGAAGAGGGTCTTGTCAACTTCTCCAAGATGAGAATGGTAAGCTGCCTGAATAAATGCAAAAAGATAAGTCCCACATAACTCTGTGCGTATGTCCTCCTCCTCAGATCTCCCATATCATCCGAGAGATCCGACAGTTCCAGCAGACTCCTTACAGAATAGAGCACCAAGCCAAGGTGCCCACTGCTTTTTTATTATTAATGCTTTACAATTCTTAGACCAACTTTCACCATGTAACTGAAAGTTGCTGGTAAAACACGACTACAGAGTTTTAATGTGTTTGAGCAATGTGTTGTCCTGCTTACCTTGTCTGGAGAAACCAACAGGAAACAGGAAACAGAACTAAAACAAAGTCGAAAAAAGGGTGGGGAATTAGACAACAAACAATGACGTAAATATGAAATCCTAAGGCAATAGCAGCAGAAAATAGTTCAAATAAATACATGAACATTATGAAAACATATATTTAAGATGACATTTTGTTTGATCCCACTGTTGGATAGATTCTTCTTTTGCAGTATTAATACAAGCTCTGGAAAATCCCAGTTATATCTTAGAAAGTCAAATACTTTCGGGATTTATTTTCCCTCAGTATTAATATTTACCAAGTTTTAGCATCAAGTAGAATCAAGCTAGTGTTTGTGTTTCAACCCTAGTTTACAAATCTGACGAAAAGCAAATACAGCAGTCCACAGTATACAGCACAGCATACTCAGCGCTACCTTATGACACGACACAGTTTGAAACACCATGAAACATTCACACAGCCGGCTGAAGAATGTGCTTTGTGTCTCTGCAGGTGACCCAGTACCTGCTGGATAAGACTTTGATCATGGATGAAGACACACTGTATGACCTCTCTCTGAAGATCGAGCCCAGGCTTCCTGCTTGAGCGAGGGGCTGTTATTGGCCAGTGAGCGCCGGTCAATCGTGGACCCTGCGGCAACATGCCCATTTCATCTCATCAGTGCAGATGGAAGAGCAATGCAAAGTTATGACAGCTTTGTGCACAGGACGATAAGAAAGACTGATGTTATGATGATATTGGCTGATTTGAGATTCAGCCGGGTGCGGGGGTTTCAGAACCACTTTGACAGCAGAAAAATGACAGATGTTACGGAGCTGGCAGGAAACGGTTTGAAACTAATGACATGCTGCTTTGCGCGGATAGTGGAACAGGCCGATCGAGAAAGCTAGCTGACTGCGAGGCGGGAATCGATCAAAACTATGGATTGTACCGATGTAGCAAATAGAGCGCGGGCCGGAGCAGTTTATGATCGCATGCGTTAGTCTTTGTTCGGCCGCTTTTGCATTTCTGTTTCATCACGTTTTACTCAAAGCATGTCTCCCAAACACGCTTTTTTTCACGATGATGCGCTTGCATGATTTGAGCTCATGATATTACCGGTCAAATGGCCTTCATGCTGACCCTGATTCTGCCTTACACTTGTCTCTGCCTCTATTGTATCCTCGGTGTTGGATATGCTTTCTGTTACATAGTATACAAACAGAAATAACCGCTCGATGTTTTTATTTTTTACCTAAGAATGCTAAAAAAAAAAATAACGTGAATGATGTTAAAGGTAATACATTTTTGTGCCTTCTAATAGTTTATGGGTCAGCGTTCGATTTGCAACACACCCTGAAGAGTCCACCGCCTGTTCTAGATTGTACTCTCTTGGTTTTATCTCGTCCAGAGGTCCTTCGTGGTCAATAAAACAATAAAACAGGTCATAGGTCATAGTAGCATGTTGTTGTCAATTCAGTGGATCCTTGCAAAACAAAATCCCTCTGGTGTTTAGTCGCCCTCAAAGCTTGTGCAGTTTTTGTGCGATTCCTGCTCGTGTGCTCAGTTATGTGGACTGGACACAGATGCTGGACAGGTCCTGCATTCTTCCACATGTAGCTTTGCTCGAGAATTATTACCATGCTATTTATTTTATCATGTGTTTTGGTTATTTTTGTATTACTTGTGATTATAAAAGGTTATTCTGTAAATATTGATTGCTTTATCTTGTTGCTTTTAGGTTGAGTTTTGCATCCCACGTCGTTTTATGGCTAGGAACTTGTTGGAATACATTAAAAAAAATAAATGAAAAAGCTGTTTCAAACTTTGAGAAAAAAAATGTAGCATTTGAAATATGTCCTGCATGCACAAATCTGTGACATGTCGTGTGAATGGACTGTACTTTCTCTATCCTTTTCTTGTATTGTCTCTGTAGTCAATGACTCTCTGAAGGCCTAAAACACTTGAGCATGATTGCCTCATAGAGATTGCCACTAAATCAAACCACGTGCACAGGTGTATTGGAGAATAATGTGAACTGTTGTGTTCAGAGTGTGTACCCACGTCTGTAATGAACTGGCTGTCTGTTACAGTTACAGAATGCCTCGTCTGTAATACATCTGTTGAATGTTATTTATTTGTTTATTTAAGTGATTGCATTTTTCATTTAGGAGCAGGGGAAATAAAGTCAATACGCCTTATGTCTGTGAGGAAGTGTTATTTCTCTAAGTCTCCACTGCAAGGCTACACTCGTGCCCCTTCTGAAATTTATTTTATATTAGTCACACTTCTTCTTTTTTGTAATGGAGGAACTATTTTTACACTTGAATTGACTATAATTTCTAGTGTATTAGAAATATTTGGATGATTTTGGTTTGCCCCGTATTTTCTAAAAAGGGAATTTTAAATTTTTTAATGCTCCCTTTTATTCCACTTTTTTAATTGCTGCAAGTAAATCATTTCTTTTTCAAACTTTTTTTGCTTGAATCTGTTGATCCACTTTATAGTCATGAAAAAGCAAAGTCACAGAGGTGGTGAAAATGTCACAAAAAAAAATAATAATTCTGAATTTGTTGCCTTGGACATATCAAAGATAAGTAACAACATTGGCTTTTATTATTATTATTATTATTATTATTATTATTATTATTATTATTATTATTATTATTATTATTATATTCTTCCCCCTATATAAACAGTTTTTTTGTATTTTGTCCCACATTTAGTTATTAAATTCAATCATTATTATAATTTCTATAGTTTATAGATTATAGTTTATTATTTACAGTTGAGTAAAAGGAGCCACCAGTACAGGACGTCTTTGTAAAGGGTTAAACAAATGTAAATATGACAGATTATAGCCTTGGGTTAACTCCCATCTGCAGACCACTTGGCGCTTGCACAAAGGTTTCACATTTCTCCCATGAGAGTCACAATCTGGCCAAAGCATTGATGACCAAACAGTCACACAGTTGTTATGGCCTCTGTGAAATAAAGTGAGTCTAGTCTACCCCCTGCTGGAGAAAGCAGGTCAGTACTGTGGCTATAATCCTATGTGACTAAATAAATGCATTATATTCATATTGGCCTGTTTACACTCTCAGACACAAAACACTAAGTTCTACACAATAAGAGTCACATAATCATCACATTAACAAGGTTCTGTGTCAGTGCTGCTTTTGGTGGTCCCATGGAAACATCAGTTTGGTGCTAGTGGCGTGAGTGGATGTCAAATGTTCAACAGAAGATAGTCATGGCTGTGACACAAGCAGCAGTACATCTCTATTCAGACAAGCAGGTGCCAGACCCTCCAATGGAAAAATTACATCGTTTATCTTTATTACAGGTATTTTGTACTAGAGGTACATTTTCAAAACCTATTTTCTCAAGGCTGGCTGTAAACCTAAAGTTATTCATTATTAATTTGCAGTTAAAGTAAAAAGTTAATTCAGGTTTCTTCAGATTGTACAACGTGGTACGAAAACAAATTACATACTTTTTTTGTTTTAGAACTCTTAAGTTTTACATTCAGCAAGGTATATAGCCACTTAACAAGTTGGCTAGACGCAATATAAGCTATAATGACATGCTATATGCCCTGATTTTCTGAATCTTTGGCTGCAGGGCAACCCACAGATTTGGTGTTATTGGGGACCACAGCACAGGGACAACACAACTCCAGACATAAAGGCCCCACATGACAGTTCTCAGCCGGACTCTAGTGTGTAGATAGGGATAGGCAGACACACTGACAGTTCAAAGAGGATTGTGTGTACCGTAGTTGACCAGTGCAGACTAATCCGAGTGTGTGCTTCTTGTCTCCTCTCTCTCTCTGAGCTCCAAGTCTAGTCTCAGTGGATCCTCCGTCTTCAAACAGGTGAGTGATGATGTCTCTAGAGTCTATAGCTTCAGCAGCACTGATAAACTTCTGACTTCATGATATCAGTCTTCCTAGAGTTGTATTTTCAGCAGCACATACTTAAATAACTTAGTTACTAAATATAAATATTTTTCCGTAATAAGATAACTTGTAATGCATTAACTTTTGTCATGATATCTATGAAGTTTAGCATTTTAATCAAAGCCAATTGTACATTTCACTAATTCCTGAAAAGTGATAGGACTTCTTCTGTTCCTGCTAAAATCAAATTCCAAATCTAATTGGATCAGACTTTGAGAATGGCTGATCCAATTCATGCATCTATTTATTCCTAATATGTGTGCTTGATTATGTAAATGTAGTATGTATATTTGGATATTTTAAGAAAATGTAATTGTTTGGCTTCATTTTCTCAGATCACACTCTCGCCTCTCCCTGTAACCATGGCAAACTCCTTCACCCGGATGATGTCAGGCCGAAACACTGCTGTGATGCTGGCCAGCGTGGGAGCTGGAGCCTTGGTCTCTGGATACATGCTGACAGAGAGCAGTGCTGCTACTGCAGCTGCTGCAGCAGAGCGGAGGAAGCTGTACCCGCCCAGGTGTGTCTCTGTGGGGCCCTCACACATACATTTGAGACATAATGTCATATTCATTTTATTATTGTGCAGCGCCGATTATCCAGACCTGAGAAAGCACAACAATTGCATGGCATCATCCCTGACCCCTTCAGTGTATGCTCGTCTGCGGGACAAGCTCACACCAAATAACTGGAGCCTGGACCAGTGCATCCAGACCGGAGTGGACAACCCAGGACACCCCTTCATCAAGACTGTGGGCATGGTGGCCGGAGATGAGGAGAGCTATGAGGTGGAGTTTATCAATATCACAGGAAACCATAGTTAGACTCAGTTAGTTTAGTTGAGCTTTACGGTTTAGCTTACAGAAGTGTTTGCTTCTCTGCCAATGTCGGCTCCCACAACAGAGTACGTTTTTGATCATTTCTACAGGTATTTGCAGAACTCTTTGACCTCGTCATTAAAGACAGACACAATGGCTATGATCCTCGGACAATGAAGCACCCCACTGACCTGGATGCCAGCAAGGTTTGATGTCCTGTTTCCATTACATGTGTGGTTCTGTGACATTCATTGACCTTATCTCCAGCTGTGTTCAGGCATGTTTGATGAGCATTATGTACTGTCGTCCCGCGTGCGCACTGGCCGCAGCATCCGTGGGCTGAGCCTGCCCCCGGCCTGCACACGCTCAGAGCGGCGCGAGGTGGAGCATGTGGTGGTGACTGCTCTGTCCGGGCTGCAGGGCGACCTCGCTGGACGCTACTACAGCCTGGGAGAGATGACCGAGCTGGAGCAGCAGCGGCTCATTGATGTACATACAGCAACAAACCAGTTCCATTCTATATCTTGATTTTCATCTTGATGCCCTGTCTCTTTTGCATCAGGAGCACTTCCTCTTTGACAAACCAGTGTCTCCTCTGCTCACAGCAGCGGGCATGGCCCGAGACTGGCCCGACGCTCGAGGGATCTGGTACGTTCTAACTGTTGTTCAGAATAACAGGCAAACCATGTAATTGTAACAACTATACAATGTGTGAGATATGAATAATGTGTGTGTTATTTGCCTCTGTGTCAGGCATAACAATGACAAGAACTTTCTGATCTGGATCAATGAGGAGGACCACACTCGGATCATCTCCATGGAGAAAGGCGGGAACATGAAAAGAGTGTTTGAACGCTTCTGCAAAGGTCTTAAGCAGGTTTGTATATTGTTGACTTAAAAACAATTCTACAATCACAACAAGGTTGTCAGTGCCCATGGACCTTCATTTTGTTTTACACATTTGCAGTTTATGGACAGGTCTCATGTTCAGTTCGGAACAGAGGCTGCACTAGCACTGATCCATGATTGGTTCAGGTGCTGAGATTTAGGTCAGAGGCTCACAACCTGGAGATGGGGACCCCGATGGGGAGAGCAAAATTATGTTTTATTCCCAGACGATATAGGGAACATTTAAATCTTATGCAATAATCTTAAACAAGACCTTTAAATACAGTGGGAAATTATTGTTTCTCAACCTATGTCCAGAAAATAATATCAAACATTAGAAATAAGGCTACTTTATAATTTTGCAAGTAGCCTATTTTGTGTGGGGGGGGGGTCGGGAATACCAAAGATTATCATTATGGGGGTCATGACAGAAAAAGGCAGAGAACCACTGGTTTAGGTAGTGACCAGTCGGATCAGAGGGAGGCATTTTAGGTTAAACCCTTTGAATACTTGTCTTGAGAACAAAAATATCAAATGACAACATCAACAATGATCTCCAATATTTTTTATGTTCAAGAATAAATCAACATTACAATTGTAATCAGTAAAAAATCATAGTTTTGATCACCTCGTATCTGGAGACACAATCAGGTCATGTTAATGAAATCTAAAACACAAATTCTACATACGATTCCTTTAAGCTGAGCATTCACATGGTGTTTGCTTCAGGTGGAGCATCTGATCCAGGAGCGTGGCTGGGAGTTCATGTGGAATGAACGTCTGGGTTACATTCTCACCTGCCCCTCTAATCTGGGCACAGGCCTCAGGGCTGGAGTGCACATCCGCCTCCCGATGCTCAGCAGGGTAAGGAAGCAGTAAGAATATATTATTATTCATCGATGTTAATGCATATACAAAAACTGTGTATGATGTAGGACGCTCGCTTCCAAAAGATCCTGGAAAACCTGAGGCTTCAGAAACGGGGCACAGGAGGTGTGGGACACTGCAGCCACTGGAGACACTTTCGACATCTCCAACCTGGACCGCCTGGGCCGCTCTGAGGTAGGATGTCCTCTGAAGAGAGGGAAGAGCTCATAGGAGTGGACCAGGTGTAGACTGCAACAAATCCTGCCCCCTGTTGGCTTTAATTCTGGCTCTGCTCTCAAATGACCCCTCACCGTAAAGCAGCCACAATGCGCCTTATCACTAATCTGTCAGCCGCCAGGGAGAGTAAAGACAGGATCAACCTTAATCAACTCTATATAGAATATTACTTTGTTGTGCTGCCCGGTGGTCGAGTGGTTAAGCCACAGCAAACACACGCCAGGCTCCATGTGCAGCCGGCCGCAGTGTCATGAGTTTGAGTCCTGACTCTGACAATTTGCTGTATGTCCTCCCCATTTCTCACTCATCTCATCCCCCATTTCTTGTCTAATAAAGCCTGCGCACCAAAAAGAATATTACTTTGTCACTTCCCTACACTTTGAGGAGGGAAAAGCACAATTGGGTTGAATGGAATTTATGCAGAAGTATCAATATTCGACGAATAATTGTGTTGCAGGTTTATGCTTCACATGTCAACAAATGTAGATTATTTATTAATAATATATAGCAATATAAGAAATAAACCCAATCTATCTATCCAGGTGGAGCTGGTGCAGTTGGTGGTTGATGGGGTGAACCACTTGATTGAATGTGAGAAGAGGCTGGAGAGAGGCCAAGACATCAAGATCCCTGCCCCAATTCAACAGTTTAGGAAGTGACCTGGGATTATTTGGGCAGCACTCCAACTGTCGTTCCTGTTAAATACAAAATAAATTATAGTGCAATGTAACCATGTAACTAAATGTCTCCTAAAGCCAATACACCAAAACTTGAAAATAATATATGCCTATGTATATATATGCATATATCCTCTGCATCTGTTAGTTGCTAAATATGCTTTAAGTCTTAGCAAGGAAATGTGACTATTTTCCAAAATGTAATAGACTGAACATGCAAGATGCAGAATCTGGTGGACTGACATTCAGAACTCAGCCCGCTTTATTGGATTTAAAGTGCAAATCTCATTAGTGCCAGACATCGGCGAGGGCAAAGAGAGGTAACTGCATGACAGGCACATAGGTATAGTGACAGTTTAGTAAGAGTTTTAATAAAGGATGCACATGTATTTGTGTTTTCACTGCAAAATCATATTGGTAATTTTCATCAAGTTGATTAATTTAGTCAGTCCAGATTTGTACCTTATCGTTCCTTTTTATCTTTTCATTTTTTTTTTTTTTCAAGCAAATCCTCTGTCCAATGATGCACTTAATAGGTCAACTCAAAAGTAAAAACAGTAAATTCAGTAAATCTAGTAAATAAATCTAGACAAAATAAATATATTTAAACAACTCAAAGGCCATTTTATTTCATGTAGATATTTTTTATTTCATTTGGGGAAAAAAGCATTGAAAGAGCAGAACAACAAAAATACATGTTATGGAGTTGCAATGATTCATTTGAATGAATCCCTAATCATCCACTGTAATATTTGCTGACTACATTAATAGTTGTTAAGTACTATCTGTATAACATGCATTTGCAAGGAAAATATGTTTCAAAAATATGCGCAAAGACAGCGTTGCTATTAAACCAGAATAAGACAGAAAATATGTATTTGGGGATTTTGAATGAAAAAGGACTCATAATAATTGTGCCCATTTTGATTTTTGCCACTATATCACATTTAACAAAAAGCATGTAAATCCAGGTCATGTGGTGTCCAGCAGCCAATGGGATCACTTTGCCCAAATGAGTAGGCGTGTCTTCCATGTGCTGTTCCTAGGCCCCTCCCCTCCCCTCTGTATGATAATGAGGGATCCTCCCACATGTGGCCCTCATACCTTCTCCTGTGAACTGTACCAGGAGCCTGTACTGCCTGGTGTGGCGCTAGAGAGTCTGCCAGTGGAACATTATTTTTGGGATGAGGAGCAGTCGGGTGAGACAGGTGAGGCGGGTGGGGGAGGGGCGTAAACAGGTGGGGAAAGGGCGTAAACAGGTGAGAGAGGGGCAAAAACGGGTGCGAGAGGGGCTGTACACCTGAGCTGATTGCAGTCTTGAGCTCTCTGGAGTCCCTGGATCCCTCATTATCATACAGGGGGAGGGGCCTGTGACATAGAAAAGTGCACAAAAAATATGCTCCGGTGTTCAAAAGAGACAGCATATTTTTGTGTTATTGTTTTGATATTTTTGCATACTGCAGCTTTAAGTTGAAATGGTTTCAAATAGTTTCAAATATAATAATAATAATAATAATAATAATAATAATAATAATAATAATAATAATAATAATAAATAAATAAAAAATAAATAAAAATAAAAACAATAATAAATAATACATAATACATAATAATAAAATTATTACTGGTCGAAAAATATAATTGCTGACGAATCGACGACTAAAATCACTGTTATAGTTATAGCCCATGTCATACACTTTCAAGACACTTCCTTGGAATGAATGAATGATAAACTGAACCAGATGCCTTACACACAATATTTCATCTTTGCCTACTTATTAATTATTAGTGATTTTAAACAATCCTGAATCCAGATGACTTAATATTGAATTACCATGCAAAAAGTATATAGTATAATCTTTGCCTGTTCATCAAAAACAGCATTCAAATGTAGTGTTTGTGTTATCTTACTGTGAAACAGACAAACAAAAAAAAATCTTCAAGTGATGTATGGCAACAGTTTCAGGGCGTAACTGAGGTCAGTGTAGGGAAAGGTGCGGACACAAAAATTCTTGCGCAATCACACATTTAAACAAAGTTATAGTACTTCAAAAATACAGACCTGTGATTCATTGTATGGAAAAGTTCTGTATGATTCCTGTTAGACACGCCTGTGCACTCAGACTACTTCAGTGACACTTCGGCCACAGCCAAAGTCCATATAAACCTCCTCAAAGATCTCTCAATATCAAAAGCATTATTTTTCTTGTTCTGTGTTCAGTGCTTGTGAATTAACATGAGGTTTTGTGTGATCGTAATCATAAACTGCATGTTTCTGTCAAGGGGTAATTATTTTCTATGACTGAATGTGCAAAAATAACAAATTTGATGATGAAAATAATCGTTTTTGTTTAATTTTCAGTGGGCAGTTTGCAATGTTTTACATGTTTTAGTGTGAATCCCGGCTCTTGCTCACAGATATGGAACTGCCCGCGTTACTACGATCGTTGTGCCACAACAATTGGTAAGTTAATTTATCTAAAAACATATTTGGGACAGAATAACTTTTCAATTTTTTTTCTTAAATTATAATTCCTTGTAAATATCTTTATTCATGACATGACTTTGAGTTCTTGAAAGCCCTAAATCTGCACTTATTGTGAGTTAAGAGTTTGAATTATTCACGAGTTCCATCCACTGTTTATCTTATATTGTTTATGTATTAATTTATTAATTTAATAGGGACAAGTACATACATCAAGCGACAAAAATAATAATAATAAAAAAAACTAAACCTGTAGATGTTTTCAAAATGCTCACACTTTTACTTGCGTATGTAGTACCAGATCTGTGTACTTTAGCAGGAATATTTTGACATAAAGATACACTAAGTAACCTTTCTGGGGTAGGGTCACCCACCTGCTTGTCTCCATGGAAATAGTATTGCTCAATCTAAAATATTCCACAGCATTAACCTTATCTATCTACAAGGTCAAGTTACATAAATGCAATATGGATAAGTTTAATGCCATACTCTGGAACATTCCAAACCAGTTACATGTGTGCCTTAAGTATGGAATTTTTAACTTCTTCTTTTTTGTATTTTTATGCATTCAAAAGAGTTACTCAAACTGATTTTCATCTATGCATTTTGCAGTTGCGGAGAACCTGATCACCAAAGAGTGCATGAGGAGTGATATGTGCAACAATGCGTATTCTGTGGGAGTGTCCTGTTGCTCTGGAGAGCTGTGCAATGGGGCGCAGCACAAGGGGATCGTCTCTCCTCTGTTATTGGGGGTTCCAATAATAGCTGTTGTTATGATGCACATCTGACACAAAGCAGTTTGTTAGAGATTTCCTAAAATTATATTGATGAGATTTTGAAATGAGCTAATTGTGAAAGAGAAAATCCACAAGAAATTGCTTGTTCACTATGTATGATTTGATTCGATTTTTTACACACTAGGGTTTTGCAGTAGTTAAAGTTGGTCAGTAGAGGGCACCAACGAGGGAGTTCATCCCAGCTCACCCAGAAACCTTGCAAAATGATTAAAGTTCGTTATCATGGTATAATGGCATTTGTTCATTTAAGGAATACAACTAAATGGCATGGCAAATACCTCACCTAAACAGTTCAAAATCTAAAGCGTTTATACGGCTTTTATAACTAAATAAACTAGAATAATACAAATCAAACATCTGTGGTTCACAACTCTTTTGTACTTTCCACAATCAGTGTTATCAGTGTTGATAACAAACCAAAGCTCTTTTCTGATTATGTACACTTCTTATAACTTTGTGAGTCATCAATTAACGTCAATAAAGGCAAATTTATAAATATTCTTGCTGTTCTTTATGTAGAATGTTGAGTCTGTTAGATGAAACATAATAAATGAACATGACTAAACGCACTGTGATAGAATTGCATCTTCTTTGTGCTTTGAAAATTACGTAATTAGTTATGATTTTATGATGCTTGCTTGGGTCATTTGCTAATAATAAACAATGACGCAGATGTATATCAAACCGACTTAGACAGCAGTACAATATGACAGTAAATAAGTGTTGGCATCATCACGGTGCATTGAGTTGAAAGCAGATATCCTTCTCTTCGTGTTATTTAAGGTGACGCAGGACTGTTCTTTCTTTGTGGGAGGCAGTTGGTTAAAAACATTGCTCTTTTCATTGTTCCATAATATCCCCGTCTACTGTAAACAAGAGGGCCTCTGTATCTTTTCACAAATAGACTCAAGTTTCCAAATATATTCACCTAAGAAGACAAGTTAATGTGGACTTTATTGCTCCTAAAGGGAAATTTGTTCTTTTTTTTTTTGCATTCTTTCCAGGAGTGTGGGGACCGCTTTCCACATCCTGAGCCAGAATCTTGGTCAAGAGAACCAACCACCACAAAGTTGTGTATGTTATGTGCAGCTGATAGGCCGACTGCACCAGCGTCCCGCCTCCTAACTACATCTGGCACAAAGCAAATCTTCATTTCTTCTTCGATTAATGCTCTTAAATGGTGGCTAATGCATACAGTCAGGTGCACTAACCATGCAAAATACATACAAAAAGATCAGAATGCAAACCACTTACACTTCTGTAAGCTTTGAATGTAACCGTCAGCTTTGTGGGTACTTTTCAGTGATTGTGCAAACTGAATTTCTTTGTAGATCTGCTAGTCATTATTCTCATTGCACATAATTTTTGTAAAATTAAGTGTTGGTGTGGACAAAATGACGTAATTCCCTTGTGTGGTTGTGCTTAAATGCAAATGAGTTAAATGATCCAAGACAACATTGTGTTGAGGTGTTGATGAGTTGTTGGCAGCAAAAGGTAATTGACAAAAAGCTGTAGTAAACACAGATGATGTCAGAATAAGAGTAATGATTTGTAAATGAGTTTGTTTTGTTACAAGAAGAGTGTGGCGAAAGAACTTGGAGGAGACTACTCCAGTGTCTTAAATAAATATTATTTCAATACGAAGTAAACACAGCAAAAAACAAGGGCATTAAATCTTCTGGCGTTTCTGACATGTTTTGGCGAACAAATCCATGTACACATCGCCCATCCAACAGATACACATGTGCAGTTTGTTGTTGGAACATAAGATAATATTATTTATTTTGAAGGCCTCCAAACACATTTTATTTTCAGAAAATGGCTATGCCTGGAGCAAAACAAAAAAAGACATCTGCTTGTTAATTGAATCATTGCGGTTGAGCAGGTTTGAGATTAATTCCATGTAAAGAGGAGATCAAAAGTAAAACGCGGTTAGAAAGATGTCGAGCAGAATAAACGCACTGAGGCTGTCGCTGTAATCCTATTAAGAGCTGTTCATTCATTCAGAGCCCGGCCTGTTCAGTCACTGTTTACAGGAATTGAACTGACAAAAGAGGGAAGAAGTGACCAATGTGAGCCTTGACGCTCACACAGACAACCAATTATTAACTGTATTCCTCTTTTCATTTATTGCACATTCATTCATTACTATTAAGAAGGCTATTTTTGGAGCCACTGGAACTGATTATGACAAACACGTGCGTCACTGCTTATGCCTAACACCATTTTCGCTCACAATGAGAGCGTGTACAGTATTCCTGTAATCTCTTTGTACAATTAACCTTCTCATTTTTGGTGAGGAATTAGGCCATTTTAAACCAGTTTTTTGCCCTTAAACTCAATGTTAAAGTCGGCGTAACCCCAGGAGTGGTACAAGGTCCAGAAGTGGTCATCTGGACACTTTTTTCTAATTTTCTTTTTATTGTTTCTTGGAAAATACAACCAAAATAAGAACTGTTCTTGTCTTTTTTGCTGCAGCCAAAAGTTAACTCCACAAGTATCCATCGATCACCTCCATTGTCAAAGCCCTACATCCGAAATTCAATACTTTAAAGTCAAATGGAATATCGGTGTCGAAGACAATCCGCAGTCTGCAGTTTTTATTCTATGTCAATTAGATTGAGAATTACTTTGGGGAGGAAGTTAAAACCTCTTTATGTTCAAATCATTGCCCAGATGACTGCCAGTTTGAAGCTGAATTGTTAAAACTATGATCATGGGAACTTTCTGTGTTCTTTTATTTAATAATGGGCATTTTTATCCAAGATTACTGACTAAATTCAGGATTTACTAAAGTCCACCATATAAATGACAGAATAAGAGATCTAACCTTTCAACACTGTAATGCGTCACAACAGAGCCAGATATTTAAAAGGCCTAATTAAAGTTGCAGCCCCAGTTCAGACTCGTTTTTATGTGTGTGTGTGTGTGTGTGTGTGTGTGTTTGTGTACGTGTTGTGTTGTGTTAAATGAATGCTATATATGTGTTATACAGTCATACCATTAGGCTTACAGTTATATCACTTGGCATAATACATACAATTCTGTTGTAACGTGCCTGTTTATAGTTCACTTCAGGAACTTGTCTGCTCTGTTAAACCTCAAGTCAATATAATGCTATTGATGGAACTTGGAAAACTTGCCCACAGCCTCCACGCACATACTTTTATTCATTAAGTATGATAAGTAATTAGAAAACTTCCCCAAATATATCCAATACATAATTAATTAAAATAAGAAATCACTGACTGTGTGCGTTAACATGCGAGTATTTATTTTGAATTATCATGGCACCATAAACAGTAGTGGCATCTGAGATATTTATATAAAGTACACAATATTAAGGCAATGTTCTTCTGAGAAACAACAGAAACAAACTTGATTAAATAATAAGTAATAATAATAAAATAGTAATAAAATAACTATGAATAAATATAACTTTCACAACACATTACAAATATGGGCATATAAAGTAGTTGTTATTGGGTGACTGTTGAATTCAATGCTTGGATGCAGTTGTTTTATATGTATTTACACATTGAAAGAACGTAGTGTCACAGTGAGTGTGTGTGCTGGGTGGGCCCTCACTCCACAGAGCAGAAGTTGTCCAGGCTGTTCTCCGGAGCCTTGGGCAGCTCGTCTCGTTCCAGTAGCCGGTACTGAAACGAGACGCGGTTTATGTAGTTCCCACTTGACACCAGCCGCACCACCGAGTTATCACAACCAATCTTCATCTGCGCTGGAACGCCAAAGAGAAAAACAAACACAAGGGATGAATAATTTTGAGGAAATATTTCCCAAGCAAAATGTTTTCTTAATGTTTTTATGTTTATGTATTCTGTCAGAGGGTGTACTTGAAACGCATTTGAAGAATCATATCATGGTCTAAACCTCAGGCTTAGCTGGTTTTATAAGCCAAGATATTTTGTAGTTTAGATCTTACATTGTTTAATGTAAATATTAGCATGATTGCTATCATTCAAATAGTTATTTTGAGTCACTTGAAATGAATCTTGTAGCCCTGATTTTCACTGGAGAACTACAAACCGAGTGGTCTGTTTTTTGTATAAAGACAGCAAATGTTGATCAGGCGTAAGAAGTCACATGTTGACAGGGCAATTCAAATAAGTGGGTGCAACTTCTCTTTTCTTTTTTACTTAAAAGCTTGTACAATTCGCGTTGAACTTTGATCCAATGTTAAATTTCAAACCAACTTAAAATGTTTATGTTTCTTGGCACTTTTATCATTTTATAACTTATTTATTTGGTTTATCGGTTTGTTTTGAATGTTTTTGAGCATTGAGGTTTTTGCACATTTTCCAATGTGGTTCTGAACTACAAAAGTGATAAATACTGTGCACGTATGAACCAGAACTTACCCAGTCCACTGAGGGAGAAGCAGAGGTCAGCCACAGGGAACATATGAGAAGTGTCCACCCCGTTTCCTCCTAACAGCTCCACATAGTCACCAGAGCCCGAGCATGCTGACCACACCTGCCTCTGTACACACCACACAAGTCATTCATCAACCACTTTGTTGCGCTCAATTTGAAATGATGTTTCACAACTATGGCTGCAACACAGAGGATTCCACCTGTAAGTGATTTTGAGAAGAGCCAAACTCCTAAAAAAAAATCAATCAAATCTTTTTATTTCCCTCACAGTAATTATCTCTCACCACAAATCTGACACATCTAATATCTCTATACTTTACTGTACACTTACATTTATGACTTTAAAACTAAGCAATGTGCATTGTAATTCAAACATTATCTCTCCATAACTCCAATCGATTAAACTAATACTTTATGAATGGTTTCTGCCCCTCACTTCACACTCAGGTTAGGGTCTACATACTGTTCCTGCCAACAACAAACGCTTCACCTCAGTACTGTGTTATTTGTTTTACACATCATGAAAAGCAGCTTTCCATTTTACTTGTATATTAAAACACATTTGCTCTTGGATGACACTCTGGTCTTGTTCTGACACTTGGCTTGGTCCCTTGGATACCTGCCCCTAACATTTGAGCAGAAATGTCAGCTTGTTGTATTTGGCTGTTTTAGTGCGTCTGGCAGCGGATGTCAGCACTGCTGCCAACAGCTCCAGGACTCTGTTCTATGTGGTTTATCATTACTTTCTTTTGTTCTGTACCACAGATGTACAGCTGTGCTTTGGAAGAGCAAAATATTTATTGCTTTACCGTGACCTCCATAGAAGATATAACAGACTTGACTGAAAAAGCATGTTAGAAACGTCACTGTGTAGAAAAGATTGCTAAAGTCTAATCAGTCATGAATTATTCTCATTCAATTATTCCAAAACCCTGGATATATTTTCTGTTAGACTCCACATAAAGAGGAATCATATGAGAGCCTTGTCATGACGTCGTGAATGGACACATCTGTGTGTATGCTTGAGTGAGTGTCTCACTTGTGGGATGAGCTCATTGCTTTTGGCCTGCCCCAAGCTGAGTTCTGTCAATCGGATCTCCACAGGGTAGATGATGGAGAAGCTGCAGTTCCTGCGCTGATGTGGCATCACCATGGTGAAGCTGCCCTCTGGACTCTGAGACATGATGTTACAGGCTGCACACACACAAACAAGACCACAGCAAATTAACACTTCCCTTTCACCTCACCAAGTCCTTATAGACACCTTGTGTCACAAATTAGACTAATCAAAGGTGACTATGGGGGATGGCACAATTACCACTGAGCATGAAAATCCAATTCCAGTTCAGCCGGAGGCGATATGGAAGTGATTGAAAGTATATAGTTATACTGACCGAAAAAAGACATAATTCAGGAAGTCATGTACTGTCATCTTGACAGTGTATGAAATGCCAATCACATAAATTAAACTTAATTAAATAAGTATTCTCTAATATTATGACTGAACGCAGACAATGTAAATAACAATTTTCTGTTATGCAGCCTACAAACATTAGCATAACAACACAACTTGTAAAACAACTCATTTTATCATTATACTACGATAAACAAAAATGTAAAAACGTATTTTCTTATTTTAAGTTATATTATCTTAAAACCAGTCAAAATGTTATGAAACAATTTAAACAGCATTACATCTGAACTAATCAACACTACTAAAATTCCTAATTAATAATCTGAATTGAAGATCGTTTAACCCATGCTAGGTTTGGCAGGATAAATGGCAGATGTCCTTCGTCTTTGTTACGTATGGGCTTATGACGCAAAGGAAACATAGGATGCTACATTCAGGGCAGCTGCTGCTAGTGTCCAGATACAATGTGATTTATATTGTTTGCGCCTTGTGTCTTCTTCTTTGTGTGCTCTGTTCTGTGATTGTTATGTTCCTTGACACAGTGTTCACACCATGTTTGTTATGCAGCTGGAAAACAGGTGCATGACGCTCATTCAATCTCCTGCTGTCGCTCTTGGCCTTGATTAATGCTTGGCCGAGCACAAATATCCAGGAAAAACACACATATGCATGCGCCCCCACTTGCTCTAAAAACTCAATGTAAATATCACTTGGACAACATCCTTTGTGCATGTTTATCATCAGGATATCCCGTTAATCAGACTCTGGTGTGAAGAAACAGGACTTACGGAAAGGGTTGTGCAGTTTTTTGACGGTGAGGGTAAAACCGCTGTCAGCACCATGGATACGGAAGAAGACCATGGCGACATTCTGTGACGAGCGTGAAGTGGAGCCGGCTGAGCTGGACGCGCAGTAGTCTGTGTAGCGCTGGTGTGAGGCCAGAGGGTGGTCCTGGCTACTCGGGAACTTCTCTCCTTTTAACACCCAGCCATCAAACATCTGACAGTGAGGGAGAGTGGAGTATAGGTTTACTTTGGGTTTTTTTCAATACCTTATATTGAGAAACTTCCATAAGAGATCCTGTGTGCCTTGTGCAGGGGTTAATCTATATCTTACTGTATTGAAAATTAGAATAAATAATGTGCAAATTTGACATGAAATTAAAATGTATGAGAAAGAAATATTAATTAGCATGAACTCCAGATTCATACCAACATCGTCTGAGCATGGCTGTTTTTAATTACCATCATAATCCATGTGAATTCATGTCTATAAATACACCACTAATCTAGTGGCTTGGAAGAAAGGCTGCGCTTTGGTTTAAGAAGATAGAGTGCACAGAGCGCGGCTGTTAAGATACATATTTAAAAAGCCCCATTTAGGACAGTTGTTTCCGGTCTTGTGTTATAATAACTTATGGCGCTAGTTGAACCTACACAAACTGTGTGGTAGTCTTGGCCTCGGTGCAAAGACTTTCCAGCCCACTCTGACCCTGGGTCCTGTAACTAACATAGCAGGATGCAACACAATGTCATGCCCTAAAAATGCCTTAGACATGATTGGCGACACATCAATCAAACAGAATGACTTTGGGCTTTCTCAGACTAATTTGGGTCGTTGGCGTGTGGGTGTTTTGTGACCTTAATAAAGTCTCCGGCGTTGCAGTCGATGTTGACATCAGACAGCTCCAGACTGATGATCTCACTGGGCTCAGCGATCAGGAAGGTGGCACACGCCAGCTGTGAACGGGACGCTACAAAGGTGAAGGAGCCTTCGGTGGACAGCATGTCCAAGCACCCTAAAAACATACAAGGAAACTTTGTCACAACACAAAATGTCCAGATTCATGGGGAGACAATCAGGTGTGTACAAAACCATTGAAACATTATTTAAACAGAATATTGGGGAAAATCCCAACATCCCATCCATGACATGCAAAAAGAGACAAATAAAAAGTTCTAATTAAATGCTTGAGTGATAAGAATGACTAAATGAGAAAAGGCTAAATGTTGCAGTCCATCAGTTGTTGTTGAAGTTTTTGTTTTGTAGCATGAAAAACAAACAACAAACATAATCCTTTTTAATCCTTCCTTTTTGTTACAATATAATTTGCACAATTGTCTCAGATTCATTGCCTGTTTCTTCCCTTGTGGACGTGTTTCTAAGCCAGCATGTGTGCTTGAATAAAAAGTTCCCTGTGACTCCCTGACCTGTTAAATAACAGAGTTAATCATAATCAGCGGTTGAATTAATCCACTTACTGAGAGGTCGACGAAAAATAAAATCCTCAGCTTCTCTTTTCTGCTCCAAACTCAGCAGGGAGTACAGTCCGTCTGAGGCGTCGCTTTCCTGCACAGTAACAACAGGTAGTCCAAAGATTACACTACTTCAACTGCAGGATGCTAAACATCACGTTTTACCTCTATGTATCGGCTGAGCCCCATCCGAGACGAGAGAGACACGAGGAAGAGGAGCAGCTGTGCGCGCGGAGTCACCATCATCATGATGTGAGTTTGAGGCGGAGGAGAATAAAGCCGCTGCTTGTGCGCTGCCGCTTTTATAGCCGCACAGTGGCAGGCCTACATCACAGGGTCAACGAGCGGCACAGCGCCAGCACACGAGTGCCTTCAGATGCGCAAAAGAGGAGCAGCTCACCACTTTTCCACAAACCATCAGCTTACCACCAACAGCGTACACGTCCGTTCAGTTTGTGTAGGCTTTACGGGCTTTTAAGGTTTTTAATTAATGATGTTTTGTGACTATCGTTATACACAGTAGTCCAAACACAGCAGGGAAAATCAAAGGAGAGGGGCCATCCAAGGAAAAGAAAATGAAGGCACACGAAGTCAAAAATAAAAGTCCCATTTAGTTTGCTTTTTTTTTAGTTACAGCGCTTTTTGTGTCATACATTTTTTCGTGGTGGCCTTTTTCCCTGCTGCCAGATGTACATTTCCAAATATATCCATCCACTGTGTCCAAACCAGGGATTTTGAGGCCCAAATACATAGTCCTTGAACACATGATATTGGCGTACCTCCTGACAACCACAATTTCTCCAACATTTAGCATTTCCCTGTGAATAGTGAGCACTGTGATATGGTGTGATGAAAAAACGGCTCACATTCTTCCAACCGAATTATTATCCAAACCGGTTTTAAACCTTAGCCACAAATGTTTTGTGAGTGAAGCTATGATATAATTTATGACGCTGAACAATAAAATAAGGCATCCGATAATCTTCAATCGTTGTTATTATTAAGTATAAATACCAACTACTAAAGTTGCACTATATAACTCTTAAGGTGGCGGGTCTGCTACCTGCTTGTCTCCATATACTGTGTCATTGGTTCTCAAACCTTTAAATACCACCTAAAAAAAAGTATTTGGTCCTCCTGAGTACCATCAACTCTAAACCAGGTCTAAAACAGCATTATACTAGGTCTAAACTATGCCTAAAATAGAGGTCCAAAATAACAGAATTGCTTTACTAGGGTTTAAACCAGACCAAACTCAAAAGAAGACAAAAATGCTGATTGAATTGATTGAAATTTTATGTTCAACAAACATTTGAACTGCAGGGAAATCCACATACCACCAGTGGGACTCTTTAAGAACCTCTGCTGTATGTTATGACTTTGCCTGGAATGTTTGTATGACATTAAAACACTTATACAGTGTACACTTTGTACAATAAGGCCCCCTCTGAGTCTAAGACTCCCTTGAAAAAGAGATTCAAAATATCAGGTTCCTGATTAAATTAAAATCAATAAATTAAATTAGTAACTCCATAAAGAAAAGCAGGCGACTCAAGTCCAGATGACTGGTCAGATCTGTTGTAAGAATGCACATTTAGGTATTTTAGCGATAAAAACACGTTTTGTACTTTAAGAGCCTAACCAGTGGCATGGGCCGCTCAAGCCTCATGGACATCGGGTGCCTATTTCTAGGCCATGTTTAATTCTACTGTCCTGTCAAATAAAAAGTTATAATAACTTTAAGAAAGACAAGTTTACTGCAACATGATGGACAATTCAAGGCAAAGCAGTCAGAGGACCCCCACCAGAAATGTTTCATAGTGCACTTTCAACATGTCTCCTGCAGGCTTCATGTGTTTTATAAATCTGAGATCCTCTAGCTCACACTAACGCAGTTTAACATAAAACTCTTTAGTCTAGCCTACTGTAATTGTCATGGATCATCATATCTGCTCTTCTGCTTCTGCTCAAAAAGAAACATCAACACCTGTTTTCTGAACCTCTGATATCACCCCACAGACCTGCACTTCTCTCATTTCAGTCTGCTGGTACATTTCTACGTCTAACTAACTAACTGAACTGTTGACAAGTTAAATCTTACACCACCTGCTGTGATGACTACTCCTCATCTTTCCATTGCTCATATTGCCTTCTCCACAGACCATTATCACCTTCAAACTTCACCGTATATGAGGTTTCTAGGCTGTGTCTGCTCTCATCTGCTGTGATACATTTTCTGTCTCTTCAGACGTCCTCGTTCCACAGCCATTTTTTCAACATTTCCAAGACCAAATGCACTACATTCTGTCATATAGATGCTGCTGAAATAAAAGACAGTTTTAAAAGGCATGAAATTAAATGTTATGTTTTTTCATCAGTCTGTTGCTAACCCAATAATTACAACAAGAATGGTCATGATTTCAGTGAATATTTTATGCGGCAAATATAAATACAACCATAAAAGATAGATACACTGTCTGGAAAGCCGCTGGTTCTGTTCAACTTGGACAGGGCATACAGAACTGGGACAACTCATCACACTCAAGAGCCTTTATAAAAAAAAAAAATGTTTACTGCAGAGACAAGCAGGTGGTTTTACAGGCTCAGTTGTACAACAAGCAGTTGGTTAATTTTGACTACAGGATTTCTTCAGCTGATGAAAGAGTTCAAACTCATCTGCGAGGAGCTGATGAAGAGGGGCATCTGGCAACACACCCCGCAACGTTTCTAGTGGCTTATGGGGGTAAGACACATACAAGTGAATGTGATCCTCCAGAGGAGTCAGGATGTCTAGAGCATGAAGAGAAGAAACATGGTGTGATATGATGTCTGACTTGGGTAATGACTTGATGAAGAATTTTTGTTATCCTGGTGATATTTGCCGGAATAATGCCGAGACAAGTTCCAATGTTTGTGAATTTTGTTCATTGACAATGGCAATAAACCCGTTCTGATTCTGATTCTGATTCTGATATTTACGACACAAAACTAAAGGTGTGTTTGAATGGTACTGGAGAGGAGAATCCGACTGTCAAACCTTGGATTCAGGAAAGGCCGTGTGGTTTTTGTCCCGGCCGGGCAACACTGGACCAGCTCTATACTTTCCAGTGGGTGCTCGAGTGGGCGTTCGATAGTATTCCTCGTGGTGTCCTTTGGGACAGAATTTCTAGGTGCAGTCAGGGGTCAGAGGGTATCTAGTTTGGGTTCCACATGATTTTTTCATTTATTACACACAAAGCATTGCGTTGATGTTATGTTTAAGTAAACACGGTAAAATGCATGCTACTTATGAGCAATTATACATTTATTTTATTTGAAATTGCTTGCACGTGTGAATGCTAAAAAAACTAAATGATTGTTAAACATGCCAAGAATAAAAATCCTCGAACTGCACATACAAAAAAACATCTGTTAAAAAGTTAAATGAATGACCTCAGCAAACAAAACCAACATTTTTAATGTAAAAAATGTGAGGTAAACAGAGATAAGGAAGATTGAATAAATTCCTTAAGACTTAAAAAGGGAAGAATTAAGACTTGAATGTGTATCATATAGGCCTATCTCAATCTTGAGTGTAGACTATTGTCTATTCATCTCATGTATAAACAAAAGGAACAAATACTCCCAAGCCAAATACATTATAATGATTGAGTCTGTTAGCTAGTCCTATATATTTAAAGTGCAAAACAAATGTCACAAAGGTGAATTCATAATAAATAACATTTAGGCTCAAGAATTAAAAAGAACAGTTATCTGACAGGCCCACTGACTAAAAAAAAAAAGTAATAAGACAGGGTTGTGCCTGGTCTCCCCTTTTGTTTGCTTTGTATTTGGAATCTTGAGCCAAATATATCAAACAAAACCAATTTGGAGATTTACAAACAAAACAGATCATAAACTAGCCCGTTATGAGGACAATATACTTTTATTTTTCACAAAGCCAGAAATGTATAAACTCAATGTGATGCATGTTGCTCATAATAATCAGAATCAGAATGACTTGGATTCATACCCAAGGGAAAATTACTTCTGTTACTGACAGATATGCAGCCGACAACCAGAAGGAATGCAGTTATTTAAAACAAAGAAATAAAAAATTACACATCACAGTAGGAATAAAATACTATAAATCTGACATTTTCACTACTTACCCCCCCAGTAATTAGGAGAACCCCTCTCCAGACATTAGGAGGCACTTTGTTTACTGCCAAGGCGAACATGTTACTCAGGGAGTTTAAAAGTGTGTACACCAAGTAAAAACTCTCATCATTCTGTTGTCAGAGTCAGACTTCACCACTACTTAAGTTGTCATATTAGTAGCTATTTGCAGTGGGAAACACAAGTCAACACAGTGTCACAGAAGGCACGCAACAACCAGAACTTCATCAGTTGGAATCGAGAAGGCGCAACTCCATCAAATACTACCATCGCTACTATCTGGGATCCTTATATCATACTACGCTACTATCTGGGATCCTTATCATACTAGCTACTATCTGGGATCCTTAATGCCAATACTACGCTACTATCTGGGATCCTTATCATACTACGCTAGCTATCTGGAGATCCTTATCATACTACGCTACTATCTGGGATCCTTATCATACTACGCTACTATCTGGGATCCTTATCATACTACACTAACTATCTGGAGATCCTTATCATACTACGCTACTATCTGGATCCTTATCATACTACGGTACTATCTGGGATCCTTATCATACTAGCTAATATCTG
Source organism: Chaenogobius annularis (assembly GCA_015082035.1). Lineage (NCBI taxonomy): Eukaryota > Metazoa > Chordata > Actinopteri > Gobiiformes > Gobiidae > Chaenogobius > Chaenogobius annularis. The sequence goes on along the minus strand of BJKM01000074.1, from coordinate 103,349 downwards.
GGATCCTTATCATCAAAGGAAAAGTGAAAACTTGAAAGAATTCAGAGAAGGGTTAGGGCAACATGTTTTTTTAACTTCTGACTGATCCATAAACTGTGTGACATCCATGCACCTCAATCCAGCTGACCACCTAACCCAGATCTAATCATCCATACAAGACTTTAAAATCCAACACAACCCACGAAAAACAGTTTATTCCAGGCACTGTCCCATAAAAAAAAAAAAAAAAACCTAGAAACTGAAGTAGTTCTAAGCTCGACTTTGGGCACCTTTAAAAGTCGTCATGGCCATATCATGCACTCTCTCTGTTAAGTAGAGAAAGTAACAGTGACTATTATACATATATAAATGTCAATCTATATCACTTCATTACTAATCTTAGCAGCCACGCTACTATATATTAGAAATAAGTGAGGAAAAGAAACACATTTTGTTCTAACCGATGGGAACATATATGCAGAACACAAAGTCTCATGTTTGGAAAGAATGAGTTGGGAAAAATATTTTGCAATATTTTACAGTACCATGTCAAAGTACACTCTATTCATAAGGACATATTTTTTGCTGGATTATTTTCTTAGACTGAGAATATTTTTCAGGGACTGGTGTGCACTGGAAAGAAGGCAAACGTCAAGCGATCTTTGTCTAGATTTTAATTTCCTGCTTTTCTTTGTGTTCTGTGTTGTATAAATAAAAAAGAAAATCTCATTTCTCATGAGTGGTGCTTGGCATTACTCACTCCATCATAAACAAACGTGGAGACATGAAACTGTTGCTGATTCATGAAATACAACGTTGCATCTAAATCAGGTGTTTTGTATCTTTAACAATTATAATGACACTTCAGAAGCCACTCCAGTCTTTTTGCTTTACCCTTACCTGGATAAATGTAAAATATTGTGTTTGATTTGTCCTGTAACATTTATTTTCACTTTTCTTTCTTTTTCTTTAGATTTTTGCAACTATATTATTATTTGAGCTTTTTTGTCTGTGAAATTTCCCTTGTGGATCAATAAAGTCCGTCCACATTACTTACCCACCCTTATTCATAAAAGAGAAAACCAACACATTATTTAGTCTTGTGACGTTCAATTAAAATAGGAGGAAAACATGTCTGATTCAGTTCAATTAATTTCAACTGAATATAGTTGTGCCCAAAATCACAACAGTAGTTGCCTCGATGGGCCTCTCAGAATTGTTGATTTAACAAATAAAAAGTCAAATGAAACAGTAATTAGCAGATTAACAACGTTCACAGGAATTAAGCAAATGGTGTAACAGTCCCAGAACATCCCCTGTCCTTGACCTTCCTTCCCGGCAAAGAAAAATGACAAAACCCCAGTGGGAAGAACTGGAAACCTCAAGGAAGGCTACCGTGAAGGAGAGCTCCTACTCCCACGAATGAACAGGCTTCAAATGTTCCAGGACTGACACGCATCCATTTGCAGATGGAGCCAGAAACACTCCAGAGGGAGAGAGGACAGCAGCAGCAGCAGCAGCATCTAGAACAGTAGCACTCCCCACGAGAGTGAAAAAGAACAGACTACAGGTGAACTAAAATATTGAATATTATTGATAGGGAAAGTAGGGGGAACCAGAAGATAGTGCTGCCATACTTCCTTCAGCACAGTTGCCATGCTGCGTAAGGAGCAACAAAGAGTTGTCAACAAACAACTCAAACAACGAAGAGTATTGTCAAACATTGCTCAAGTAGTAAGACAAGGTGTCTGAAAACTACTCAACCTTCATCAAAAAGTGATGTAAGTGCATGTGTAACTGTTACTAGCCATCTCTGCGTGTGTACTACCAACACATTGAGTATGTTCTTTTGCCACATTTTACGTATGGAAACACGCACGATTGTGTAGTGTCACACAATCACTCAGACGTAGTGTTGTCACAAAGCCAAAATTTCAACCTAATTCCGATACTGAGGAAAAAGCTCGTAATACACTGTATCTTTAATATTACAACTCTTTACAGTTGATAGTTATATGTACTATTAGCATGTAATTTTGCAGGAACTAACTGGAACATGTCCCTCCGCACTTTTGTGACTGTTTGTGACCTGTTTAGGACCATTTACAAAAATCATAAAAACTGCAACTGAGAAAAGGTGGAAAATGGTCTTATTTCTTATTCTTGAAGTATTGATTTTTGTTCAAATTGATATTGTTACAGCTTTAGTATTGATCATCTTTTGACCTTTTGATGCATTGACAATAAAAACTTTATCGTCACAGACCATTTATGTAGATGCCTTTTTAAATGTGGATTTAAATGTAGTTGAGCTGAAAAAGCACTGTGATACAGATGTGTATATTCAGATTGTAGAATGTGATCGTGTGTGTGTGTGTGTGTGTGTGTGTGTTGTGTGGTGTGTGTGTGTGTGTATTTTAACAATACAACGGAATTTTAACAATATTAATTTCAGCTGCCCCCCCATCTGAAATATGATTGGCCTATAATGTTGTGATGTCATCTGAAACCCAGCAATTGATTGTTTACCTCGAAGGAGGCGTTGTTAAAGGTCACACCGTTAGTTGCGATGATGCTGGTTCTGATCCTTCTCATTCATGTGGCTCCCTGTGGAGAGCTTGTGCTGAATGGCTGATGTGAGATGTACTTGGGCTAACAGTAGCTGACATTTCTCTCACAATAATGAAGGCCAGTGACGCCACTAGCAGGGCAACTTAAAAAGGCCAAATTTCTGGACGCACCCACTGACCGATATTCACTTGAACATCCTCCTCATTTGGAGCTGACATTAATTATGACCTATTCAAGCTGCGTTAGGTTTGTTAAGACCAATGCTCAGTCACACGCTGAAAAATCATATGCTAACAAGATGTCTGAAGAGATTTATACCGGGAACGGTCAACGTGTATATGTGTATACATATACTGTCTCACATTGATTTCACAATTATTCTATGTTTCTATGAGATGTTTTACATTATAACTCTCTTTTTATCGAAAGCTTTATGTTGACAATAATAAATGAGTTGAAAGTTTGTGTTTCTTTCACCGTCTTTCTCCTTTTTTTTCCAGTCTTGCCTTTGAAAGAGAGATTTTGACCATAATTGATGTGTATTTCCTCCCAATTATTATGTCCAGACAGTTACTTATACAGATAATCCTATTTCCCCAAATGCTTTTTTTTTCTCTTCGTTATTTCTACTTGAGTCATATAATTTGGAAGTAACGTTCCTGTTTCTCAGTACAATTTCTGACTACTTTACCCACTTCTGCCACGCCAAACCAATTTTCAGATACACTGTCGTTTCGCTACTATGTGTCTATATCTCCCTCTGCTGGTGAAAGGAATGCACTACGTCATTTATTGTATCTTTGAGTTGTAGATGGCTAATATTTCAAGTAGGTTTTGTAGAACATTTGGATTGAATAGTCTAATTATTGTATGCAGCCAATCGCCTACCAGCTTGTAACACAGTCTGACAGACACCTGGCTTTCTCCTTGTATCCTGTTCAGAAATAAAATGGCCATGTAGTGAATCTGCCGTTCCTAATCTAGCTCTAACTCAAGCCAGAGACACTTCATGTGCTTTTCGTGTGTGCGTGCCGGCTGCGTCAGTGGTCCGGACGGGTAAGGGTATAATCGACAGTGCCTGTGTTAAAGTGCAGATAGAAGGAGTGCACTCGTATCCCAGCATGCAGCTTGTTTGTCCACACCTGCTCCCTGACATTCTCCGTGTTTACTGCCTGACGCACACGCGCTTCTGTCCAGCTCTTGTCCAGCCTGGCTCTGCGCACTGCCTGACCGAGCCATTCATCTCCTGTGGGGGCATAATGAGCCGACACTCCCCGTTTGGGCCGCGCTGACAGAGAGAGATGAGCACAAAAGCGGCATAGATTTTCTCCCATGTCCCTCCTCCTCAGGCCTCCCTCTTGAATGGGTCTAATTCAAATGCATTAATGAGGAGCGATGGATAACACACTCTACTTTTAATTACCTTCCAACGCAGCTCTTCAGAGGAGGCGCCCATCAGCTGGCTATTCTTGTGCCTTAAATGTATTCAATGGTTGTCGAAGCAAAGTAGAGCTGAAGAACTACATAGTTCATGTCCTTGACAGATTACTGCGTGTTTTAAAATCACGGACGTTCCCTGTTTTACTGCACCATAATGTGTGTACACACCGCATACTACTTATTAAAATGTATAATTTGGCTCAACTGGACGTTAAGCACAACCAACCAGTGATAAACAAAGACTAAACCAGGTCAAGGCCAAAAAAGAGCTGGAAAGTGCCTAAACTCTTGACTAAGCGCAGTTGTATAACTACTGTGTAAACAATTCCATTATTGCGACATTTTTTGCCATAATTAAACAATGTGTGAGCAGGTTTTCAGTAGTCTATATTTTATCATAATGTGTGTCTGCCTTATTACTTATTTATTGCAGACCAGTTTTGTGTGTAGGTAGCGAGGGTTAAATAAATGGTTCTTTATCTCTGAAAACTTTGCAAAAGAAAGCGGTTGAACAAATTATAAGTTATGTATTGTGAGTACAATCAGGTTTAGGTGGGTGGGCCTTTGACCCTTTATAAACGTGTTTCTTCATCATTCAGCCTGCACTGTGGCCTGGCCTCTGTAATAAACATTGATTAACACGCATAATCAATGGACTCAATGACAATGATTCAGTGCACTGCATAAATGTATTGACCACAGGCAGTCATAAACAGACAGGCTTTTTTCCATGAATTTTTCTACGTTTTATTAGCTTTATTCTGATGGGAAGATAACTGTACCACTCTGGCATAACAGGCACTTTTCATTAACTTAAACCGAGGTGGGATGAAATCTATTGATCATCTGTCTCGTTTATGAATTAAAAGTGAAATAATGCATGAATATGAAAATCATGCAGTTGCACACAGACATGCAGTGGCCACAAGATGGCGGTGTTGAGCTTTATTGTGCTATAAAACTCCCATCCGGATTTACGTCCAGATAATCTGGACGTGGACAAAAAACTCATAAAGCACATTTGCATGAGCACAATTAAAGATAAACAAATGTTACATAAGTAAAGCCGGTGACTGAATGTTTTAACGTAACATGGAGAGAAGTTAAATTGATTTCCAAACTTGATTTCCTTTTCTTGGGGGGTTTCATTGGGGAAAGGGTTTCTACATTTCAGACTTTTCTGGGGATTACACTTATATAGTGTGTATAGTTATAATAGCTGAACACCTTGCACATGCCTTTACACTTAGCCATTGCATTTGAAAACATTCTATGGGGAAAATAAATATGACAGGTTTGACTTTGCTGCTTTTTGTGTCCATGCATGAGCAGTTTGCATAATGAATGTTGATAAAGTAGAAAAACTGCTCTAATCAGGACGGATCACTGTGCAGAGGTAGAGAATGTCAGGCACAGCTGCTTGGTGAGAAATCCAATATTGACTGTCGGGATAAATGTCCTGCGTATTCTCTCATCTGTCCCAGGGGCTGTGGTATTATGCCTCTCACGCTACTGTTCCTAATTGGATTAAAAATGGCTTGTTATTGGGAGGAATATGACTGAGAAAACTATCATGATTATTACCACTCAACAGTGTTGGCCAGCACACCTCTATCTGGAAAAGTAATTGCAGTGGATTTGAAAAATGTCTCCAATGGCCAAATGTGTCAAAGAGAATATGGAATATTTTCTATTCAAATGTAAAGCCTGCACAGATGTCACGATTTGGAGGATATATTTTAAATCACACAAAATGTACATGTCAGATCGTTTTTCATGCTGTCAATGGCTGAAACACTGGGCCTTAAACGTCTCATACGTCCAACTCTATTCTGATACAGAGATCCATTCGAAAGTGTGTATTCGGGACCCCAGGCAAACACCCCAGTCCTTATCCTCCCCTGTGTGAATGCACAAATGGGGACGGGAACTAAAAAGTACCAAGAACTGAATAAGGTTCCATTTTCAGCTTCTAAGAACCTATATAGGAACTAGGGACTGGGGCCACACTTTTTGTTCTTTTTTAACCTCCTGCTCAGGAGGAGGTACTTTACAGTCAGGACAGAAGAAGAGTCAGGACAGAAGAAGAGTCAGGACAGAAGAAGAGTCAGGACAGAAGAAGCTTGCCCACCGCTGCCTTTGCAGTTTTCATTCATTTTCAGATTCAGACACACTTTTTACATCCACAAGAGAAATGACATGGTCACAGTAGCTCTAGAAATCAAATTCTTAATTAGTAAATAGTAACAAAAAATCAGAATGACTGTGAATACTAACGTGAGCAAGGGGAACTGAGTGGCTCCTCTGACTAAAAAGAGGTACAGGGGGATTATAAGGACTTTTTTGGTTATTTGTGCAAACGCCTTTTGTCTTCATGTGGAGACATAGTAGGAACCTTCCTGAGACCTCACCAGCCACTTCTGGTGTGCTTACATGGAAGGAACTGCATGGGGACCTGCTTCTTTCCAGTCAGAGACCTTTTGGTGACGTGGTCACATGGTGTGCAGTGTTGGGAAGAATTTGAAAATGTATTTAGTTACAGAATACTGAATATCTGCATAAAATGTATTTTGTAACATATGAAAACAGCTTTTTGGTTTTGTTACAAAGTTTGTTATGCAATTATTTATAAGATAAGAAAACTTAGGAGAAGGAAAAAAATGCACATGCGCTCGTTCTAAGAGCTCGGTTTTCTACTTCTCTCACAAATTCAGTGCAATGCAAAGCCATTTTACCAAATACCACAATATATTCCCCTGATTTAAGAAGAGCAACTGTATTCGAAATACCACCAAAAGAGAAATAAACTGTACCATACAGTTACTCAAAATGAATATTCTGAATACGTAATTTTGCTACTCAGTTACTTCCCAGCACTGATAGTGTGGGATGTATGAAACATATGTAAAAACTTTTAAAAAACGTTTTAAAGGTCATTGCTAACGGCAAACCAAGCAAAACATTTTTGAGCATTTTTAGAGCATCGCAGTTTTGTGTGTGTTGGTTTGCAGTGCTCTAAAAGAGTAGGATTATGTTCTTCCCCCTTTCAACCGTTTCGACCCAAGGCCTTTATTTCATCAATTTAATGCCTGTTGTCACATAAAATGCTAAAGTTTGTATTGGAGCAACAGATATGACTTCACACACTGGCCTAAAGCTCAATTCACCACATTTCTTGCAGGAACTTGGTCCTGTTTTGTTCAAAAACCCCTATTTAAAAAAAACTATTTCCAGACAAAAGATAAAAACACTTTCACAAAAGGCTTCTTGTCGGCGGGAGGAGGTGTGTGATACATTCAGACATTCAGACTATCAAACTGATAATAATCAAACCAAATGTGTTATTTGTTAGAAAAATAATAATAATAGAGGATTTAGGAGATATTTAAGATTCAGGAAGCTTTCTTTTTTGTAGTAGTAGTTCAGGGCGTTGCACATGTGGTTCCCACCTCAATGTGGTGCAAACATTTTCAAAATGTCTCTCTCGCCAATTTCACGTTTCAGGTGTCCTGTCTAAAGAAAACAGAAATAAATAAATAAAATATGACACTGGTTCTTTGAAAAAGTCACATCAGTCTTTGGTTTGGTGTATAGGCTCATGTGATAAAATATGCAGTGTTCCCCAGCAGGGCCCTGTTTGCATGAGCAGATCAAACAGACAGATCCATCAGACTTCCACTGGGCTTCACTTTGTGCAGCAGCAGGAGCAGCCATTAACACAAAATAAATGTTAGACGCCATAAAACTGACAGTGTCTCATTCATACTGACACTTGGGCTAAATTACACATAAAAGCACTGATAACATCATCATTAAATATTGATTTTAAGGATGGTTGCAAGCAAAACAAATCTACACACACATGCCACAAATTGTAATGAGACTACTTTGGATGTGAGTCAGGGCTGGTTGTAAGTGGCTGGAGCAGGACAGTATAGAGGTGGGAGAGCGTGTGGGGTGGGGGGTGCAGGTGGGCTAGAGGGAGATTTAAAGGGGGCAGAGGCTCAGAGCAGATGTTGGTTCTGATGATGATGGATGGAGCTGGTTGAGATGCAGACTTGTAATTATGAGAGGCACTCGCTCCTCTCGCCACTTCTCCTCCAGATGTCACTGTGCTTTCAGGCTGTTGTGCATAAACCTACGTATATGTTTACAGTATTTACACAACTAATGCAAAAACTGTTTAACGACGGGTACATTTATGGCTGCCCAATGTAAATGTATTTATTTAATTGTATTTCTTTTCAAAGGGGACTATTACAATTAGAACATAGAAGCTGGATTACCTGGATTTCCATATCCGCACTCCCAATGGCATGAGATTTATGACAAAAACTCTTTCGTCGGCACCTTGAAACAAAGAGGTGGGCGATATTGATTCAAATTAATATTTATCTTTTTGGGTATCCTGAAAACAATATGCATATTATTTGTCAAACAATAAAAGTATAATAAAATAGAACTATATATCCATATTTGGAAGTTACAACATTTTTTCTCTTTTTTTTATTGCAGTTGCAAACAATACAAATAATTACAGTCTATAGGTTTTGTAAATGAGCAATAAGAATGGGATTAAAATACATTTTGTGCTACATTATTTCCCCTAAAATAAAATAAAAATCACCTTACTATGAATGTTTTGGAAAACATTTTATTTTATCAGTACATATGCTATGTAGATGAAGTTGGAAGCATTTTCCGAAATATATAATAATTATGTTAAAAAATAAACTCTAATAACACTCAATGTATGCAAAATAGCATGACTATTTATACATGTCGTCATTGTTTTTTCTGTAATAATTTATGTAGGGTTTGTGTGTGTGTGTGTGTGTGTGTGTGTGTGTATGCGTGTGTATATGTGTGTGTATGTATGCGTGTGTATATGTGTGTGTGTGTGTGTGTGTGTACGTGTGTATGTGTGTGTATGTGTGTATGTGTGGGTGTGTATGTGTATGTGTATGTGTATGTGTATGTGTAGTGTATGTGTATGTGTATGTGTGTGTGTGTGTGTGTTGTGTGTATGCTGTGTATATGTGTGTATGTGTGTATGGTGTGTGCGTGGTATGTGTGTGTACATTGTATGTGTGTGTGCGTATATTGTGGTGTGTGTGCGTGTATGTGTTGTGTGTCTGTGTGCGTATGTGTCTGTGTGTGTGCGTGTATGTGTGTGTGGAGTGTGCTAATGTTGATGTGTGCGTGGTTGTGCGTATAGGTGTGTGGTGTGTTGCCGGTGCGTGTGCGCGTGCGTGCGTGTATGTGTTTCTAATTGAATAAATAGGTGAATGTGTAGTTATTAATAGAGAAAACACTTCCTTAAAAAAAAGGTGTAAAACTTTAAACTAGAATGCTGCTTGTGTCTGCTACACACAGCATCACTGGGCTACCATCAATCAGTGAAAAGCATGCAGTGTGTGTAGGTTAGCAGCTGGTGGGTGTGAATGGGACCTGTGGAGTGGTAACCTGCTATAAAAGGTGCAGGACACAAACATGTCACTAATTGATTGCTAATTGGTTCTTCTGTAGTTCGCCATTGTGTCTTGACAGAGCCTTCTCCACCCACACTTTCACAAACTGACCTCGACAACACATAAGCACCAGTCACTAATGACATTTTAACTGGCACTGCAGCAGGCTGAGTATTGGAATTTCCTATTGCCAGAGAACCAGCCCAGAATAACTGTCCTGTACTTCAATCATAAGGAAATTGTTTTGCGGTTTCAGGTTTACTCCCCTTACATCTGGAAGCATTTGACAGTAGAAATACAGAGTTACCATCCACGTGTCTCCCTCTCCTTCTCTCATCAGTGCATGAGAAATTATCTAATGAGGAATGGGTCGCACATTTCCACAAACTCATTAACCCACAAGCGAGTGAGACTAATTGCTGCGTTTGGGTAATGTGATTTCACATCTGTTACTGCAGCTCAGGACACAGCGCTGGCCTCGATGTGCTGAGCAGGACCACCTATAAGACCGCTCAGGTAAATACACTGTTGTGATTCATCTGGAACCAAACTTGCATCACAGACATTTTTACAACACGCAGAACAAGCGGCGCACCGGCAAAACAAACGGTTTAAGTTTGGCGCTATAACATAATTGGTTTGTTATTTTTATGATTAAAATAACCTAACCTATCACCTAAATACCATTGCCATTCAGCAATGACATGATAAGCCTGTGTTGTCTCGTTATTTATTGCAAGAATAAATGTGGCATTAATTACACATGACCTCGTGCACTTCTTGCGTGTAAAGTAATGTCATAAATACATTTGTTGTTTGTCATTGTTCTTAATTGGATACAACAGAAACACCAGGCTTGGAGGTATATAAAACTGAGAGGAATAAATTATTATTATTTTTTTTACAGGGTCTTGACTTGAGTTGGTATTTCCAATAATTCAGCAAATTACTGCAAACAATTTATGTTAATAGAAAAGGTGGAAACCGACTGTTTAATATGAGAAAAGTAATACTCTTGATAATTGTGATTAATTCTTTGTTTAACCCACTGCATTGTTACAGAAAGTCTAATTATAAGTTTACAGGCAGCGAGACTGCTTGCGCTAAGCCGTATCTCATCAATTACCATCCCGTGACCATAAATTGGCCTCCGCGCTGACAACGAGATGAGGTTAACACGCTGATTAATCCGAGCTGCTGTGATTCCAGCCTCAAGTTGACACTTACAAACTTTGACACAGACAGCAAGGGATGAACGCTTTCATAATGGAAAAATTGTATTTACTGACTCAGGGCGCTTTGAACGTCAGAATAATCTGTTGTCGACAATGCAAATAAAATGGCCTGTTTAATGGGGGAATAATTAGGAATGTTGTGATTAGAATCAAAATGAGGTAAGAGGTAATTCTACAGTGTATACCATGTGTGTATATCATGTGTGTTAAATGCATTTTCGAAACAGAGGAGACAATTTCACCGATGATTTTGTGCATGTTTTTTTTTGTTTTTTTTTAATGCTGTTTTTGGACGAATGGTTCGATTCAGGATGCACTTTTGCATGTGACGCTATTGCGATGTGGAATTTTGCATTGATAAAAACGAGCCCTAATTGATCACTTTTCAAACAACAGGAAAACACACACATCCAGCCAGTATTGATGACTGATATGAGGCACAATTGCCCCCGTGAAGCGACTTGCGTAGCTCAGAGCACACAGTGACCGTGCGCCAGTCTGACCATCCGCCAGACAAAAACCTATCATCACAATCCATCGCGTCGTCACAATATGACGTAAAGAGACATAAATCATTCTTGGTTTGACAATCTTGAAAATTACTTTTATTGTTTGTCATTTTAAATTTGTACAAACCCGTCAGTGGTGCATTTTGATATGAGAACAAACATTTAGGAAATGCCACAATAATGGCACATACAATAAGTTAAACATGTCACAAAAAGACCAGGGGAACAGAGTAAGAATGTCTTATGTACAACATCCGCACACAGCGCAGGACACTGACGCGCGATATTTTTTCCTTCTTGAGACTTTCCCCAGGCCCACAGTCCGAACAACCAGAGGACAAAATGCACGTCCCGTGGCGCGTGTGCAGTAGGTCCTAGTACAGCCAGAATCATAAATAACCGTTTGACATAACACAACTTCACCTGAACACAACAACATGTGTGCGTCATGACGCACCCCAAACCTAATTACAACGACTGTTTGGCTCTTCGCAAAACGGCCTATAGTCTATGTCATTACAATAGTGTTCACCATCAAGGTGTTAAAATCCGTTTGAATTACAAGATAAATAACCCACTCTAGTCCGTGCATCAGTTTGATGGTTTGAGGGTTTTCTCGCAGGGAGCCTCAGAAGAGGCCTATCAGGGAGTTGTGAAACGTCACTTTAAGTAAAGCTCATGGACACTGTGTGCTCCAGTGCTTTGCGCCGCAATGACGCGATGCTCGTCCCTCTCCACATGTCACTGTCCGGGGAAGTACACAACTGCGGTGAGCCCGAGACGTTTGTGGGACCAGAGAGAGACGCCGACATGCCAGGGAATGGTGACTGGTAGAGATGGGACTGCAGTCCAGAGCCGTTGGAGGTTAGACCGTTGGACAGGCCCATGGAGTTAGATGGGGGCCCAGGCCCCAAGCTGCACTGGGACAGAGACTGCGCCATACCGTGTTGACGGCCCAGGGCCGGTGGCAGCTGGAGCTGGGATACGCCCGGCATGCCCGTTGCCCAACGGGAGTCATTTGCGTGGAAAGAGCACAGGCTGTTCTCCATTGCAGCAGAAAACTGCTGCAAACCCGGAGTGGGCAACAAAGTGCCTGGAGCGCGGAACACGTTGGTGGTCTTCTTCCGCTTCTTCCACTTTGCGCGTCTGTTCTGAAACCAGACCTGCAAGAAAAAAAAAACGAGATGAGCCGAGACAAAAGCAGACCCACGGATCTAGAAACTTAACATCTTCACTGACATTATGGTTGTAAGGTCAATTGGTCGGAAAAATGTTGAATCTATAGCTATGGTTTTCTACGTGTTCTGGGGCCTGGGTGTATATCTTAAATATAGGCATTTGATATTTAGTGATAAATCAGCCAGTGTATTACAATGGATAAATGAGCAATTACGCCGACCCCGTTAACAGTAAATGACAGCGACTGTTTCTTTTAGCTTATTAACGACCATTACTTCTTTAAATATCTGAGCGTGCAAAGCCTAGACTTATACATCTATAACAGGACTGGGGATAATCGGTGTGGAAATAAAACCAAGGGCATGGTCAATAGAAATAACAACACGCGGCACAGCATCGAGCCTTATAGAGATTTCACCACGTTACAGCGTGATTAATGCGCGTGCGAGGCTGTGTGCAGCGCCTATATTAAAAGTGAGATCTCGCTCTCATTTCGCTCAGCCATCCGTGAAACGTCCCAAACCCATTACACCCATGGAAAGAAAATGCAATTTCTCATTCCATTAAAAAAGTACAATATATTCTGGAGTCCTATTAAGACGTCGCTGATGGAGCATTTTAGAACAAGTGACGCGCGGTCCTCACGTGCATTCCGACCTACTCTGTGTTTACCAACAGCGCATCACCCAATTCTGTAGCTCCTATTTCTCAGCAACCCAAGCAATCAGCACACATTGTTTGAGTGATTAATAGTGGCACTGGTTTTTATTGCTTTCAATGGGATCATTTGCATCAATGCCACATCAGCTGCTAATAAGGCGTTCATAAAACCAAATACTCAAAGCCCAGTTTGGGGACAAGACTTTCAATTTTTTCCTTTAAAAAGGACATCAATCTATATTGAATATTTCGAGCCCATTAAATTCAAATAGATATGACTAAGATATGACCATTGCTAATTATTATTATTTTACATTATAAATCCGCAACAATACTCTTAGCCCCCAAAGCATTCCGGCTATATCACGTTTAAAAACAACAACAATTGCACTCTGACACACTGTGAATTATCCTCAAAATAAGAACATCACAAACAACCAATACACCGTAAAGAGTGGTAATAATTAAAGTAGGAGTACTTTTTAACTTAGACAATAAAATATGTGCTTTTATTTAGGCCTATGTGGGGAAAAAGAACAAACAGCTAAGTGCGAAGTCCTACCTGAACTCGGGACTCTGTCAGGCCGATGCGCAGGGCCAGCTCCTCACGCATAAAAATATCGGGATAGTGCGTCTTGGCGAAGCTGCGCTCCAGCTCGTTGAGTTGTGCAGGCGTGAAACGCGTCCGGTGCCGCTTCTGTTTCTGTTGACTTGCAGTTTGACTCGAGCTCTGCGGAGGTGGCGGCTGTTTTTCTTGCTCTTTGCCATTCACGGTCATGTTTCCCGCATTGGAGCCCACCGTGGCAATGTCTTCACCGGGCAGCATTGTGGTGCCTTCTACAGAGTCCACGCCAGGGGCCATGTCTCCCGGGTGGCCCGGTTCTGGCATCCCACCCAGGCGACACTTGAGGGGTTCTCTGTGTCCCAACAGCTCCGCAGCATCCTTCATCCCTGACCAACACAGAACATCAGAGCTTAACGCGTGCTCTTTAAACAAGTCGCTGCTCGAGGAAAAGCTGGTTAGACAATAAATCCACTCAATTGATCATCAACTAGCATATGATTATTACAAAACACCAAAGCAGTTAGTGACTAACATCATTAACGACACATGCTATGACAATGTGAAACAATAAGTAGAAATCTTACAGTGGAGTTTAGGGCCGGTGTTTAGAGCTGATAACTCACCAAGCCGAGCATCCAGGAGGTCGGCATGAGAAAGCATCGCGTAACGCTCCAGGGTGAACCGTTCCAAAAACTACTATTGCAACTTTGAACCAATTTACCAAGCATATATGCTCTAAATGAAGGAAAATTCGGTTTGTGGATAAAAAGGGGGTCCCTTGCATTATAATGTCCTTTAGAGCGATGGGGAGGCGCTTATTAGTTCAAAGAGTCCTGCGCTTCCTCAAATAAGAACCAATCAGAGTGCAGCCTCACAAAAGTCAGAGAGACGTGAGTCCCCCTCCCTCCGCGTGCCACACACTCTCACCTATCTGCAACAGCACAAGCACACGCCATCACGCGCACGGACGAGGCGCTACAATTGAATTTAAAGCTATGCCATTTCACCTTTTGATTTATTATCGTTTCGTGGTTAAATTACTCTTTGTTTAACATCTCACTGTGTTTGTTTAAGCCTTCTCTTAGTTGACGCTGTTTGCATATGCTACTGATGTCAACACACAAATTGGTTCATTTCAAAATAAATATTTCGCTACTTTTTGTGGTTTCTCACTTATACAATATGTGTGACACTGTCATTATGACCGCTGCCATATGCTCTGGAATAAGCAGAATATTACACGTTAGTGATCTGTTCTTTCATCGCCATCGACTCTATACCAGTACCCACGCAATTAAAGGTATTGAGCTTGTTAGGGGCGAACCAAATCACACGTGCCTCGACGAGTGCCCTTGTAGCGGCGCCATCCGTGTGTTTATTATACAATTAGCAGGACAGCCATTGATCAGTGCGTATCCAGGGCGCACCGTTAGGAGCGCGCTTTGCCAGATGAGTTTCAATCATTGGTTTCAATAGGGCAGCCATCACTTTCAGGTTCCCACCTGCAATAGAGCATGGTCAAAAACACGCACCCTTCAAACCCCCAAGTGTGAACACAAACGCAGACTTAATTTAGTTGAATAAAACTTATGTGTCATGTTTTCTAAACGAGAGATAGGCTACATCCTATAGGGCCCAGATGCAAAAAGAGGAATTCACTGAATTGCCCTATGTCTCATTCAGTCTCTTAACTGGACCACATCAATCTTGTCTCTGTAAAATGGCGCTCACACACAATCCTTTCGGGTTAATGCAGCGCATCGTCTGTTTACACGCGAGGAGACACTTTTAATGGAAGCGCACCAAAAACAAATGCAATTTCGTAAAGCAATTTCAGAGATCAAGAATCCCGTGTCCATTCTTTTCGCGGTTTTTGGTAATCAAACTGCGTTAAATCTATTGCACACAAGACTGACATATTTTACAACAGAATCTCCCCCATATTTTACACCGCCACATCAAAAGGATTTCGCTTTTCGGGGTCTCCATCAGATAGATGCTAAAGAGAACAATGAAGAAGAATCAGTGAAGGTGGTTCTGTAACAGGGACTCGCATCACTCCAAACACACACATCAATCTGCGGTCAGTCGCAGCCGCTGCGCTCAAATCACAGCTTCATATGCGTCAGATGCGTGCACCCCTCACTGCTGCGTGATGTTCTGCGCTACTCTTTAATTATACCTTGAATAAAATAATAAGCAAACAAGAGCCATTTCCTTAATGGGGCAACAGAGAAGTGTGTCACGGACAGTGCTGTGCAGTGAGTGCGCGTGCATGCACTGGTACAAGTAAAAGCTTATTAAAATGACAGGGTGTGCAGAAGGTACCAAGGGGAAGGAAAAAAAAAATAAAAAAAAATGTTGCACCCTTTTGTGACTGAAGATGTGCGTTTATCTAAGAAATGTAATTAATAACTGACGATTTTAAACAAATCAGCTATATTATCATATTATGCACTAAGAAGAATTGCATAATTAGGATTATAGACTCATGAAATATATAATAATTATGAAACATTTAGCAGTCCAACATATCAGCCTTATGCCTACATTCCAATAGTTTTTACTGCAAATTAAATGTCTTTTGTTTCGGAAATTGTATCAAAAAATAGTCCAATATCCAATATCCAAAATATATATAAAAAAAGTGAAAATTGGAAGTCAGCTCCTCACTGTCAATGTTACTTTTACTTTTTTGTTGTATGCATTTCTTCTTGTGGACTAGAAGAGCCTAACTCTTCCCCTTGATTTCCCCCCTTCTCTGCTCTGGCTGTTAGAATATGCTCTTTCTTAAGTCCGCTCATTAGTTAGCCCCATTTAGCTCTGTCATGATGAGGCTGTAATGCACGATTGGAGGTAATGAGTGCTATATTACAGGTTCTACTGAGTCATAGACACTCTGCTCAGGCCTCTGTCTCTCATCATACCTTTTATCAAACACATTACCAACGCGAAACACACCTTAATTTCTATAAAATCCTAAAGAACAAACATTCAGATTCTGGGGGAATCATGAGGCGTAACATGTGGAGCGATCAGTGCAGTTGATATGCTTATTATTTTTCTATTATTATTTTAGTAGGCTACATGTTATTAATTCATTATTAAGGTTAAGGTTTATTGTCCCCACAGTGAAATTTGTCCTGTCCTTGTGTGTTTGCACCAAATTGACATTCATTTGTGAAATGTTTTGTTCATAGACAATGACAATAAAGCTTATTCTGATCATAAGTGCTCTTAAATATGCATATTATTAATTGCAACATGATTTATTCTCTGAGGAATTGAATGTTTAGTGATGTCACTGATCACAGATGAATGTCAGTTTCAGCCTCAGCAATTTAAATGTTCTAATGTTCAACAAAAATAAATATAACAAACTCAATCTCTTACAGTTTATAAAGAGCAACTGTGATTTAAGGAACAATGAAACAAACAAGTCAAGCAGTAATTCCCAACAAGTCCACATAGGGCATGTTTACATGACAAGCAGGTCAAAAAAAGGCAACAATCATGCTGTTCTAGGCCTAGAAGATGAAACATGAAATGCATGCAGATTGAATAGTCACACAATGAGGCTGTACTAGAAATGCTGACGAATACGGCACCTGTCAATCATGAAAGAAAGGACCGTTTTATGAATCCAAAA
Organism: Chaenogobius annularis; assembly: GCA_015082035.1. Taxonomy (NCBI): domain Eukaryota; kingdom Metazoa; phylum Chordata; class Actinopteri; order Gobiiformes; family Gobiidae; genus Chaenogobius; species Chaenogobius annularis. The sequence goes on along the minus strand of BJKM01000074.1, from coordinate 86,091 downwards.
TAAAATGTACATTCTAAGGCCTAATCCTTTTACAGATGTCCACAGAGTGCTTGGGAAAGAGGAAGAAAGGGTCAGGAGAGTTTCTGAATTCTGCCACTCCATAGGCTAATGAATCATGGGTTTAACCTCACTCCCACTGGCCACATGATTTGGTCGCACGTGTGCACGCGCAGTGTATAAAGCAAGTTCACGTCTCCAAAACAGACACAGTGAACGCTTGTTAGCTGTGCAGCTCCAAATGCCACACTTTGCCACTCATCCATCCTTTTACATTGTTCGTCCCCTCCCACTCCACACATTTCTGCCGCTGAACACCATTCTTCCCTACCAAGATTAATTGATCATCAATTTAGCTCTAATTTGGACCAAGTCAGCTGGTAAATGGGCCAGTTTTCCCTGATTGTTAGTGAAATGTGTGCAAGTACATTGATAAATTTTGATTATTTATCAATTACAGCCAAATGAACTAAATCTATTGAATAAATTCAAGCCTGATTGCCATAATAGAGTTTGAAAATATGGCTATTGATAATGATTCCAGCTAATAGTCTTTTCCGGCTGTGGTTGCTGGCTTGTCGGAATGACAACACAAAAGTCATTTTTCACCGGATCAGTTGAGTGAGTAGGGGCCGATCTTTCATTAATCAGTTGCATTACGGAGCTGATACGGCATAATACGCAACGCTTTTCCCACTAACTCCGAGACGCTTTGTCATCTTTTACGTCAATTAGCGGTGATCCCGTTGTGTTCCATCACTACGCGTTGTAATGGTTAACATATGCTAAGGTAAGCCGTGTGTCTGTCCCACCCTCCGTGTTTGGGCTCGTGATGAAACGGGCCCTGCTCTTAATTTGCGCTCCTCCTCAGCAGCAGCGCTTATGGCGAGGGTGGAGCGCGCGCTTTTAAATGAACCTGCCACCGTGTTTTTCCAGAGTAAATGGAAAAGCAGCTCGCTGGAAAATAGGCGAGGGAACAATTGGAATTAGGTTCAGGAGCTTTCACACACGATAACAGGGGATATACGAACCACGGGCCTGTTTCCACACACGCGCGCGCACACACACACACACACACACACACACACACAGAAAGACAGACAGACAGACACACACACACACACACACACACACACATATTAGCACACACACACACACAGAAAGACAGACAGACAGACACACACACACACACACACACACACACATATTAGTGCCGTCATCTCCTCAACCTATTAACCAACTGTGATCCTCGATTTTATTTAGCTTCACACTGGGACAGGTATTCGGCTCTCGCGTGAAAGAGTACATTGGTGAAGACGAGTCTTTATAAAATAGACCACCAATAAGAAACGCCCATGTAAAAAATAATATGGTCAACAAATATTCATACATGCACTACATTAATTATAGATGAAATATATTTTAATTAGTAATATTTTACCCTGCATTCGACATTTTTCTGACTTTTTTTCCTGACAAATTTGAACAAGCTTATGGCCACAAAAAGCAAATTCACTCTGCCTTTCACTGCTGCTTGTGAAGGGCGATAGGCCACACGCCATAAAATAGTAGCCTATAATACAGTATCCACTTCCCCTTCAGATCAATGGCTGGAATCCTTCGACACAATCTGGAAGCACCTAGATGATGAGCATTTAAGCTGGGCAGGTAGGAGCAAACACAAGGGCCAAGTGCGCGTGAATTAACCCAGTCCACATCTAATATGCTCATGTCAGCTCTGGTTAGCGCGCGCTCGCCAGGCCACTATTGGCAGAGGCGCAGCACCAGCACCGCCTGCTTTAAACACGGGCATATATCTATAATCGATTGCTACTTTTAATTGGACAGGCTGTCTGTTTGTGAGCTGCAGAAAAAGCTGTAGGAACTCCATTTAGCGCTCGCTCTGGAGACTAAAGACCAAGTTTCATCGCGTTAGCCATGGCACGTTTAAATCCATGATCAGTTCAAAAGGTCAAAATAACCCGTTAATGGACCAAACTGTGGTTGTCATGCCAGTGTTTGTGTGATGCTCATAATTTAAAGTGTTGAATTATATACGGTTGCATTGTCCCCTTTGTGAAATTTTATAAAAAAAATATGACAAATTGGAAAAAAGTCAAATCTTTTTTACAATGGAACATAATTAGCACCCTTGTTGACAGCCAATGCAGTCATACAAATAAAACCCAAAAAAACCCCCGAAACATTCAAACTAAAATATGCATGTATAAGATTATTTTGCCCAAAAAGAGGGGGAGTTTGCTTTCTTCAGACATTTATATCAAACTATGGATTCTTGCACTTAATGACACTCCGCAATGTGCTGGTCAGCTGCAAGAGCTCGTCCAGCAGTAGCCTGTAACTGCCACGTTGCTCCACTGAAAGACACAGGAAACCGTTCCTGCAGTAACCATCAAACTGATCAACTCTGTGCTGTCATGTCCTTGTCACATGTCACTTGTTTGTACAAGATCATGTAAATATGCTGATGGTACTATATTTTTTTTTACACGTTAAGTATACCAGGGGGTTAGTTACAAAGTAGTTGAAAAAAAAACCCCAATAAAACATTGAGTGTAGTTTCTGCTGATTCTTTTATTATTATTATTATTATTATTTCCTTTTTCTTTTTTTTTTTAAGCAAGTTCTTATTCTTCTTTCTTCTGCTGGTCGGTTGCATGTCTGTAAGAAAAAATAATTTGCCCTTGGTGGTGAAAAAAGTAATTTTGTGTTATTATATAAATACCAAACATTTGGAAAATTACAAATACCAACAGGAACAACTCACACTGGAGTTCTTTCAGGGGGGCGAGGGGATGCTATGACTGGTCCGATTTAAATAGGTTGGTGAAGCATGGCCCACTGCGATTTCCTGCCTTGGTTTTAGTGACATGTGATTTGGCCCAAACCATTGCCGTGTTCCTTCACTGAGGTTCAAGTGATCTCCCCATCTGATAGTCTGCTATTATTGGGTTGATGTGCATGGTGAGTGGGCTTAACCCGAGTCAGGGCTGCTGTGGACACGCTGCTTTTGGCGCAGGCGCTAATTGATATTGAGCGAGCTGGTGGTGAGAAGCGCAAGGGGCCACTGCTGGCTAATCTATGCTTTAATCAGCGCGTGTAATGAGAGTGGCGGTATACGCACACGAAAAGAGACTTACAAGCAACGTCTGTCAGCCTCCGCGGGAAAATATTGCCTCTAATTGTCGTCATTAAAGGAGAGCGGGAGATGTTGGCTTTTTAGAGACAAGGGATGTGTGTGAGCTAATGGCGCTGTCCTTCAGACCCACAGAACCGCTGATTGCAGAAGAGGTGCTGTCCATGGTGCTACATGTGCAACATCCGACGGGCTTCTGTGATATGGGAAATGACTATTAATTATTCATTAAAATGCACGAATAGATATTATGGGGAACCTAGAGATGATATTAGAATAGAAAGTGAAAGATGTGCTCGTAACAATATATAAACTTCAAAAAATGGTACCTATATGAGCCAGTTTTCGACATATCGACTATAGGATCAATTGCCCCAATCACAACAAAACAATGCGTCGTGAAAGAGAGGCCAGTGGATTTGTAATAAAAAGCCCAGGAAATAGTGTGCGGTGCTGTGGGAGCTTGTGGCTGGAAGGATGGATTGTGTGTGCAGTTGTGACAGCGCAGAGCACACTTCACTGTCCCGTGGTTGGAGCCACATCCTGTCCCTCTGGATCCGGATCTGTCTTTTCATCAATCACACCTGCTAGACGCACAACAAGGATGTTTGGGTTCATAAATAACAGGGCTATGTGTGTAAGCACGTTTTGTTTAAACCAAACCAGCTTTGCCATTGGTCTGAAGAGGGATTTCACCCCAGAGCTGAAATGTAATAACTTCTAAAAAAAAAAAAAAAAAAGTTGTATGGCGTGAAAAATGTAATTTCATCAAAGACAACAATAGTCATAACACTCTACAATGGATTCTTCAAGAGTCAAATAATGACATCATGTGAATTTATAGTGGTGATTTCAGTATTAATAAGGAGATAATAGCAGGTATTTGGTATCTTAATAGCCTGTCAACATTCAATAGGCTAAATGGGCCATTTTGTAAATTTGCCCTGCATGAATTACACATATCGTAGCTGCAATACATTTTTTTCAGAAATTGTGTTTTTTTTAAAAAATACATTCACGAAGTCAACAATATATTTGAAAACCAACATTTTCGTGCGGAGTCCTGCCGATACCGTTTGTGCAACAGCATTTGTCCCCGTCACCAGAGAGAATGGAGATATCAGGAGACTTTGTGATAAATATGCGCAGTTCCGCTCCGCCGGTGCACTCCCTGTTTACAAACAGCAGAGCCCAGCGTCCATGGGGCGTGTGGACGCGTGCGTGTGTGTGTGCGAGCGTGCGTGCGTATGGTGGTGCAAGAGCAGGTCCGCAGACTGTCCACTGACCTTGGAGGGGTCACGGGGAGGACGTGGTCTAACAGAGGCACAGGACCGGATGTGTGCGGCACAGTGCAGCTTTGAAGGTGACGTCCGACTTTAAGCGCGTCCCTTAGGGTGCCTCCTTTGAACCTGCACGTTATTATGGCTCATATCAGCAGAACGACACTTATTTCCGGCAATAATAAAGTGCCTTTGAAGAGGATTACAGAAATATGTATGAATTTCAGCTTGATTTATTTGATCATTCCACATTACAAAACTGCGTAATGCTCAAATGCGATAACAAGTTTCCACTTCCCTTCATTATGTTGCAAAAATGAGACCTCATGGGGCACACTGCTTCCTCGGATGAAATGTAATTTGTGGGGAGAATTTGTTGTATCTGTCACAAATATTCTCAATTAGTTGCGTAATTATTTGAAGGTTTCTGCAATTACGCCACAAAGCGGCAAATTTGAAGCAGTGGCTTCCTCTAATTGCTTCAGATTTGATATTTTGCATATTTGCATAATGGGAAAATTGGTAAGAAATTGTGTTCACTCGTTTGTGAAAAATTCTATGAATTTTATGAATGTGAAGCCGACCCCTACGCTGTGTGACTTTCCCAACGCGCAGACGTGTCTCCACACGCACCTCATCCACTTGGGAGAGCCAGAATGTTGTGAGGCATTCCATGCATTTTAATGAGTATAAAAGAATAAAAAAAAAATATCTTTTCATAGCACTGTTTGCATCCCAACAGAATATCATATATTTCGTCTTCTCGCCTTTATTCTCATTCACTGATTTATTAGGCATTTGCTTATCTTATTCATTTCACACCACTTAGCCAACAATATGGTTGGATAGGTTTTATCAAAAAGGCTTTGATTTTGTTATTAGATTTATATTAGATACTTCACAGATTTAGAGTGGCGAGTGAGACTTAATTATGCATTATCTCAGTGTCCTGATTGATATTGAAAAAACTAAGTGTTCTATGTAATTGGTAATAAAGAAGGTAATATTACAAATTTGTCCTATTAGAAATGATATGACACTCTGGAGCAAATTACATTAACCCAATTCAGCACCTTCATAAGCAGATTTAAAATAGTCATTGGCAAAAGGTGTACAAATATATGTTGAGCTTAGGCCTGGTGCTGGTCGTGGGTCGTATACAGACTGCACCTCAAGGACCAAAGCTCAGATGGGTTAAGTGACCTTGGTACATTACACTCTCCTTCAGGCCATTGCAATGAAGATTAGTCTAGTGTGTGTGTGCAAGAATTTACTCTGGACACTGTAATATACGCATGCTATTCTCAATTTGCAAGTCAAGGCTTGGCAGTGTTGTTTTCACATCTGAAATATAATTTTTTTTGCAGGCTATAAAAATGCAAATTTTACAATACTCTTCTATTCTTTAGATTAGAATTATTAGAATTTTGTTTTGCCCAAAACTGTAGCACAACTTGACTTTAAAACAAGTTCTTACAGGAAACAACACCAAATTAATTCAACCAAGTCAGAACTGTCCATTTGCTGGTTTTCAAACATACTTTGTGAAGTTGATGCAACAACGTGAAAGATGATATTAAAAGAGTTATATTAATTAGTTTGTTTTAGTTACTTTTTAAAACAATTCTGTTAAAAATGATGAATTTATGAATGTCTCTCAAAGAATCCAGTAAAATTCTCAGGCAGCTCATAAAACCAGTGCATAATGATGTGACTCTTTGATGGGATATTAGAGCATAATGAGCACAGTCCAGCCTCTGCAGCCCATAGCGCTACAGTCTGCAGACATACACCTCAGCCCCTGGGCAGAGCGCTGGCGGCCTAATTTATAGATAAAAATGAAAGGCAAGCTTAATGTAACGACTCCTCCAGCCACCAGCCATTATCTACCTTGGCTCTCACTTTTAGAAGAAAAAACACAGTCTTGGAGCAAAGCGTCTGACAGGCGGCAAAATATATAACAGTACAAAACTGTTAAAACTCCAGCTGTATCAAACTTTGCTACAAGCTGTTATAATCATCATTCATTTTGAATATTATTCTATAAGAAATGCAGTGACAGATCTGTGCACATGAAAATATATTTTTATATCCATGACATAGTTTAGTTTATTATTAAAGTCAAACAAAACGGTTACAGCAGACTACAAATGTGTTTATTAGTGTTAGTCAACTAAGTAAAAGTACAAGTAAAAATTTAAATTAAAGATGCTGCAACAGATGACTAAATACACCTTAAACTGATTTGCTTAAGTTTGTGGAAACATGTTGTAATATTTGAGCAGGACTGGTCATGTGACAGAGTGAACACGAGTGTAAGCATTAGGACAGCTCAGAGCACATGAGATTTTTCAGGAGAAGAACAACAGCACATGAATGTGTTCCCAATGAGTGTGCAGGAACAAGGCTGAACAAATACAATCTCACACACACATAAACACTGGCACAGAGGTAGCACTGAAACTGGCCTATTCTACTCTTTGAGTTAATGGGAATAAAATACCTCGGTGGATGAGTGCAGATGTGTTTGATACAAATAGTCATTTTCCTATTTGCTGCCTCATTGGGCATGATGAATGATGGAAGTCAGAGAGGCGCTGTGATAAATGGCAGCACCTTGGCTCTACTGCATGGCCTATTGATTCTCCTTCTTTATTACCCCTCAGCCCAGCTGGCTGCTCTACCCCCTCACACACCCCTCACACAGGCACACTCCGGCACACATTCACTGCATTCTGGGAATCTAACTAGGCACTGCTGCCACGTGATCCCCGGATGCGCTGACAATTCAACAAAAGAACAATCTCAGAAAAGTAAAAAAAATATATTTTTAAAAAGCTGTCCATTTGCAGCTGTTGAAATGAATAATTAAATGGGACTTTGTCCAGTTTATTCACACCAGCCCTCCCTAAAAGATAGCACAAACAAGGACTTTTCCATCTCCAGATCCGCTGGTCCTGACAAACATCATGTCAGTTTGGACTCATCTAGAGGCTTGTGACCGCAGCAGAGTCACTCCTGTCAGAGAGACATGAGAGCAGATGTGTGTTCTCATCGTGTGGAGTGCGCAGCTACTTCCTGTTGGACAGCAGCGTGTCAGCGGGTCAGACACAACAGGAACATGCGCTGTCAGACCCATGTCTCTATCATCACTGTCACAGCTCTGCTTCCTCGGCTGAACAAAGTAACAGAGAGATCACAGTGACTGACCTCCACACTTCCATTTACCTGCTGCATCTCCTTGACCTTGAGCGGCGCAGATAATAAGTCAGGGTCCACAGTGATGAATGGTCTGTGTGCACCCAGGTGTGGATGTGTGTGTGTGTGCGTGTGTGTGAGTGTGAATGTGCGGAGCAAAATACCAATGAAAAGACAATGAACAGGTCAAACTGAGATAAATATAGTGTTAAAATCTTAAATTATTCAACAACTTTATAGAAAAGACCAGGAAAAAAAATAAAGCATAAAATAAATAATTAAATATTGGCTTGGACAGGAATGGGCCTTGTGACATCTTGAAATATAACTACAACAATATAGAGTTCAGATTTCACTGGACAAAACCAATAAAAAGTGTTGAAATATGTATCTATTCAAGAAACTAATATTTTTTACTTATGTCCTCAGACAGGAAACACATCTAAAAAGTGCTCCATGTACATCACAATGATTTGTTCAAATACAGGGTTAGGGTTAGGGTTAGGGTGTTTTAACGGTAAAAGGTAAATGTGCCTCTAATCAAAGACTTGAAAATCCATGTTACTCAGGTGACTCTGTAAAGTCAAATAATAGTGTTAGGAAATGTAACAATCCCTAAACAGTCACCTAATCATCATTCATTTTTCCACACATATTTAAAGATGTGAGTGTGCGCAGTCATTTACTCCCCCCTCACGCTCGCCGCTTTAAAAGTCCATTTGGACCTCTGCCTAGAATCACCTTCTCGCCGTCACTGTGGCAACGGAGCCAGGCCTAATTAGTATGCATTATCAATTAACAAACTTAATAGCCGGCAGATTGATTAGATCCTCAGTTATAGGGGCAGAACTCAGGCGAAACATGGAATGAAAAATAATCGCATACACACACACGGCGTGCTAACCTTCTCCTCCTCCTCACTTGTGTAATTACTGTACGCATATGGTGCAGAGGAGATTGGAGCGAGCTTTTGAATAAACCTGCGGCTTATAATGAGTCAGGCCGCCATGGCTAGTTTAGCTCTGATTGTGCTCCAGGCTAATGAATGACAAAGCCTCCATGCGCACACAACTACATGAAGACATGTGCAGAAATGTATGGGACGCATCTCTCTTCACAACATCTACACACTCAGACACAGAGTGGGAATGTAATCAGGCGTTAGCTTTACCCTCCTATCAGTCTAATGGAGGTTAATGAATGATTAGGTCTAATAATTTTAGAGTGGAGCTCCCGCTTAACCACACAATGCATCAAATCCTGAACAGTCAGAGACCATGCACACATGTACAATACTCATCCTTGTTTGGATGGAGCAAAATCTGCATTTGTATACAGGATACACTGTGCAGACCAAATGTATACCCTGCACAAAGTTTTGTATTCATCTGTTGTGGCTGGAAGTTTCCCAACAACATGACCACTTTAAAGCACAATGCCAAGTGAACAATAGCATAATTCATTATAACTATGTTTTTTTATAAATTGTTCATGTATATACCCATTTTCAATCATCACTGGCAAAGCCTGTATTTCCATCTCTGCCGTTACATATTTGAAGTTTTTGAAGTTTTAAAAAGTATATATAAAATATATATATTCATTTGTATTAAAATACTGTCTCCAGTTGTGACAGTCATGCTGTTGGCTCACCTCCAGCAAGAACATACACAATCTTACAAATATGTAATCATGTGAAGTGTGTTTCGGCTCTTTGGTGTTACTCACTGGCCCTAAGCACAGACAGAAGCAGTGACCTACCACATCAGTGAAAGGCCAATCCATGAACATTAAAATGCAAACGTGCACATATTTCATAGTGTTAAGTTTTATGAAGCATTTAAAGCTCCTTCCCTCTAGTAGTAAATCCTAATGATCTTATTTCCTATTCATAATACTCACTCACCACCTCTAAGCGGTCACATTAAAAATGTTTGCATCTCCACCAAGTTGGAGGGTGAAATTAAAGTGAGTTTGTCCAGAGGACACACTATTTACACATAATGACAGAGCACAGCGTGACTTTAGTGCAGATGTGGGCCCATCTCATGCACTGGCCCAGTTTGCAGCCATCTCCCTCTGATGTATAACTCGTTGTCCAAACCTTAATGTTGATTTATTATCCATCCATAAATTAGAAAAATATGTTGGAGAATTCAGCGGCACAGCCCGGCTCGAGGAGCGTCTGGGGATTGGCTGACATGTCAGAGGCGCACAGGCACTCGCCAGGCGCCTTTTGTTTCCCTGCACCAGCAGGCATTTAATGAGAGCTGATGCTTTAAGGTAAATGTGTTAGGACAGACAGCAACAACAGCCACAAAAACAGGCTGCTACATGGAGAGTTGGAGAGGGAGCAGTAAACTGCCTCTATACACACCACTGCATGTGGATTTACTAAATATTCACATTGTTTTTAAAACATCTTTTTAATAGTTCATTCAGAGACATCTGTACTGTAATCTCCATGTTACATTATATATACTCAAAAGGAACTTGCTCTCCGAAGTATTACAACGTAATTGCTCCAAACCTTGCATCCAGCATTAGGACTACAGCTAATGATGGCAAGTGTTATTTTGCAAAGTCTTTCTCATTTAGCCCTTGAAAGATTCTGAGCTTTTATTTCAGTAAAATTCCTCTCTAGAGTCAGCTCATCATATTAGCTCCAGTTTGGCCAGTATGCGCACCTCTTTTTCTCTTCTGTTGCCATTATCGAATAAGGCTGATTATTACTGGTGGCGATTCTCCAGCCGGTCTGGGTTGGCGTGAGTGCGGACATACATACTAATTTCTAATAAGCCCTGGGCTTCTCTGGGGGTAACATGTTGCAGCACAAAGCAGACTGTGCCACAACCCAATAAGGATTACTTAGTGAGGCTGCTATTAATCACACAAGTAATCACATGTCAGGCCTTTGTGACACTAAACCTGTCCCATGTTTACACCAGTGTTCAGACGTCTCTGCTGCTGTCTTCAGCTCACAGACTCATGTCCTGCTATGGCTGTTAGTGCTGATGTTACAGATGTTCAGCAATCAGAGCACCAGTGTGTGAAGGGCTTAACCAAAACAGAGCTCCACTGTCCTCAAAGGTCACTATGGGTTTAGGCTCTGACTAAACAGTCAGGAGGGAGTTTGAAATTCATATTTACAATGATCACTTACAAATATCAATGCGAGTAGAGTTCTATGCAAACACAGGTCTGGGATTTTGGCTAGTACTTAAACCTACAGTTCAGCAAAGACATCCATTCTCTTCTATATTAGGTATTTGTACAGGTTCATGCTGTTGGCCAATCCTATTCATTTAAACCTTTCTATTATTGACATTTTCTTTCTATAAAACATGGTTATTTTAGATGTACTATCATTCTCCTGCTTTTACAGTAACTACACTTAATACTGTATTTAAGGCCATGACTGTGTGAGAGAGTCTGATGTAATTGTCTTTTTACCATCATTAGGTGAACACCGCTAAACAACTATGAGTCCAAAAAGGTACTTAGATGTCCTGTGTTAATAACCCATTAAAATATTTGAATGAATAATGAATTATGTTCAACTCGAGCTTCGTGCATTCGTTGTTTTACAATAAAACAGCCCCGTCCATTAGCCACGGTTTGAGTGCCTTTTTCATTCATAGGAAAGAATAAATCCTTGTGACTGTGCGCTTTCTAAGTCAGGCCCAGTTATGGCTTGTGCACCTGGCCCGACGACACAATAGTGATGGGGAGAAAAGAGGGGGAACAATGCCTTGAAGGTCCACTTATAGCCCGTCAGCGATGTTGGATGTCTGGCCGTGTGCATTTATCCAGCCCATAATGGTGCTGAGTTGCTGGTGGCGCCTATTGTTTAATGATCTCCTTGGGCCTGGGGAGTAAACTACTGCGGTAATCAGAAGGGTAAACTCAGCTATATTTCAATTTGGAGAGGCGCTCTTCCGTTCAGAGAGGCCGCTCGGAGGCGATAAATAATAGGGCTACTTAGGCTATCCCGCAGGCTGCCTCTGACACCTACACAAACACACACACATTCATAGCCTATAACCATTCATGCCTTCCATAAATCAAAGACACTAAAAGCCAGTGATTAGCAACATCATTTAGCCTCTAAAATCCAAAGCGGGACAACTGTTTCCTTCCCTGGTTTAGGCAGAAGATGGAGGGATGCACAGATGGTGAATGGGCTGCAGGGGAATGGTGCATACAGGCTGAATCCAGTGAAGATTCCCTCTGAATCACACTGGAGCAGGTCAGTTATTGTGGCCAGTGACTGTTCTGACCTTGAGTCATAAAATGCTTACTTTTGAAAAGTCTATTGACCGTTCACAGAATCTGTCTAAACAAATGTTGTGCTGTACATTTTTCTGTGAGCCTCAAAAATGTACACAACATTCACAATTCTATTCATTTATTCAACTGTATAGCCACAGTTTTCAATCTTTGTATTCATTTTTGTGCGGTATGTTGATAATAGTATTAGTCACACATATTTGCAATGTTTTTGTCAAAAGTTTCATTATTATTATGAGATTTCATAATGTTTAACCCCTTAAAGTTCCCAAACCCACATATTACAAAAAATATACTAAAATAAAATAAATAAGAGGCTTTATATGGACATTTCGCCTGAAGTTTTTTACTTTATTACTTTATTCATTGGTCAAAACCAACAAATGATCTACTGTCTGTCGGTCCACACCTCCAACAGCAGCTTGCTTTACTCCATCATATTTACCAAAGACAATCCAGGTGGAATTTGAAATCAGAGTTTTGTCTGTGCAGAGCATTTTTCCACTTATATAATTAGAAGTAAATCAAACATCAGGAACCAACACTACAGAGTCTCTGATTCTCTGGTCAGTTGTTAATACTCCAAAAGGTTCATGAATATCTTTAGTTTTAATTGGGAGAAGCATTTTTGGGGAATTAAAATGATAAATGTAAAACATGGTGTGTTTATTGGGCCTTTTCAACAAAAAATGTTCCATACCAATAAATCATAAATAAACTATAAATTGAATAAAAAGTATTTATGTATTTGTTAGGACCCCATACTATATGCAGATTTCTAAACAGAATTTCATGTATGACAACTATTTTCATTGCTGCGCCAACATGAAATATTATCTGTTGTGTCTGAATACAGATTTACAAGCATCAATAAAAAGCAGACAGATCAGGCCGAGGGCGAGGTTTCAGGAGCAGCTTGTAGTGCCCGTGGTCTCAGTGGGGACGTGTGTCTGATGATGGCTTCCTAAAGAGTTTCAATTAATGGCCTGTCACTTATCATTAGCGGTGCTGAAAGGAGGACACTGGGGAGCAGCATGCAAACAATGGCCCGTTTAGAGAGGCAGCTCTGAAAGCCCATTGACGCTCTGCCTCTGAGGCCCGGGGCGGCCGGCTCAAACCACTACTGTCTCCCGGGGATTAGGACCAAACAGAAGAACCTGCTAATACCACCGTTTATGGCATGAAAGCAATGGGGATTTTGTGTTATAAGTTGTAGAGTGGTGTTATAAGTTGTAGAGTGAAAGTAGTTATAGAGGCACCACCATTGAGTAGTGTATCTGTAGTGTACTGACATACTGCAGAGCAAAAAACAACAACTAAAACAACAAATAATAATAGTTTACAAATGACTTGATTTTTTTAGGGTGAATAAGCAGTGGGACGATTACAGGTTTGATTGTATTTGAATATAGGACTACTGAATAAACGTTAAGTTGAAGGTAACAAATCCAATCATAAAAGAAATGAAAAAGAAGAAAAAAGAAAAGATGGTTGCAGCCTGCAGGAAGTATATCTGCAGTCACAGCCTTATTGGGTTGAAGCCATTTGGAGATTTGTACTGTCATAAACCTAACAAGAACTAATAGTGATGATCATTAGCTCTATTATGATTATCAAGCTCTATTATTAAGATAAAAAGACTGTTCATTGCCTATAAGATCCACATGCCACACCAAATAGAAGAAATGGATACAGACAATAATATTCCCACAATGCCAGTACAAATGAATATGAACTCCATTGAAATGGTATTGTTCAGTACAGTGTAATATCATATTTGTATTTTTTTCCCAATAAATATGAGATATAGTTTCATTTGACACAAAACGTGAAGTTGTAGGACTCCTAATTGAGCCCAAGTTTAGTGTGGCACTATAGCAGCACTGTTTACTTTTCATTACAGCTCCAGACAGAGGAGGGAGGCCCTCAAAGAGAACATCCACAAAAACATCCTCTTGACTGGAGCGCTGCCGTGCAGCTTTTGTCCATTACGCTTGGCCTCCTCATTGACAGCCAATAAATCATTCATTTAGAGGCAAAGCAGGGACAGAATCAAACAGCCATTTCAGAGGCGGAGGCCTTTCACTGTAGTGATGTGCAGGCCACAGATCTAATGTGGAGAGGGCCGGGTGCACAGGGAAGAGCTCTTAAGAGACAGGAGCGTGCGCCGGAGCAGAGCCACCACTGCTCTCATTAGCCCTGCACCTGAAAACCAACCTGAAAGACCGCTTCAATTTACCTGCAGAGCCCAGGATAAATCACTGCTCCGCTCGTGTGATGTGGCATGCTCCGAAAACACACAGACAAAAGGTTTATCCATCCTTTCAGAGCACCTCTCAGCCTAGAGTTGTTTTAGTGCAGCAGCTTGTTAGAGCTAAAACCTTTTTGCTTCTCTCCTTCTGATGGCTCTTTTATTAAGCTGCTTTCTCATTCAAATGAGAAACACTATTAAGCCAGTTCTGCTCTACCTTTTGGTTTGTCCTGTTCTTTAGAGCTTATTCTGAATACAGTTTTGTGACTTTGTTTCTGGTCTCACTCCCACAAAGACTCAAACCCGGGAAATACACGTTTATTGGTTATAGTAAAGTATGCATGTGCTCTCAAAACAACCTTCTGTTTGGAAGATAAATTTGCATACTTCAAAATGAGAAAGACAAAATTATTAAGAACAGACAACAACAGAAATGTGTTTTTTACAATGTCTGATCAAATGTCACAAGGAAAAAGGCTGAAAAAGAGAGAAAATGTTCCCTTCTTCTCCATTGCAACCAATTATTCAAACTTTTAGAAAAACACAGCAAATGTGATAAACAATGCTTTTCCCTCTGGCCGAGCCTGGGTGCAGCGTGTGTCCAAATGAAGGTGTCACACAAGCAGTCTCACACACAGGAGGGACGAGGTGAAATGGAATCAGACTTTTATTGAATGGCTGCTTTAGAAATGTTGCTGTGGCCACAAGCACTACTTGATTCCAACAGTATTGATTCCTGCTTGTTATTTGTTTCCAAGAGAATGGCACTTTCACAAACTGGAATCTTTTGTCTTTTCTCCCGCACTGCTATAGCATCTGAGACAAGTGAAAGCTGTGTATTCTTTGGTGTTGACTGTGGAACAACTTTCAAATGATTATTGCAACAGGAAGCTAAACTTTTGATCTAAATTGGTTGTAAAAAGATGCCATAAAAGTGTCTGCCAGGTTTTGCGGCTCACACAATTTTTCCTCTTGGTGACTTGAGCGCTCAGCAGAGGAGTCGCAGAGGCTCCCGTTTGATTCAGGGCTGTCTAACCACCGAGCTTTATGAAAGTATTAAATTGATGGTTCCAGACCAGCCCAGAGAAAATGCACATAAAACCGAGACTAACTGGGGGATAATAGTCCTCGTAAACTCTTCGAAGAGCTCAATAATTCACAACGTCCTCGACTCGTGGTGCCGCAACCAAAATACTGATGAAATGCAACATTTAAAAGGTGCATCATCGTCTGCAGTCGAGATGTTACTGCTTAACCTGTAATGTTCCACAGCATGGCATTAAACATATAACTATTTCCATGGAGACAAGCAGAAGGCGCCACCAAGGCAAGTTACAGGCCAGATATCTAAGAATGTCTGTTTTTCAATCCACTCTTGAGTAATAAAAACGTCCGTAATTGAAAAAATGTAAGATATAGAAACGGTTAATGCATTCCAGTCAAAGCATCAACATCCCCGTGGAGACAAGCAGTTGGCGGACTCTTCATCAGAGAAGTTACATAGTGCACCTTTAAGCAAAGGTTTGCGGACATCAGCTTGTGCAATAAACTCAGTGGTAGAGGGGGCTCGTGTATCAAAATGTAGATAATATTGTAAACGTTGTTTTGAAGATATGCAAAGTTTGAATTTTGAGTACTTTGCTATTATAAAAATGCTACAAAAGAGTCAAATAAATAAAAAAATGAAAAAGTTATGTTTGCATAGCATTTGAGGTGATGTTTCTGTACTTTTGAGATTCTTTTTACTGACATTTCACATCTGTGTGATAATTAAACCTCAACTAATATGTTTAAAGACATGTTTTAAAACATTTCTGTTGGATTGACATAATAAAAACGTCTGACTCATTGTCGGGATTCTTCCCAAAAAAGATTGTGATATTAATTTTTATATCGCCCACTAGTTAGTAAGAATTGTTTCTGTAAAAAATGAAAATTTGTGAGTATAGAGTTAATATTCACAAATAATAATCGTATATATTCAGAGGTCTTGTTCATAAAACTTTACATGAAATTCTCACTGATTTCCATGTGAAGTTGTCTTTTTAATAATCTCAAACTTGGAGTCCATAGGTGTTTTCCAGCCCAGTCCTTCATTGTTGCTGAGCTCCATGTAAATTGGTACAAAATGAACAAAAAAGCTTGTCATATTGTACTTATAACAAATGTTGTTATAAATGGCTGTATTTGGATGAGGCCCTTATGTTTTTCACATTTACACATTTTGCTGTTAATGCAAATAGTAAACTTGTTTTTTTTTGGGGGGGGGGGGGTTCAGTTAATGCAAATAGTAAACTTGTTTTTTTTTGGGGGGGGGGGGGTTCAGTCAAGTCTGAGCTGAAATGAGAAATAATGACAGTGTGATACATATGCAGATGTGTACGGAGGCTGCGGTGCGGCTGCTGCGCCCACAGAGCAGGGTGTTAGGGGTAATGGATGACCAGTGAGCGCCCGCTGACGTGTTATTCTTTTATAAAACATTGCCTGTGCGTAGAGCAGCGCAGGGAAGAGCATGTCATACCTGTGATGAATGACCAGAGGCTAACATCTTCACTTCTGACCCCTACACTGCGCACACACACACACACACGCACTCACACACTCACACACACATGGACGCACTCAGGCAAGTAAGTAAACAGACTTCTGCACCATGAAAGCACACACTAGTTAGGATATAGTCCAAAGCACCTTAAATGCATTGTTATGTGCTATTGATAAAGCAAAATCATATTTTCTGTTATAGTTTTGCGTTTTGCTCATATAGTCATAGCGTATGATAGGTTAGACAACACATTTCACTAAAGGGTAGTGAACATATATATTCATATATATTTAAAGTTTTCTTGCCTGTTTTTCCCCAGTTTGACAAATTTGGTGAAATAAAGTTACTTCCTGGTTGGACACGAGCAGGAGATGTGACAGAGGTAGAGGTAATTCCACAACTGTTACCTAGCAACCATAGCGTTAACAAGGGCTAAAATAAATACACAATATCACACTAGTTAATATGATGTTGCTCATTGATGACATCACTCAGGGTTTCTGTTTTAGAACTCAACTTTTATTCAAAATGTTTGTATTCACAAACTGCTACTTGACTGATGAAAAACTATGATAAATACAGCATATACTACCAAACGTAATAATAAACCTCTCATATACACTTTAAGTTTCTCTGTTGTTGGTGCTCAATTGTGGAAATGTTTACTCTTAACAGGCTGATTTACTATGTACATTTACGACTCTTTAAAACACATACTTGTTCTCTTTGGGTATTAACCAAGAAAGAGTTGCTGCATATTTATCATGATTTGTGCCTTGTGGTTCCCTGTATTTTTCATTTTCTTAATTGTATTATTTGTAATTGTTATGGCTTTTGCTGACCTTTGGCTCAAGAGATCAATAGTGGAGTGCCGTGGTTCCCAAACTGTGGAATGGGTACCTCCAGGGGAACACACAATGAACAACAGTGCATGCAGTTTTGGGGGGGAGAATTTGTTTTGTTTTTTGGTTATTGTGTTGCACAATTTGATATAATAAAAAAATAATCTATCATCTTCCTGTTACATTTTGAGGACTTTTTACCATTCAAAAGATATCATTTTTTTGTTTTCAATTGTCACTATGGAAATGGTCTCAATTTGTCATAATTCTGAAACGCATGGATTAGATATTGTTTGACGTGTAAGGATGTCACGCTATCGCTGAATGCTACCAATATTTTCAGAAGAAACGTGACAATCTGAAATAATTAATCTGCTTTCTCAAACAAGTCTAGTCAAACTTTCAGAATGAAAAAGTAATGAAATTGTCACATAAACAGCCAAATAAAAACATACTTTACATTTTTTGGAGCATATTGAACTGAAATGACTCCTGTTGCTGCCTACGATTCTCACGATTATTATTTTTTACTTCTTACAATTATACTGACCTGAATAATGACGATTACTGCTTGACCAAATAATCTTGACATCCCAAAAATACACATTCATTGTTTACACAGGCGCACAAAGTTAATTTGAATCACTGCACTGATAAAGAATCACAATCTGTATTCTCCTCGGAGCAACAACTCCAGTGGCTTTCATGGCTTTGTTGGGTTTTATTTGATCACTAATGTGCCATTAAAAGAGTCTTCCTGCGCCAGGCCTTCACAGCATCACTAACAAGCGGCTGCTGTCAAAAGCTCGTCGCGGAGATGTGTGCAAAGAAAGATTTAAGGGCCACATCAAAGACCGCACCATTAGAGTGTCCGCCGCTGGACAACGCAGGACAGAAAAATGTGTACAATAAATAGTGACTTCTATAGACCCTTTAAAAGTTTATTAACAAAAATATTCACATCAACACTGGAATGGAGGCAAAAGTGAAGTAGAACATAATGTGATTTCAATGGAAAAACTGGGACAAATCTCAGAATATCACAAAATAGGAAAAGAGCCTATAGTTTAAAGGCATTTACTATACATTTTACATTATTTGTTTATTTAATAGGAGATTATGACAGACACTTGACACTGATGAAGGCATGGTATTACTGGACTGGATTGCAAAATTGTTGACCCCACACTAGTTTTTTACATTGCAATTTATACTTTTAGAGAAGTTCATATTTGCATTCGTATTTATATCGATCTCCATTAGCTGAGAAAGCACAGTATTCTTTCTGGGGTCCATCCATCAACCACAGCGCATTTACATGGATATGAATGCAAAAATAACAATAATACACACACACACACACTCACACAGGACCTAGTTTATGTTGATGTTATTATATTATAGTAATAGAAATACAATAGAATAGAATAGTACAATTTATAAGATGCCTTTTCAAGAGAACTTTAAATTATATTTGTTGTTTGCATTAAATATTTCATCTAAATCTTCCCTCTGAGGCATGTTTGGTTTCATAATTGTGGTTGTCAGAAATAAAAAATAGCTCTTGATTTGGTGATTTAGTTCCTACAATATTTCTTGTCAGAAAAAGCAATGAGGCTTCAAATCTCTCTTTTACCTTTAATCCGGAATAACAAAGCATGTATTAAATTCACGATTGGCCTTCTATTGGACCATTTGAAGCGCCTTATACAATTTTGAGGCTAGAAAATAGTATTCTTTCCATCTATTGTGCTAGAAAAGCTAACTAACTGACATCCAGTATCTACCCTGGAAATAAAAAAATGTTGCTTAGTTGATGTAACAAGACTTAAAACAATTTGCAGTAAGATCTAATGTTTCTTTTATCATTGAAAACAAATAGTTCTTCATGTTTTTCCTGCAGTCGCAACCTTTCTGGAATTTTGAACGCTTCGACGACACATTTTAAAGGGTGTATCGGATAGTAGGATACAAGGCAACATAAAGATGAGAAAGACGGAGGGCCAGATGAGAAGAGAAGGAGACATGATAGGGAGGAAAGCGGGACAGTGGGGGTGAAGAGGCCAAGCAGACAGAGACAAAGTGGGTGAGGGTGCGGCAGAGGAGGCTGCGCAGCTCTGGGAGGGGAGGACAGCCAGCCAGTCTATTATTGGGGGTCTATAGAAAAGCATTTAGGGACAAATAGGACACCACCCCCTGTCACCCGTAGCATTCAGCCTCTGTCAGCGCAGCCCATTGAGCCAAAGCCCCAGGGAGAGCACCAGGGGACGGGCTGGTGCCGGTGCTCGGGGGGGATAGCCTTAAGATGGACTGCCCGGTGCCACCCCCGCATCCTGCTCCCCACACGCCGTATCCTAGCAACAGCACTCGGGCTGTGACCTGTAGTCATATGGCTTCCATTCACTCTCGCACCCCGAACCTTGGGCCCCCGCTGTTCCTATCAGAGCCAAAAGTGACTCTCATGTACCACAATTAGCAAGTCCTAGCCCCGGTCAAACGGAGAACTCCACTGGGACCAGAGATAATTACCATAAACAGACAGAGGGGAGTTTATCTTTACATACTCGGATAATCCGCTCACTCAGGGCATGTCAAACACTCTAACTCTTTAACATGCTGTCAATCACTGCTGATTAAAGCACAATATTGATGCGGTTCTCTTTCTATTTTAATAAGGAATTAGGACTTAATGAAAAGTTAATTGTATTTAATTGTTATGTTTAATTGTGTTTTACTCGGTTTTGCAGATGGGACTTTGTTTAGGTGGAGTTTAGCAAAAAGTGAATGAAAAGATTTACTTTGTTGACCATGTATGACAATATTATAGTATTTGCTTTAATATGAGCCATAAAACTTCACCAATATTTGCAATAACGGCAATCAAATGAGTCTGCTGAGACTAGAATCAGATGCAAAGTTATGCAAATAAAAAGTAATTAAATGGCCCTAATTTGTTATTTTGATCACAACTTATAGTTACTGTTGAGTGAAAAGTATATTTACCATTTGATTATACAAGCCACCTTTATCTAAATTAACAAAAGCTTAGAATGTTCTTGAGCAGCACACTTTGATCCATAAACCAATAATCTGGTCCCTGATTAATACATAATAATTATTTTTAAGTGGGTTCTTTTAAAGCTTTTACTTTGCTCAAATAAATACATATTGACTGACAAATATCCCTGATGTTTGGCACAAATCGCAGGTTAATCCCCTGTATTTTATGGACTTTCGCCCAGACGCATTGGGGCTTTTGTTTGGTAATCCGCCTCTGAAGGGTCCATGTCTTTATCACCCTTGTCCTGGCTAATAGATTTATAGACACCACCTATTATTTACTGGAGGATTATGACGCTGACTTAAGCCGAGGGCTGTGTTTATTTTGACCTTGGGGCCAGTCTCAAATGGAGAATGAGAGCCTGTCTGAAAGTCACTCTGTTCTTTCTTAACCCTGAGAGCTGTGCAAAACAATGGAAACGGTGTTGAATAAGGTTGTCTACGGAGTCTTTATGAGCTCTCATTAAAACACACACTTTTATCATTTGTTATAATAAAGAGCACTCCCTCGCAAATGACACCATTAAACATAATTCAATCGTTACCTCTTCCTCATACGAGCAGCTTTTCCTGATTTATCCCCACTTATATTTTATTCTCTCTTTCTGGCCTGCAAGCTGACAACTACTGCACTGCCCCTCAGTGGATCCTGGCAGACCTGCAACTTTTTCCTCCTATAATTGGAGAAATAAGCAAAGATCAGCATCGAAAAGCAAACTGCCCACTTAACTCCAATTGATCAACATTGTCTGAGTCTAAACATGATGCCGTTGGGTGAGTTAGTAAATGCCATCAGGTGAACAGGGAAATAGTGGTCCCTGGTCCTTGTTTGGAGAACACTGGTGAGATTGATGAGCGGCGTCCCTTTATCATATCGGTTATTCCAGATGAAAGATGAGGGTTTGTCCAGGGGTTCCTCCCTTTCATTGCCATTGATTTGCACACACACATATAAACATGCCCACACTCTGCGTCCTTGCATTGTCAATACTCAAGGTTATTTTTTTTAATGGATTTCTGGATTCGACTGATATTTGGACAGTAAACAATAAATAATGGTTGGTTTTTTTTGTCTCATGACAACATTTTACTTGATAAAAAGCACAATATGTAGAATGTGTTAATGATGAACAACAGCATCTGTCTGGTGTTTGGCCTGCACTTATAAACGAAGAAAAACATGGCCCAAACAGTAAAATGTAAAATTGACAGGTATAGTCTTGTTTCTCAACTGAGTGGCCAAAACATAAACCTTTTTGTTTACTGATCCGCCTGGAAACTTTTTTTTTTTTAAATAAAAGACCATTTGGCTAGGAACTTGCTCCTTTTGCTTTTGAGTATAAATGTTTTATTTATTTAAATCCTGTATAAACGTATTTTTATTTGTAATCTGTTTAAATAAATGCATATAATTAATGAATAATAATGCAATGCAGCATTAAGTGAGGGGGAAAAAAACACATATTCTCACATTATATTGACAATAATTTCCAAAATGATTTGATCACTAGTCTGCATAATCCCTCATTTGTCCAGGAGTTATCCATCATGGAAAAAGTTTCAAAGGTAGTCATTTGGGATTTTTTTTTTTAAACATTTAAAGGCAAACATTTTCACAATTCATACTCAATGCCCACTTATGGCTCAAATTGTATTATATATATTTTTTTAACATATTTTAAGTTTATTATAATCAACACTACAACAGAGATGTACCACTGATCACGTTGGTACGTACTCCAGCCATAATTAGAAAAGGGTAAATGACAGCTGACTGTGCTGGGCTGAAATAAAACTTAAAGCCCTTAAGCATTCACATTTGCTAAGAGACAAGTGGCGCCGTAAGTGAATGTGTTGACTATGTTTGTGTCAAAAGCCTGTTTTTCCTCCTCTAATTAGACAATACAAAGGCAGCTCATTTTGTCAGGTCTGTGTAAATGGAAAGATGGATGCTGGCGTTCAGGGAGGGAAGGGGGAGGTGGGGGAGGAGGGCTTGGCTTTAAGTGGATGTGCGCCACGTGGTTACCCAGAGAGAGCCTCATTTGAAAAACACAGACGCACAAACATTCTCAGGCTGAATTAAAAACCTACAATACACTACTTTTTACTGGAGAGCATTCATTATTGCGCTAATGTAATAGCATAAAGCACGAGGAGCAACTACCTATCAAGTACCACAATTTGGCTTTTTCACTCGCACTGTTACACGGCTATAGGGTAATTTGTAGCACTCAGTAGGGCAGGCTGAAGTGAATCAAGATTAATTTACATGCAGGAACACTTAGGGAGGCAGCGAGGTAAGCAAGCACAGCATCTCCCCAGGCAGAAGGCAAGGAAGCCAGCCAGGAACACAGAAAATGTGGGCTAATTAAAGGGCATCAAAAATGAAGAGAGTGTAGGCCACAACATGCCAAATACAGCTGCATGTAAAATGGACTTGTATCCCTGCAGACTTTTATAGTCCATTAACCTTTATGTTGATCCACTAATTTTTTGGTGCTAAGCTATTTCACACTATTAAGTTACTCAAATGTAAGTAGTAAAGTAGTAGAAGTAGTATGTATAGATACAGTTAGGTACATTTGTATAGGTACATTTCATTTTAGAAGAAAATTATTTAAGTATTTAATTTAAGTTTGTATGTATTATGAAGTAGTTTAGTACTTGTTAGTAACTTGAGTACTACTGACACTTCTAAAGTAACACTGAAAAAGTCCCAATGAAAACGATTTATTATATTATGTATAACCGAATCCAGAATGCTGCTGCTCGGGTCCTGACTAGATCCAGGAAGTACAATCACATTAGTCCTGTGGCTCAGAGAATCGACTTTAACGCAGCTCCGCTTGTGTCTCTACATGGCCTAGCGCCAAAGGACATTTCAACCATCTTGGACTCTGAGGACCTCAGGGATCAGCCTCCGGCTGGTGCCAGAGTCTAGACTACAGTAAACATGGAGAATCAACATTTCAGTTTTATGTAGCTAAAATCTCTATAAATAAACATTGCTTTTGCCTAAAGGGCATATATTGTTAACTTTAATGAGCTTTTAACCTTGTTACAACAGTGTTTCCTCATCGTGAGTTTACTCAAAGTTGTATTGTGATTGATTGATTCATGCATGTTTGAGTAGTCTTGATTTGTCCTGCAACTGAGGCTCAATTCCTGTTTTCACCTGCGCCCTATCTCCACCCACATCCCTGTACTTATGTACTTATGTACTATTTGAAAAATTAAGATTCAGAGTGATACATGTTGGGTTATATGTCACGTAGCCCTTTTTCAAAAATAAAAACATGTAAATGACAATGCACTGCTATGAAGAGGGCTTATCAGTTCTGCAGTTTTAAACAGGAAGTCAATGGTTTTTATTACTAAGCCGTTTTATCAATATTGCAGTTCACAATGAACAAAATGTAAAATGAATGATCTACTTATGTTATAGTTCAATATGTAACTGATACAACCATGTTGCTTTTAACTGGTTATTTTATTGCTTAATTGTGTTTTAGAAACTAAAACATGCAAATTGTTTAAGTGCAAGCAGAAAACATTTGCAAATGGCTGTTCAGACTCTTCCCTAAAATCCCAAACAAGACAAAAAAGCTTTGGTGATTCAATTGTCAAACCTAATTTAAATAGGACATCACTGCACATCATAGTGACACCAGCACAACACACGGACTCCCAGAAGACATGGGGCCAAAGTGACAGGACTAAGTTGGACAAACTGCTGTGAACATTCAAATACAAATACCACTATTGCGATCCACCAAGGAGCTAGCGTTAAGGCACGGCTAAATGAGCTGTTTGAGACTGGACACACATTACAGAGCGAGCTTGCATCTTTGGCACCGCTGAACTTAACATATCAGACACAGGGATCTAGATCACTGGGGTGGGATGAAAAGGGAATGGAACTGGGGGGCACTTTCACACAGTGGTAATGAAGCCTACAGGCCCGGTTTGTGGCAAAGGGAGGATCTGATCAAGCATGCTAGCCCTGACACACAGCCCCTGCAAATCATTCTGTCAAATCTGAATAAACAAACACACACAGGCTTGGTTCTCCTCGTGCACCCTGGGGGATTTGGGGCGCGCGCCTGGCATATTTGGACCATCTCAGATCTGCTGTCACCAGTCGAATGCGGAATGACAGGGGAGGAGAGGCAGGCGGCGGCACCCAGGGACCCGTCTTCGGTCTCTGCATCTTTCACATAAACAAATTCTCCCCATTGCTGTATTCAGACTAGCCTCTCTGCTCTATTACACTCAACATACAGCTGCCACAAGCACTCAGACACCCAATCAACAACACAGGGAGCAAAGCAAGGGGGGAGAGGTGGTGAAGGTGAAGAAAGAGTGAAGAGGAGAGCAAGCGAGCAAGCGAGGGAAGCGTCTGGGGAGTGGGACTGTGAAGGAGAGGGCCAGTGCTCCGGATCTGTGCTCAGCGTTCTGTCTGGTCGAGCAGGAAGCACCTAAAAGCACCAGGAGGATGAAAGAGGACAGAGTCTGAAGGGAGAAGCAAAGGCAGAGGGCTGTAAACACGCTCAAAGCTCTGAATATTAGAAGCTCCTGCTCTTTTTATCACACAGGTTCAGTGGGTGCTTGCTGAGCCAAAAGGTCAAGTCCTGTTTAAATATAGGCTTATAGGTAATATAGGTAAATAAAAGTTTGAATGGTTTCACTTGTAAAATAAACACTGAATGCTAGGTTATATCATGGTTGCCCAACCAGCCAAGAACACACACTTCCCCGATACTTTACAAAGATGTCTCGACACAGGATTTATCCCCTCGACTTTAGATGGGTGTGATTGACAGGTCTGTATCAAAGCAAACAGAAAAAAGGAAACAAAACTAAACAATAACACAGCCAACAGGAAAAACTCACAGATTTCTACCAAATCAAAGAGATAAGCAATAAACGTAATTAATCTGAAGTGAAAGAAGTTTGATTTGTTCTTAATGACACATGAGTGATCTTGTTCATTTCCGATGCATCACTGATGGAGGTAGTGACCAGACTAAGACTCGTAACTCCAATGTAGAAGAGAATGAAGCTAGTATCTTTTTTTTTTTTTTTTTCTTTTTCTTTATAATTATTTTTGCAACAAAAGTAAACAGAACAAGGAAAACAAAAAGACAGAGCTCCTACAAACAATTTACAAAGTCCTAAACGTGTAGTCTGGCAAATTTGTCCTTTTTCTCTAATTTTCTCAATTTCTTTACTGTCAGTTATAATGTTAAGGCAGTCCTTGTTGGTTCAGTTTGTGTCATCCATTTTTTTTGTGATGGCCTTTTTCGCTGCGGCCAGAATAATGTTCCAGAGGTATGCATTCATTGTGTCCATTGAAGGCATTTTGAGGCCCTAATACATAGTGAAATTGAATGGGATGGTGATGTCCAAAACTGACTGCATTGGTTTGTTAATCTCAGTCAAATCTTTCTGAGCAACAGGACCGTCCCAAAACACAAAGCAATGGTGAGCCTCTTGGCAACCAAAATGTCTCCAGCAGTTAGCATTTCCTTGTGAGTGATGGGCAGTTTGACGTGGCGTTGTGCAAAAATGTGATACCGTTTTCCAACAGAATTCTCTCCAAACATGTGATTTTGTGGTCCTCCACAGGGATGTACATATATTTTCCCATTCATCTGTCAAAACAAAATTACCCTCTCTTTCCCATTTTTTTTTAGATATATATGGTAGAATGGTTGTCCAGATTATTAATGCATTTATATAATTTATGTATTATCTCTCTTTAAACTTCTGATTGATATGTTTTGATAAAAATGTCAGTCAGAGGTTTATAATGG
This sequence comes from Chaenogobius annularis, assembly GCA_015082035.1. Taxonomy (NCBI): domain Eukaryota; kingdom Metazoa; phylum Chordata; class Actinopteri; order Gobiiformes; family Gobiidae; genus Chaenogobius; species Chaenogobius annularis. Next base: position 59,655 of record BJKM01000074.1, on the reverse strand, counting down.
TCATTATAATAACTTATTATTTGTAAATAATTGTTGAGTCTGTCACATTTGTCCAGTTCCAAATTAAATGTAAAAGTATTATTAATTCAATTTAATTTTGCTGCCAAATGTATACCCCAAAGGTATCCATTTATCGTGTCCATGGCAGGAGTTTTGAGGCACAGATACATAGTTCTGAAGTCAAAGGGGATATTAATGCGGAAGACTATTAATCTAAGGCACAGGATAATGATGGGCCAATTTTCTCCAGAAACTAGTAATTCCCTGTGAATAATGTACACTTTGACATGGTTTTATAAAGTATTGTGATACATTTTTCCTTCCAAAAATGTGATTCTGTGGTCCTCCGTTGAGAAGTATGTATACGTTCCCATGCTTCATCAATTATATACACTTTCCTTCTTTTTCCCCATTTGTTTTTATTGACGTACAGTAGAATTGATAAAAGCATACATATATTCACACATTAACCTGCACTCCTGTATCAATCTTTAAGGCTATAATCAACAGTTTTATTCAACAAAACTAAGAAGACCACAGACAAGACTGTTTAATGGTGAAGACAAATGGCTTAGAGAGAACAAGAGCAACCAGGAAATCAAGAATAAAGCCGCAATAAACTTATACTGAAATACGATACAAGGATCTAAAGAAACAGATTGACTGGAGAATATTTGCAATACTGGAGCATCCGTGACAGGCTGAGCATTTTTCAAAAGACCACAGGAGTTGATGGGTGAACCTCTCCACACCCAGACCGTGTTCTGTTGCTCAGATTGATCAGGCACATTACAACCAATCCCTCCTCTTCCCTCTGCGCCTCCGCTCTGCTCCTCTGACTCTTCTGATCGGAGTATTGATCACAGCAGCGGTCAATGGACTGCTTCTTCAGATCTGGGCCGGGCCAATTACTTCAGTGAGTAAAAGTGATTAGTTTGTGTCTAGATCAATCCAAACTGATTCAGAGCCAGAGTGTGCGGACAGGGCCTGGGGATCTTCTGACTATTTACATCAACCGCACATTTGTGAAGCAACAACAAGTGTCGATGCTAACTACCTTCTATTGTCTGGCTTGTAATTGTTTTATTGTACAACCAAACCCATTTCAAACAGGCGGTGCAGGTTTCCATTAAACTCTTACTTATTTTCTCAACACGTCGGAACATGTAACAAATAGAGCACCCTTTCTTTCGTTCTATTGGTTGACATTGTACACATTATTAAAAGGAAAACTTGCAAATGTCAAAGGCAAATCTGTTTATGTTGATAGTATTCATGGGCTATCTTTTCCATAACATTGATCTACACTCTTTGTTTAATAGCAAAATAATAAACAATTACTGCGGCAGGCGAGAAGGGTAATTGATTTTCTTGTGTAAATTACTACCCCTATCAGGCCTGCATACACACAAAGGTGATCATCTGCATAAAATCAATGGGATATGAGCCTATCTGTATGATAATGGTGGACAACAGGCAAACAGCTTTCATTAGGGGGGCGCTCAGGTACATTCGGAGCAATACGTTTTCAGACCTTTAACTGTAGTTACACACAAATAATAATTGATCCAGGTAATTCAGTTTATATGCAACCAATGACAACCAATGCTCTGATAACAAGTATTACTATACTATTATAATCCATATGAATTAAACACTGGTTATGATTTAGTTGTGATTGACAAATAATAATGCCGGATATCGCATTTATTTAGTTAAATTACGGTTTAAATTGTCTGAAAATTGTGTTGTTGTGTTAAATTGTCCCTGAATTTGAGGAGGGTCCGGCTGTAGCCGATGGGCACCGCCAGGTTGAGTAGAGCTCCACTAGCTCCGCATCCACTTTGACTCAGTTATTAACCTTACCCAACTTAACCATGTAGCTACCGTGAAATTTATAAATCATCCCAATTTTTAAAGATGTATTATTAAAATTAAATGATCGTTTGTATTGATGACGTAGAGGGATTCTGTTTTACAATTTAGCACAATTTCCTGGATCTTTCAACTTTCATTTTTCAAATTTTCTTCACAAATATGGGCGTGAAACTATGATAAACCGTTACTATCCCACCAAACTAAGTCATGATTAGAAAAACATGAGAGCCTCCATGGAGATGACATTGCTTTGCCTTCACAGTATGGGATTAAACCTCCTTGTATATTTTCAATTCTAGACATTTTATTGAGAGAAAAAAAGAGTCTAATGCCATACTTTGGAACATTTTGGGCAAGGTAAAAAAAAAAAGAAAGTCACACCAGAAAAGTTACATATACAAAGAGCCTTTATAATGATTTTTTTTTTTTTTTTTTAAACTAATCCATCTTTCACAGTTATCACACACTTCATACTTCCACAACAGGGATTGAATAACTGCCAGTTTTTCTGTACATTAAGCGTTCAGATGCTGAAAGCACATCAGGCCTTAAATTCAAACACAGGCACAAAATAAAGGAATGAAACGCACAACACTTTCTTGATGAATTCCTAATGGGTTTCCACAACAACTCCGGTGTTCCCAAAAGACACTGACTTATTGTGATTAGTTAGGTCACCTGCAGACAGCTGTATGTATGACTGTGTGCAGGCCTCCAGATCAATAACCAGCATCAGTGTTAATACCACAGCACACAACAGCAGCATCACCCCAAGGCCAAAGCACTACAGGACAAGACAGTGAGAACAGTGCAAGCAATACGATCAGGAGGGCACAATACATTATGTTTTATCAACAACTATTTCTACAGTTTCCCTTATATGGTGCAATTAATCAAGCTTTAATCAAATATAGATTTCATTATTTAAAGATTGTTGATGAATTGTTTTCTAATCCAGTCTACCAATCCTCTATCATGTTATAAGGAGCAGCTTTGCAGGAATAAATCTAATAACTATTGCAGATAAGGTAAAAAGTGTGTATTGTTTCTGCTCATGAAATTAAAATTGAAAGCCATTTATTTGTTTTTATTAAGAAAATAAAAAAATTTGATAGATCCAGGCCCAGTCTTCTTTTAGACATTTATGAAATGCTAAAACTAAATACAGTATATTTACTTAAGACAACTTCTGTGTGTTCTATTATTTGAGTGCTCAAAGCCTTTGGAGATTTCCATTTATTATGATAATATTTAAAGTATTCCCATAAATTACATTGGCTACGTTTCAACAGCTGTTCAACATTTCTGATCAATGTGCACAACTGTAGAGTTTAGACCAATTTCTTGAGATGTTATTTTATTTTATATTATTTTGCATTCTAGCTCCCAATTGAACAAGACTATATAAGAAAGCTGGACAGCAAACCCAACAAAAAGCTGTTTTAATGTAAGTGCTGTAGTGTACCCTATAGCACCTTTCCGTTTCTTCTAGAGCTCATTTACAGACACGCTGCATAATGAATTTGGCCAACCCACTAAAAACCTTTTCATCCTGCCTTCACATGCGGGGAAAATGTACAATGTGAACGTGTAAGACCCACAAAATACAATAGATGTGCTTTTAAATCAGGGAGAACGAAGAGCTGCCACCAAACAGCCAGAGAAGGCTTTCAGTGGATTATCTTTTCAAATCAAATCTTTGTGAAGTGAAGACAGAACCCTCATTTAACGCAGGGCACAAGTGGATGAAGTGGATTCTCCATTCAATTCTTTCCTGCCCTCTAACTACCAACACAACCTGCTTTTTAAGTAGAGAAAAAGCTTAACATTTATCATTTTCATTACTGTTATCTGTAAGTAATTCTCAACGATGAATATGGGCCTTTGCTTGTTATTCACTCACAATGCCCAAGTACACATTAGGTTTGAAAAAGAGTACATTGACAAATACGCTTTCCATTATAATTTATCGGTTGAATATGGGTTTTTGGCTGATAAAAACACTAAAGCACTGAAATATATACATTTAAAGAGGGCCAGGCTTAAATGCACTCGCAGAATCTGAATATTGTCATGTCTAGTTGTCTGTATAGTTAGTTGTTGAAGACTTGTCTTATCTGTTCAAAATGTGTCCTTTTCTACCATAAAGACCGAGGCCACTCAATACTCATCAACACACTGGACACAAGCTGGTCTTTATCACTTTGTCCCTTTTATATGACTCCCAACCTTGGCGAAGCGACCAGTTGCCTGAGTCCTCGTTTAGTTTAGAGCGACTGACAGTGAGCGGCTCTGATTGAGGGGATCCATTAGGGATCAGCCCGAGGAAAGCTGCAGTGATGGATGAGACCAGCAGTCACCTTCAGAGCTCACTAACAACACCTGTATCCTCTCGGTGTCCCACACATTCGCCACAGTGCTGACATATCAAAAGTAGACTGTATAGCAACAAACAAACAAGGTTCCAGCTTTGGGCAAATCCATACAGTCATTATTTTCATTTCACATTAAAAAATAACTTACTTTCAACCATCTCAAAATAAATACATTTACATGTTTTTCTTTTAAGGATCGCATAATGGACTATTTGTATTTTAATTTCTAGTGTTGAAAGTAACATGTTTTCTTTCATTTAATTTCCTTCTTTTTTTTTAATACATTAAAATATTTTAATGTTATTCATCTTTAAATGATATATTTTAGAGCCTACATTATCAAACAAAAAGAGCCAAACTGTTTCCTGCTTTTGCCACCATTAGGAAAGCACTAATGGTATGAGTTAATATTCAGCAGGTTAACAGCTCTTAGCTGTCTGACAAAATTACAGACCATCTACATTCACCATTTAAATTTGGATCTGCTAAAAGCTTCTGTGTTTAACGGTGTAGTATTTTTCTTTTTTGTATGTATTCATTTATTCACAAAAAATATGTATTACAAGAAGTAATAATCTTAATTCATTCATAATTCCTTCACCAGAACATTTCTGATTTATGATGTCTCTATTTTACATTATTTGATTTGATTTTTTTCTTCAGTCTTTTGGTTCAACATAAATGAATATAGAACAGAAACAAGACATGGAAAGAGAGAGAGCATACACATATACAAAGTCCTAAACATGTAGTCCAGGATAGCGAGTCCAAACTTACATTTACAAATTCTTGAATTAAGTTAGAATGATGTCTCTATTTTTGCATAGTTTTTTGCAATATGACAAAGCAGAAACTGTACGGTGTTTTTTGTCATTTACATATTATATATTCTCCAACATTTTTTTTTTTTAAAGTCACGCGTTTGCAGAGATTAATGCACTAATGTCACAAAAATGTGCAATTATCATGATATATCCACCTCAGAAAGAGAGAGCGAGAGAGGAGCTAAACCAAGGTATTTACCAGACATTTTTCTAGAAAGAATGTCAGAATCAAAACTATTAAAGAGAATATATGTATTTGAAATGTTCTTTTTAGAATTGTACAGTCGTGGCATGAAATGAAGAGAGAGAGGGTAGAGACGTTCACAAAATGCTTAACCTATTATGCAAAATCGACTTTTTGGAGCATTTAACTATATTATAATTATTCCCTCTTGTCATTACACCACAAAAATTTTTATTTAGAGTGATTCATGCATTTCTGAGTAATCTTTATTCTCCTGCAGAAAAGACCGTTGCTCCGTCATCACCGCTCCCCATGTCACACCCACATCTCTTTACTTACTGTACTTCGTTCAGCAATTTTATTTTCTTAAACAGTGACACATGTAGGATTCGGCAGCGTTGCCATTTTGGCACAAATGAAAATAATTCCTCTGTTTGCTCTAAAAAACTGCAGGCGACATAACGTAAAGGGGCCAGAACAAATCAGCACAGTGGTTTTCAGCACAGAAGTACCAGTAAGCAGACTTATTTCTTTAAGAAGACAAAAGCACAAAAGGTCTTCTTTAAGGCCAGGATGCAAAGCCACGACACAGAGGTGGTAACAACCACATATGTGCGACATAGTAAATTACTACACCACCGGCGAGCACAGGAGAGGAATAGCTTTTAAAGAAGAAGTAATAGCCCTAATGCCACACGATTAGATCAGGGCAGTAAAATTTGATGCAAGAATGGCTGTGTGAAAGAATGGTGAAAACAACGGAGGAGGTCAGCCAAGCAGTGTTAGAAAGAGAAGCTCGAGTCTGATGGGCACCAAATGAACAAATTATGACGGGATCCATTTTGCCGGATGGGGTCACTCTCCCTCCCCCTCTCCTCCTCTCCTCTCTTCTCTCTCTGACAGTTCAATTTCCCCTCTCGCCTCCCTGCTGCTGCCTGCTAATTGTGAGTGAAGCCTTATCATTGGGCCCCCCATTCGCCGTCGATCCAGAGGATTGCAGCGCCTCAGCAAAGAGACCAGAATGTCAAAATGTTATCTGAGATAGGACCGGCAAAAAGACAGAGGTCACACACAATAAGGCCCATCTGAATAAAACCTGCAAAAAGGCCTCTTGCATTCAAACTGTGCCTGTCCATAGTGACCAGATCCAAAGACGGTTTTCACTCACACATTTGTTTTTGTACAGTGCATACAGAGATAATGACTTGCCTGACTCACTCATATCATTGTAGTATTCTATGTATGGATTACGTTAATTACTTTGGCATGCTGCTCTGCGTGCTGGAGACCAAAAATATATACACAATCTCTCTTTGATGAATCTGGTCATTTGTGCTCCTGCTCAGCATAAATCAAATTGGATTTTCGTACAAGAAAATATTTGCTAAGGTAAGGTAAAGTAGTGTCACAAAATGGTCACACAAGCCTCCGGTAAAGAGTCGCTGGTATCGGGCTTGTTATTTACAAATAGACAAGCCAGGCCAAAACACAATCTCATAAATATTTGAGAATGGAAAATTTGGTTTATCTTTTTCTTCTTGGCAGAGCTGGTCGCTGTGTTCACGTGAGACACATTTCTGAGCTACAGCCAATTTCGGTTTGAGGGAAGCAGCTGGCTGAAGTGTTTTAGTGGTCAGCTGATGGGGCTGATCTGGGGTCAGAATCATCTGAATGTGGAGGAACTGAGAGGGCAAAACAGGACAGAAGCACTGACCCCAGACGTCCCCATCAGAGAGGCATGAGGAGGCAGTTCATCCACAGCACCTCATCTATATATTCTCTCAGGTAATGAGGGTTAATCAGTGGTTAAGGATTAACAAGGAGCAAGAGTATGATAGGCAAGCACTTACCTTCTGGAATATAAGTTTAAATCAACCTCATTACAACTGATATAACTCAGCTCCAGAGCCCCGCCTAAAGGGAAATTCATTAATGCTGCTGGTGGAGAAATTCCCCTTCAAGAGAATTAAGCTGCTAAAAAAAAAAAAAAAAGAGATTTGCAAAGTATTACTTTAAATATATATATATATTATTTAAGTATATACTTAAATATATTTCATTATGATTGGCCCATTATTGATTTGAACAGACAGCCACCGCCTATATGATGTGCATCTTACTAGGGATGTGTGAAATCGGCTCTTTCAATTTCAAATATAAATAATAGCCTATAAACACGTATAGCCGACACAGTCTGTATCTCATCATTTCTGTTGGCAACGTATTTTAATTACAAACCGATACACACATTAAAAATTAGAACTACAACTCTGCTGATTATTCACAACATCTATATTCATAAAGTGTTGTACACTTTTGTTGATGGGTAATGTTATGGTTAATTATGTAAGTATTTCTACAGTTGTTTTTTTTTACTAACTATTTGATATAACACACTCAATTTTGTAACTTCAAAACCTATAGGGCTGGACTTGTGTGAATATAAGATGGTATTACCTGACCTCAAAGGCAAGCTAATGGAGGTTTGTCTTTAGCTAATATTTCATCATCAGCGCTCTACTGTTGGAATGATCTGGATGCTATTAGCGGCTAATGGCTAAATACTTTTCGGCGCTCCAGTGGCAGTAGCAATGCTGTCCCAGTGGCCGGCTCGTTTAGCATGGCCACGAGCGAGTGCTGTGATAGAGACATGAGTGAGATGGGGCACCAGTGACCCCTCACACAGACACACAAGCAGACACACACACGGCGGACATGATGACCCCTACACGCTTGATGAGACGGGAGCTGATATGCGAGTCAGACAGAGTCACATTTGTAAAAAGCGATAGCCAATTACGGAGGCCCGGGCTGCTGGATAATAGCCTGCCTGTCATGGCTGTGTGGCGCGTATGAGAGTGCATGTGTGTGTGCTCAAGCACGTAGCCCCCAGAGTGAGTACGGCCTTCCTATTCTCATCTATTTGCCCTATATCTCCATTTCTTAGATATTAATTTGAGAGCCGTGCCATGAAGCAGGGCAGGTCGTTAGTGTGATTCATTTGGACCTCATCCAAAATGTCGAGACAGAATGTAGGGTGTAGATGCTTACAAAGTGTGAGCCGTAAAGCGTTGAGGTTTTTTTTATCAAATAATAGAGAGGTTTTAATACGTTATGGAGCTACTGCGGACAAGTTGGACAAACCAGTTTGATTTATAAAGGTTAGAAAAGTTTAATTAGTAATAATCTGAACGCCCGACTTGGTCCATACAATAAACAAATTAGACTTTTCTGCTTCAATTTCTGTGATAAAATGGCAAATACAGAAACAACCTTCTAATAGATAGAATAAAGTCAAATCAAAAACAAAACAATAAAAAGTTGTATTAAAGTTGTATTAAAGTATATATATCTATATATATATAGATATATATACATACATACACACACATTAATAAATATATATATATATATATATATATATATATATATATATATTTATTTATTAAAGAGATTGTGTGATAGAAATGTATCTATATCCATTCTGATTAAGTAGGTTTTGTTTTATATCTTTCCTTTTATAAGTGTGAATCTCTGCAGCAAAGTCACACATTGATGAAAATAACATGTTGCCATACATTACAAAGATCTTTATTGGATAACAATCAGTTTGAAGTCTGTCTTCAAGTGAACTATAGTTACTCAACCTGTATCTGTATGAAGCTTTGTAATTCTGGAATAAAAAGACTTCAGACTTCAGAATTGAGTTTGAAACCGCCATGTTGTCGGTTTGTGGCCAGGGCTGACAGTCTGGTGTTTTGCCACATTTCTTGTTACACAAATAAACCGTTTTTAATTTCATAACTCACCAAGGCTTACCATTTTTTATTAATATAGTTTTCCATAACAAATTGAATAAGTATGAATGATCAAATTGGCAGCTAAATCAAAGCCAGCATAAAAACGTATAACTAAGCACTTATTTACCTTGGACAGAGCCCTATTTTGTTACTTCCAGTGAGATCATTGAATGCTGTAACGTTTGAGCTTTTGGTCTCATGTCATAAGAATAGCTCATTTCCAAAGAGCAGCTCTAACATGATAGCTCGCTCTTTTCAGAGACACTGAACGCCTCTGTGACAATGGTGTTAGAGTGTGACAGGAGTACTTGCCCTGTACTTTCCACAGACACATGATCTCCTCAAGGACTCGGGGCCGTCAGCCGCAGTGTCCAGCCACCTGAAACACAGCAATGAAGGGGCATGAGAGGAAGGGAAAGTGCTGGAAGGAGAAGTGTATGGATTTAGTGGTCTGATGCTGACACATGGCTTTGAGCGCGGTAGAAAAGCACTTTAACTCTTCACTGCTTTTATAACATGTAGCACTCCATAAAGCATGGTTCAGTGTCATGCTGCACCTTATAGACAAACTACACTTTAGGAAACTGCAGCCAAGCGCTGTCAAATAACATAATTACACTGACAAAAACTAACAATTTCATTTTAAAATAATCTCCTAAATATGATTGACAGAGGTGAATTTAGTAGTGTGACAAAAGTCTAGATTAAGAATTTAGACTTCCGACACATTTTGACTGACAATTCTATTAAAACTGCAAAATGATAAATAAACATTACAAATTCACACAGCAAAAACGCAATGCAACAAGTCATAATTTGTTAAATTAAAAGCACCACGTTGACTGAATTTGAAATATGAACAGCATTCACAGCGCGTTCTATTTTTCTTATTATCATTAGATACAGAGTAGACAACCTGAAAACATTACAGACCTACCCAAAAATGACACCTGCAGTTGTGGAGTTGTATTTGATTCAAAGTAGTTTATCAAATTCTACTTGAGCTGCAACCATTGTGATCAAATTTGGTCTATTTATACTTTTTGTAACACTGAACAAAAATTAAACTACACGGCAGATTATAAAAAAATTATCAAGTGTCTCACCGTAACTAGATATTGATGTTTTGTGCTAACTTTTAAAACCCAAACAACAAAGTTATACGGTATCTTCTACAATATTCCACCTCTCCTATTCCTCTCTTTAATAGAGATGCTAGCGCTGTAATGCTCGCCGGGAGCCAAGCATGAGATTGAGGATTTCTCACACACCATGCATTATTCATAGTCCAGAGCAACAGAGTGTGTAAGATGAGAATTACACAGCATGAAGAGAACAGGGTGCAGAAATGGGAAAGAACGGGGTCCAGGGTGCCGAGGGAGGGAGAGCAAAGGTGAACGCACCAGAGGAAGGCAAGGAACCAAAAAAACAAAAAAGATACTGGACACTGTCAAAACTCTATTTCCTATTCACTTCTTATTAACCCCAGGATTGTTTTTGAAGTTGGCAAACAGTGGGAAAGAGGATATGAGTGTACGACCAGGAACCCAGATAGCTCCACGAGATTGGCTCACAATTTGCATTTATTAAACTGACGCCTTCAATGCCGAGCACAAGCTGAATAGTGAGCAGGAAATTTCAGGGTTCTGTTGCAATTCATGTCCATCTTTCGTTCCTCATAATGAAAAACAGTGGGACAGTGCGTCAGGGTTGGAATTGATTTGTTTAACAATGAAAATGAAACAAAGTAGGAGCCAGAGGAAAAATAGGAGACATACTATGATAAGTGAAAACTCGAGGCCAAGAGATTGCAAGATTGGAGCTGATACAATTTTGCAAATGACTTGTCTGAAAGAGTATAGCTCATTTTTCAAACTATTAAAATTGGTAAATTGTTTCATTTTGTGTAACAATATGCAGACATTTTATTTACAAACACAGCTGCCCATTATAACAAATAAAATCGACAAACACAGTCAATGTTATGAAGTCAATGTAAAAATGGTCATCATATTCAAAGACAGTATCTTCAGGAATTAATCAGATCAAGCCTAGATACAGGGAAGGCGCTTTGACACTGTGAGTCTTATGGCGTTATCATCCAAACTGTGGATACCCTGAGTTGGATCAAATCTGACCCATGTGGGCGCTCTCGGTTTGTCCGTGTAAATGGTGCACAATGAGAGTACCATAAGGTTGTGTCCTGGGTCCACTTTTGTTCTGTTTATATATCAATGACCTCCATCTGTGTGCAATGATGTGGGTGTCCAGATATGCCTTGAAGACAACGTCTTCTACAAGGCTGGGAAGGACCCGAAGGGACTGAAGGCAAAGGACTATTTGCACATTTTTATTTTGCACTTCTATATTTATTCCCAACAGCACTTTAATTATAACTTTTATAAGATTGGTATTGTGTCTTTGGTATTTATTGGTGCAGCAGGAACTGAATACATTCTCTTGAGGTTCAATAAAGAATTTGGATTCTGATTCTGATGGACCAAATTGCTGTAGTTTCAACACAAACTTCAACTCAAAGTTTTGTCATACACTGAAATTTAATTTGTCAAATTTGACTGTCAAACTTTTGGTATTTCATGCTGGTCACAAGCAAATGCTACAACAATAAAACCCTTGGAATCTTTCTACAAACCAGCATCCAGATCACTGTAAAATACGTAGCACACATCAAATGCTAAGATCTGGATACATTATTCAATTGGTAAAGTTACATCTGTTGTTTAGACAAGACCAGAACAACAAGGTCACTACCCACTGACCAGTGAAGCAAGCCTAAAAGAAAAACAGCTCGAAGGTAATCAGCATTCTCTTTCAAACCTATAACAGAATGGAACAAAGTTATGCAAAGTCTTTGAAAAGAAACAATACAGATGTGACAACATTAGTGGATTTGACAAGTTTCCAAATGTAGAAAACATTATTTTACTTTACTGTACTCAATTAAAAATATGTAGGAGTAGGGTGAGAAGGGTATCGAGATCTTTGCTCTCAGTATATTATTTTAGAATCATGAAATGACAGTACTATTTATGTATATGTATTGCATTGTTTTATGCTGTTTGTTCATTTTATGTTTTATATGTAGGGACTGCAGATGGAAATGGGCTCAGAGAGATATAGTCTGGTACAAAGCATCTCCTTAATGCTCCTGTGCATGTACCCCTAAACTAAATTATAGCTATGGGCACATTTCAGTTAATGACACAGAGTAAAAATGGTCAGACTCTTTGCATATACCTGGGTGCAAAGTTGCCTCCTCAGACATAGCTCAAATGACAAGAGTGTGATGCTTACTGGCTCTTTAAATTCCTAGGGATGAAAAGCCAGCATTAATTTAGGCAACAGATTTCATTTGTTCTGAACAGGAAAAACAATATAAATCACTTTTGAAATGATTAGAGTGAGGCTTGAGTTAATCCAGTCCTGATTAGGGCATTACGCTGGCTTGTTATGGACACACAGGGTGACTGACGGTAATTACTGTGGGTAATAGGAGACAATGCCACAGCCCAGTCAGCACACTCAGAATTTATGTCATATGTTAAGTTGCATGTATGGATGCTCTAGTAACAGAAATAAAGCTCATTGTCTTTGCTTAGACCAGTGCTTGAAGATATGCAGAACCAGCTGACAGCAGCACAGTGTAATGAGTTGTTGGGAGAGCTACACACACTACTGAGGGTGGAAGAGTCATGGCTTTTTTTATGATTATTGATATCCTTGGACAAACATATTCAGCCGGATAATAAAAACAGATGGCACCAGGTGAGGCAAATATTAGCCTGTGGAAAATTAGAGATGTGCTCCATCAGCAAATCGAATCTCTGTGCGCAACTACACACAGAACTGTGCATACAGCCTAATGCGTACAACTGAGACCTGTCATACACAGTAAAAACCTACTACACAATGAAAGAGTAAAACCGGCCCACCAAAGTAGTTTTCATGCATCTTGTGTATTTGAAGTTTGATGGACCCAGTGACATGGGGTTGTAAATAAATCAGAGAAAATGTAAATAGTTTACAAAGCACAGCCACCCACACAAACAAAACAAAAAAAAAATACAAAATTCTGTAAATTAACATTTATTAACATTTCGGTGTAATCCCTCATTCGTCCAGGAGTGTTCCAATGTAGAAAAAGATTCAGTTGTAGTCATCTGGACTCTGTTTTGATGACTACAACTGAATCTTTTTCTACAATGTTATCTATTAACATTTTAAAGATGGAGTTAATTCAGTAAAACATCCATATGCCAATATTAATTTTATGATGGGAACCTTAAAGCAGGTGTGAAAGCCAGATCTGTCTGACAGTTTAGAAGCAGACATAAAGCGCTCAATGAGATGTGACCCATTAATGGAAATGGAAAATAAGTGTAGCACAACACTGCACTTTATTCTCCTCTTCACACTCCTTTCACTTTTTCTTTATGATGGCAATTTCTTCACACCTTCTTTGCATCAGTTTTAACCACACCATTGGTTTTGCAAGAGCCCAACATGATTTGAGAGGCTGAGAGACCGTCCTAGTTGTTTTATAGCCCAAAGGGACGATGTCAAGGCTTATTTTATGAGTGCATGCCTATGCTCTTTGCATGTTTATTTCAAACATTTGGTACAAATGGCCTCCTTTGGTTGGAACAACACAGATAAATCTAGTCAATTCAATGGTGGGGAGAGCAGTGCAGGCCACTGATAGAGTGGCCCATTTGATGGCTGACAAGAGGAGTGCTGCATTATTCAATTAATACCTGAAAGGGCCACAATTTATTCAGCATTTACCAAAGCAGCCACTGTTGCACACAACTCTCAGACAAACAGAGAGCTGTGTTTGCATTCTGGGAAAAGACTGAACTCCCCTTCCATTTTGCCAAATCAAATATACAGTGAGAGCAAGCTAAAAGGCACTTTCAATCAGCCGCACTGGGTCTGTCTGTCAATCTGGAAACAACAACAATCTAGCCTACTTGGAGTGGTCTAGTCAACATCCATTCCCCTATAAATTCAATCAGTAAAGCTTTGTGTGTTTGTGTGACAAATGTGTTTGGGTCTACAGTGTTTATGGGGAAGAGAAGAAAAAGGCATATTTTACAGAACAGTTTTAACGGAAAAGGATTGTTGTGACATGTGCAATGTGTACACAAGAGATGTAAATATAACATTACTAGTTGTTTTGCTAATCCAATAGCAATTGTGAGCATTTAAACAAACAATTATTTAACAGCCTCATTGTGAAACAGAAAGTCTATTGTAAAAGTGTGAAAACTGCGTGTGTTAGAAGAGAGAATAATTCAAACCACACAGTCACCATCCAAGCAAATATCTCAGGTTGACATCTAATATTGGAAGGCCAAGTAGCAAAGTTAACTGGCCTGAGCTAATGATTCTGATATGCAGAGCTGCACGCTGGAGTGATTGTGTGACTGTTTAAGACCCAAATGCAGCGCTAGCAGCCTCATCATAGACCTGCTCTTTCATTATTGGGCCACAAATGGAAATGCAAATAGCTCGCTTTGCTGCGGACGCCTCAAATTTATTAAACTAAAAGGTTTAATTTCCATTTTTCTCGGCATCAGCTTTATTTATAAATGTCGTGCCCTATGAAGACCCAGTTATTTTCTCTCTCTCCTCCAAACCTCTTAACAAATCTGCTCATTAATATGGTAATGGAGAATCAATCGCTTTTCCGGTGACGGAGGGCTGTTTCCCTCACAGTGTGTAATGTAATCTGACTGGTCATCAGCACAAACAAATTCACACCCCATATAGACTGTATATTTTGGTACACAGTAGAAGAAGTTATAAGTTATTGCAATAAGTTTTAAAGTCAACACAGACTAGGCCAGCAGATTTAGCCATTCTGTCGGGAGAGCTATGAGCCTAGTGCCAGAATACCAGATGTTGCAACATTAATGATCCATAATATCAAGTGCTGCTTGCCCAACCTTTCAGGGCCCTAAAATAACACTCATATCCCTTAATGAGATCCAATTATGCACAAGGTTCTTATTCAGGGCAATATGAAGATAATTACAGCGGTGGCTTTTAATACTGAGATGTCATGTTGCCGGTGAAGATTTGCTGTCTTTCTTTTTGTGTTAGCTATTTAGACTGAACTATTGCACTTACTCCTAGGGGCTGGTGACCTACTCAACATTTCTAAATGACCATGACCAACTGCTTGAAGACTAATGTTGCAGCTATTAGCTAAAGCAGTTGTTTCCACACAAAGTCATCCATCGAGGACACCATTTTAGAAGCAAGTAAACCTGTTGATATATTCCTAAACCAGGTAAGATTCTCAAGCATAGACATACATTTTACAAGTCATTTAAAAATTATGTTGCCTTGAAACTATACAATATCCAATGAGAAAGAAAGGAAACACAATATGATTTCCCACATTCCATAAGAATTTCACCTAATAGCATTTGTTCATCAATTGAAAGCTAATCTGGGTAAATGGTGCTTAAATGTTTAAATCACATTTACAGGCTGTCAGCTGTTCTGATGTTCTTCACATGGCCACCCTTCGTTTGAATTAAAATAAATGGGTGCAAAATGAGAAAGGATTCAGAGAAAGAAGCCATTCAAGACCTCCTGAATCATAGTGCCACCAAGTGGACACATTGCATAATAAGTTAAACATGGTAGGCCTTTTATTCATGAGTTTGATCTTACTGTTTATAGGTATTATTTTGATGTCCCCTCTTTACTTTTCATGGAGATCTTTGTCGATTTTTCTTCATCTTTGAATTTTATGGCGAAAAATGCTGCTGTAAAACTTAACCATATACAATACAAACATTTTTTTTGACAACCTCTAGTATTATTTTTTTTAATGATAATCATTATTATGATTATCATTATATATTCTGTATGCTTTTACCACAACTGTTGTGAATGTATTAGTCGTAGTATTATTAGTAGTAGTATTAATAGTATTAGTAATATTTTGCAATAATAAACTGTGATAGGTTATTTTGCCAATTCAAAATATATAATTGTTTATTCTTAATGGTAAATTACTATGGCAAAGGTGTGGGATTTCCATCCCTCTGAAATCTGAATAGGTTCGGTGTTCTAGCCTGAGACCTCTACAATCCATAACCGGCCGTTTCTGTGCTGTTTCAGTTTTCCCTGTCCATGTCCACAACCATTACCAGTTGATTCGGTCATCATCGGATTAACCAGAATAAATTGACGCAATCACAATGTTTGTCAGTAGAGCACAATATAATTCACAATTGTTGTTCGTTGACACCACCGACATTTCTTTGTAATATAGCCTTAATGTTTAAGGAAAAACATAATTTAATACATCTATGAATGTATCCTACCTGTGCTTGGACGTCATGCTGTCCGCGGTGCTGAAACTGTGACGCCCCGTGCGTCAGGATCACGCTTCCTCCGCCACCATCTTTGTACAGCTTTAGGCTAAGCTAGGGCTCTCCATCAGCTGGAAGGGACTGCAGCCTGAAAAGAAAGGCAGTCGAGTCTAATCATTCTGATTGTCGGAGAGCCCATTTACTCATACAACTGACATTTAAAGCTGTACAATGTCTGATTTCGACAGTAACCCGTTTGCAGACCCGGACTTCAGCAACCCCTTTCAGGTAGCGCAAGCTAACACTGTGCAGCTATGCCAGTTGGCTAGGCTAGGCTAAGCTAGTCTCTTCAATACGTCTCTTCTGTCATTTAACACTTAATCCGATGGGGTCTGATATTCTTCTCCTCGAGCTGTGTTAGTGTTAGTTTATTGATTTGCTAACTGGTATATAGTTTGCTTATATTTTCGTCTGAGACCAAGATCAAAGATTTAACGTTAGCCTGCTGGTTAGCCAGCCATGGCCCCTAAACAACTTCACATTTTAAAACTTACTCAAAATGTCAAAACATCAACGCAGTCACAATATATACGCAGTGTAACTGCTTCGCCAGTTTGTGTTGTTTCCATTATGTTGACTGTAAATACGCTGATACTTTATCTGCTTTCAAGCTGAGCTTTGTTAAGATTCCTCTCTGTGTTAAATAAAGAGTGCCATGGATTACAACTCTCACTCATTCCCTTACATCGTACACAAGCTTTAGCTGTAGTTTTGGGTTTATCTTTCATTGAATGTATTTAATGCTCTGCTCTATAGGACCCTTCAGTGACACAGGTGACGAGGTCTGCCCCTCCTGGTGGTCTGGAGGAGTATAACCCCTTCACGGATGCCAGAACGGTCAGCTCCTATTAATTTCCACTGGTCCTGTTTGGGTTCTCCTGCACAGCCATTTAGGCTACTGTTTCGCATGCTACTTATTTAGAAAATGCCCTACTTTGCCATTGATGGCACATGAATTGTATAAAAAGTAGTGGTGGAAGGAGTAAATGTGTAGTTTTTAGGTAAAATTTCAGTTCCATTGTTAGTTCTCAATTACAAGTACCGGTACAGTAAAAAGTATTACTGTTACTGGTTACGTTTTTATAAAATTTATGCTTTTGTGACATTTGAAATCACTCTGATATACAAAATGTGATTAATTTAACAGTTTGAAGCGGAACTATTTGTTGTTTTAAACCAAGATCCACATATTTCCAAGATCAGTCCAATCAAAGCAGGTGATGCAGTGCAGTTATGAGTGTAACTCTTTTAAATGCAACTAATTACAGTTACTCAAGCACAATAAAAATACATTTTAAAAATCAACTCAATCAACTCATTATTGTGATAAAAAGTGAGTTTTGTATGGAGTATTTTATTATTTTTTTAAATCAGGAAAAGAAATCAAGACATTTCAGGTGTACTGACTTTCAAAGTTTATAATATTATGGCATTTATAGCTATTCCAGTCTCCCTCTGTGCGGTTAAAAACTGAAAATATTGCAGTTTTATCTTCTGCGCATATAATTCCCAAATCTGTCTCTCCATGTCCTAACACATTCAACAACTTGTCCCTTATCTCTGCAATTTGATGTGGTCACCATTTGTACAATCACTGATGTTATGGTAGGTCTGTGCTAGCATGGCTGCTGTGTTTCTCTCTAACTCCGTTTGTTCTCAGAGAATCTAAGTTAAAAATATTCCAGTCATTATAGGCACTAATGACAACAGGCCTGTCTTTTGCTTACAGTCAGGAAATGCCTCCCAACCAGCCCCTGCCCCTTCCCAGAACACACAACCTGCCATAATGAAGCCCACAGAAGAGCCACCTGCATATTCACAGCAACAAACTCAGGTAAAGCTAATTGGATTGGTGCAGACATTCATATTTGTTACTCACTTAAAAAAAATAAAATATATATATATATATATATATATATATATATATATATCAAAGCTAATGAATATTAACATTTGTTTACATGAGTCTTTATGGTTATAGTTTGAGATGTAAGAATTACTGATGTGTATATTCTCCATCTTTCCATTGTTCCATTTCTTCGGCTGATATTCTTTGATCAAATACAACAGCGTAGTAAGGTACTCTTACTAAGAAGGTTTATGCCTCCCTTTATAGCTTCTACCCTTGGACCCTTCTTTGTGTTAAACTGACCTTGGTGTGGTTCTCTAGTATGTCCTTTTAGAAGAAGTTTAGTTTGTGCCCAACATCAGAGTTTGCGATTGCTCTTATGTTTGAGATGGTTCTTAAATGATCTGTATCCATCAGGATCAGGCGCGGCCCAGGCTGAGTTGTTGCGGAGGCAGGAGGAGTTGGAGAAGAAAGCAGCAGAGCTTGATCGACGGGAGAGAGAGTTACAGTCTCATGGAGTGGGAGGTCTGTGTCTAACTGAAATGCAACTTCAAGTTATACCTTTTACGAATGTGATTTTAAAAGTACTAATGATAATCTATGCAGGTCGGAAGAACAATTGGCCACCTTTGCCAGAAAAGTTTCCTGTTGGGCCATGCTTCTATCATGACATAGCAGTGGACATTCCTATAGAGTACCAAAAGACTGTCAAAATCATGTACAATCTGTGGATGTGTAAGTTCATCATTTAAGTCGTCACTACCACTTTAAATTGGCTAGTCAGACTCAAGCTCTGAGCCACAAACAAATAGTACAGTCATGTTTGTTGTTTTTTTTTGCAGTGGTGCATTTATGCAAATCATCACAAAAAAATATGTTCATTGTTGGAATAATCAAGAATGAATTTGTTCGCTTCTGCCCTTAATTTTGGTTTATAATGACTCCCATGAACACTTTGTTTATAAAATTAGTTGTAACAAAGATCTGGGATTATTTATGCATCTCTTTGCTTGGGCCATCTCTGTCCAAACGCTCACGTTACCTGTAGAAGGAGTGTACTTTATACGCAGTATTTTTCAGGCGAACTTCAAATATTTTATGTTCATTCATTCTCTACCGCTTTTTTCCCGTTAGGGGTGCGGGTGACTGGAGCCTGTGCCTTTGGGCCTTAGGCGGGGTACACCCTGGCCAACTCGTCGCAGGGTTAACACAGAGACATAGACACACAGACAAACATTCACTCTCATTCAGTAGGGCCAATTCACCTAACACATGCATGTCTTTGGACGGTGGGGAAGGAAGCCGAAGAACCCGGAGAGAACCCACAGTAACACGTGAAGGACATGCAGACTCCAACCAGAGAAATCATGTGATGTAATGTTCGCCCAGGAATCGAACCCATGATTTCCTTCTTGGGAGGCGAGAGCTCTAACCGCTCTGCCACCGTGCACCATATGTTTTACTTATGTTTTATTTGTTCCACTGTAGAGAGAGTATTTACATTGTGTTAGTTGTTGCTTGACAGAATCTTTAATAATATATTGTATGTGTTATCATTTATTTTCGTGTTGTTATTTTCTTCCTGCAGTTCATGCTGCAACCCTTTTTGTGAACATGTTTGGTTGCCTGGCCTGGTTCTGTGTGGATGCAGCTCGTGGGGTCGACTTTGGGCTTGCCATGCTATGGTTTCTGCTTTTTACACCATGTTCTTTTGTCTGCTGGTACAGACCACTTTATGGGGCTTTTAGGTAAGACAAAACCTCATTATTCATGTTAATTCATGTCTGACACATTCTGACACATGGCTCACTTCTAAATACTTCGTTTGCAGGAGTGAGTGACAGCTCGTTCAGATTTTTTGTCTTCTTCTTTGTCTATATTTGCCAATTTGGAGTTCATGTGCTGCAGAGTATTGGTATTGCTAGTTGGGGAACATGGTAAGTTCAGTCTGTACTGCTGTAGTTTATTTGTACTGCTGTAGTTTATTTGTACTGCTGTAGTTTATTTTTACTGCTGTAGTTAATTGTACTGCTGTAGTTTATTTGTACTGCTTTAGTTAGTTTATTTGTACGGCTGTAGTAATGTAATGTATTTTTTACTGGCTTTACAAAAAAATGTTTTACCTTGTCAAGCACAATTCATGGAAATATTGGGTGTGTAGCGCTGATTTCTTGTGTTTCTTCCAGCGGCTGGATTGCAGCACTAACAGGTCTGAACACCAGTATCCCCGTAGGCATCATCATGTTACTTATTGCAGCGCTGTTCACTGCCCTTTCTGTAGGATCTCTCATCATGTTTAAAAAGGTTGGCAATATCCTGATAAACTTTGTCACGTTAAGATGTATGTGGATCAGTATACTGTGTGAAGAAAGTTGTGTGATATGCGTCTTCTTTTCCAGGTACATGCGCTGTACCGCACCACAGGTGCCAGTTTTGAAAAGGCTCAGCAGGAGTTTGCCACTGGAGTCATGTCAAACAAGACAGTTCAGACCGCTGCTGCCAATGCTGCAGCTAATGCTGCTACCAATGCTGCGCGTGGGACCTTCAAAGCCCCATAAGTACTCATAGATGCATACGTATGTACATGTCAACATACATATACCCATAGACATTACCATTTCAGAGAAACAGCACGGCCCCTCATACTCTTATAAAGGTTTTTCTTTATGAAGGCTGTAATGTTGTTCAAATGTCGAACAACTCATTGTATTGTGTGATAGAACAAATTATCCCTCTATAATAAGTAAGAAAAACTGCAACAATTAAAACCACCAGTATACCCCAGTTTTATGTTTTGGTCACTAAATTATTCCTGAATTAGCTACAAACCTGATAACATTTGTGAAGTGCTGGTCATTTGTTTTTTGTATTTTGCATATCATTCAGACAGTGCAATGAATGAGTCCCATGTTTTCTGTTATAAAACATGGCTGTGACAATATCTCTGAAATGTAAATGAAATTTATCTGCACTGTATATTGCCTTTTTCAGTAACCAGAGATAACAAGTCGTCTGAACAGAAAATGATTGTGTTCCTTGTGTGAGAACTGGACTCTTGTAACGCAGTTGTCAGTCATACGTCACTTTTATTGGCAAGCGCAGCATTGCTGTGGTTATCTCCAATTTGACAGCATGATAAAGACATGCATGTTTAGCTCCTAAACATTTCTGTGGCAAGGTCATTGTGTCCATTGTGTTGTAGCTACTGGTGTAGCTGACCTTGAGGAATGTCAAGACTCCTTTCACGTTGGGGTTGGAAAGAAGTGAAGCTTCTGCATGTCCTTGTTGCTATTTGACTGATTTAATTGGCTTAGTTGGGCACTAATACTAACCGTAATAATTGAACATAATTGAACAAGAAATGGTTGCCAGTGGTTGAACATCTAAAATTTGTTTTATACTGGATTTTGAATGTGTGGGTTATTTTCCATTGTGCTTTTTCCAAAACTACTGGATACTAAAACTGATGGGCCTAAAAGTGGATAATTACAGTGGATAACATTAGTATTATTATGACTGTATCACCACACCCATAACAATAAGTTCGTTTTAATGGACAACTTCACTTTTTAGTAGTATTAGATGTGTATACATCTTAAACAATTTTAAGCATACATTTTAAAATATCAGTATTAATTGTCGTTTGTCACAACATTTACTGGGTAATGTAACTATTAAGGACACAGGCCTCATTGCTGAGGACTCTTGTCAGTATCCAAGTTATGCCGCTCTGAGAGGAGTCGTTGCCAAGCTGAAGAATTTGAAGACCTAAGTAACATCACAATTTGTTAATTTTATAATCAGTGATATTAGTGTTGTACAGAGTGCTGTCACTTATTGAAATCTGGACGGTGATGGCATTTTGTGTATTGGCCTGGCACCTGAGATGGTGTTGGAAACTGTGTGCAGATGTGTCAAGAACTGACCCTTTTTGCTGCAATTCTCTAAATATGTGTAGACAAAAGGCTTCTGAAAGTGTCAAGTGGTCAGTACGTTTCTCTGTTATATTAAAGGCCTATATTATTGCAATTCATTTTTGTCTGTAATAAATTCATTGCAGATTGTTGTCCATTTTAGTGCAAGTTGTGTTTTTTTTTTTTAGTTGTTTTTTTTTATAATGTTTCAGATATTATGTTTCTGTCTGTGCTTTTCATAGCAGAAGTTAGCCAATGAGAAATACATTGTTCCAGAAAGAGTGAATGAGTGAAGTTGACCTCCCTCAAGTGTAATTCAGTGTACTTAAAAGCTGTGAGAACTCTACCAAATGTCCATATTTGTTTTTTATGCGTGTTTAATGTATGTTTTACTCATTTGAATTTCTAACGCTTTTTTTTTTTTGTCACAGCACTACTTTCATATCTGCCATTTTCACAGTTGTGTCATGCCTTGTGCGGCAATGTATCTGGATCTATTTATGAAAGCAGTCTGCAGTACAGAATGAAATGCTTGGATTACCCTGGCGTGGGACTGGAGTTTTTGATCTGTGATTATATTATTCACTGAATCAGAGAAGATATTTGTCTAAAAGGGACACCTGTATATTTTGTAAACTTGAAAATTTGATCCACACAATCAATCCTATGTAAAAAAAAAAAAAAAAAAAAGAAGAAAAGTAACACACACTGTCTGGCCTTTGTCGCATGTGAAATAGTTTTGCGTTTTGTATATTTATGGTATTAACATGAATAAAAAATTGAAACAAGTCAGTCTATATGGTGTTTTCTTCTGAGGTCATGTGATATTTTACTCGCGTGTACGTTTAAGTTTGTAGTCTGAGATATCTAGACAGGAAATAGACTGTAGAAAATCCAACTGTACTGTATTTGGACATTTAAACAAGTCGTTTTCTGGCATTCTTTCAATTATCATCACATTTTCACAGCTAAACGCAGAAAGAATAGTATTGCACCATAAGCATCCTAATATGTACAGTATTGTAAAGTGAAAGCAATACAAATTTGAAAACATTTATTTACAGAGACCAAGAGCAAACCATAATAATGGGTTTTTTGGGGTTTTTTTGCAAATAAGTATAAATGAAAAAATAATTGAACAACCCAATTGTTGAGTGAAAGTCAACATGTAACACAAATTTCATAAATGATCATTGTGTTGGTAGGTTACGGGTAGATTATGGTAAACAAATGTATAAACTGCATTACATTAAATAAGTAATTCTTGTATTGTTAGTTCATAGAGAAAATGACAAGCCAACGCTCAACTAAGCAAAGATGGTGTTATGACATCATCTTTCAACAAACTACCCTACCCTTCTATAAATACAAACTTTTAACAGTGTTTGCAAGTCACGGCTCAGAGCAGGCAAATGAGACTCTTCCCCTCCTCGATCTCCTCTTGCACTTTATCACTGGAGGTGGCGATCTCTGCCTGTGCGGAGAGAACAGCACAGAGGAAGGTGGCCAGTGTTCCTCCTATGGCTGCGTAGAAAGCCCAGCCCAGTGAGCAGGCCGCAGGTCTGAAGGGCAGCGCCTCCGGTCCACAGTAGCTCTTCACTTTGTCTGACCCCCATCCAGCAGGGTACAGCATCAGACCCACCATCAGGAGCAGCCCTGGGTGAGAGAAAAGTCAACATGGTCAATACACAGCTGGGAACTTGATTACTCAATGTCAAAAATATTCTTAGCTTAGAGGCAGTTGTTATGCTCGTATAGTAAAAATGTCACATAATCATAGTGGTAGAACAGCTGTACAAGCTCAGGCTTTCTCTAAACAATGTGTTGATGTCTTTCCACTTGTATTGGCAAGTACCATCAGTTTGTTATGTGTTTGGATCTAGCCTTCTTCAGTCGTCAATGGAGACGTGTTCTGCCATAGTTGGTGGTCAAGTGGGAATTTTGTTTGTGTTAATCATTATGCCAGTTAAGTTTTAGTATAGTAATAATAGCTCACCTTCACATGGCGGTAGACTACTTTGTTCACATAAAGAAAATATTTGAATATCAATTTTGTTTCCTTATTCTTTGAACAAATAAACATGTATTGGGCATATAATGTTGACATTTCTCACCTCCAATAGCCTGCAGGAGACCACAGATGTTGAAGATGCTCTTCTTGAGGATACTCTGGAAGCACAAGCTGAAAATGGAGATACAGGCCACACAGCCCAGCACTAAGGTTCCAGCTGAAAGGAACAACATGGCGGCCTGCCAGAAGCCACTGGCCACTTCTCCAAATGTCGCAGCGTAGGGTCCACAGGTGACTCCCCCCCCTTGTGTGCCAATGCGAAGGCAGCGGCTGTACAGGCCCAAAGACGGCCTGTACTGACCAGAGTCCACCCCCTCACCATTTACACTGGGGTCTGAGCGAGGGAAACCCAGCAACCAATCAGGGCTCATAAAGGCTACCAGCTCAGCAAAGGCCACAATGATGCTGAGCAGGGTCCACAGCAGAGAGCGACATGTCACAATCACATGACACATGGTGCACACAACCCCCGAAGAGTCTCTAATCAGGTGCTCTGCTCTTCTGAGGGTCCAGAAGCAGATCAATGGTGTTTTCCTTTTTTCTCAGTTCCACAATTTGATCCTTTATCCAGTTATAATGCACCAAAGCAGCTTCCTTCAGCCATCGTATCTCTGAAACATCAAACAAAACAAAGGTAAGAATGATGGGCATTAACCCATTAAATGTACACTATGTAACTTTTCTGCTGGAGGGTCTGCCACCTGCTTGTCTCCATGGAGATTCTATTGCTTTGCCTGGAATGTTCCACAGTAGGGCATTAGACTTATCCATTTCCATGAAGACAAGCATGAGAAAGGCCAAGTTAGAGGTCCAGATCTTTGGAGAGGCTCTCAATTCAACACAAAGTTGAATAAGTGCAAAATAGATACGTTCAATGCAATACTGTGGAACATTCCAGCCATTTAAATAGCATCTCCATGGAGACAAGAAAAAAGTTATATACTGTAGTGCATTTTAAGAACACAAAATAACTATTTCTTTTATGACAATAGGATTGGTGATAAGGAGTATCACCAATCGTAAAGTTTATGAAGTCATAAACTTTATGATGAAGCCACAATATTCTTTATACTTTCAAACTGCACACATAAATTAGTTTTATGGGCTACAGATGCTGCATATGTGAAGTCTTAGAAACCGCAAAACTGTGTCACTGAATTGTTTCACAGTTAGTCCTGTTCCTATCTGTTACTATTTTGTACTGAAGACAGTGTTTATTTTACACAAGGTCTGAGACATTGTAGACCAGAAACATGTTTGAAGTCACAAAGTCTTCCTTTCCATCCAGTGAGTCACCAAACTGAGTGATTGTAGGGGCCCCTCCTCGACTGCAAGTCCCTAAGGAGACCAGAGACTTCCCAGACAAATGCTGTGCTCTGAGTAACAGTTCCAGATGTTTAACAGTGAGGATGACTAACACACACCAATCTAGTGTAAATAATCATGTTTATACTGTCACATTACTCATACCAAGCCGTGTGCACTGAGAGGCCACAGATCAGTGCTGTTGTCATGGGAATAAAGGATAACATGAGAACTGCATTTTACTAAAACAACAGATATGAAGAAAGTCTTATGTTATTATAAGAATATATCAGTGATTCTCAAGTGATGGGTTTGACTGTGGCACTGTCAGGACGTGCCTTTTGACTAAACAGTGGCTGGTTCAAAAACTGGTCCAGACACGTGCTCTTGTTGTGAGTGAGGACACTTTGAGAGTCTCTGATACCCAATATCAACCAATACAATCAAACAAAAATAACGTAAAACAAAACTGACAAACAACTGCACAGTATTATATAATAAAAGTTCAAATATAATGAGACACTGGACAACAAGTCAACAACATGCAGTAAATAGTCTTATTTCATCTATTTATATAGGCCTTGATCTTGGAGCTGAAAACATCCAGAGTTGTGGGTAAGACACTTAACCCTTATTGCCCACTACTGTAGCAGACTGTAGTGGGCCTTTATCTTTAATCTTTCACTAATAGTGGTAGGTGATCTTGACAACAAGGAATATTAGAACATCAGATTTTCCCAATGATTATATTCAGACAATATTTTGCCATTCCATCAGAAACGTGCTAAAATGTGCTTGCACTTGTAATATTCAAGTAGCCAACAAGAAGTGAAAGTACAGAAAAATCCCTTTATACCCTTGTTTAGAACATTGCTCTGAAAGTTTGCTTATTATTATGTAGACAGTGTATGCGCAATATTGTAATTTCCCATATTTCCAAAACAGTAAATGCGACACAATCCATTATCTATCACCTTTAATTACACCTGACTTACCAAGCAGAAATAGAACAGAGCACAGTGTTTGATATAATCTGGGGAATTTAAACTGTGGCTGATTTCTGTGTCAGATTGGCTGACTTCAAAACATGTGGTGATAATGACTAACTTGGAACCGTGACTGTATCTAAAGAGCAGGTAGAGCAGGAGCACCGAGATTTGAAACCACAATGTATGACTGATGTGGACAGATAAACTCTTCACATCTTCACAGCGTGTTTTCAACTTGTTTTGCTTTTGGATTTTGTGTCAGTTTTATGTAAAAAAGATTCAATCTGGTATTGACTTGAGATTGTGAAACGGTTGTTCCAGTCCTACCATTTCCGTGACCAGAATGCTGTCACTGAGCTGGTATTTGTTGTATTCTCATTCTACACTGGTATCACAATTAGAGGTTACACAAAACCTCTGCAATCTATAGTAAATACTGTAATTACTTGCATGAGCAGCAAACCTAAAGAGCAAAATGAAGGGCTGCATTCAACTCATTCAGATATTTAGCCAGTGGGACATTCATTTTCAATTCCATTATGATGTGTATACAAGTAATGTAGGTCAATACCTTTTATTTTTCTACTATATAAACTATGTGATATTTGATAAGAAGAAGCACCCGTGTCTACTGTATTTTAAGTCGGATATACTTTTACTATAACTATGCGTATTGTTCAAAAAGGAAATCACAAAAATAAACAGGAAGCAACTAGGAAGTTCTCGTGTCCGCTGAGTTCTTTATCACAACGACTGTGTAAAGTAACAGGCAACTGCAAAGGCTTTTAGTAACACCAGATATAAAGGTCGCTAGTTTAGAAAGTGCTTTCTTTTCTACTTGGTAGGATTCTGGGAAATAAATGTAACATCCTGGGGGGGCAGGGTCGTGGTTGTGTCAGGCAGAGGGAGGTTCGAACACAAACGAGTGTGGCCGATATTGATAAAAATGTAAAAGCACAAACAGTGAACGGACTATAAAATTAACCACAAAATGGATTTAACTACAAGTTTGTTTCAGTCTTATTTTGAACGTACTGTAATATCTAATTAAACTGTATTATTTTATGAAGGAATATTGTAAATAAATATAATACATTTGCTCAAAATAAATGAATAAGTGGGCAGATATTAATTGTGTTTTATATATATTATAAATAATAATATGTGTTTGAGTGGCCCTGATAAAATATTCTCATAGAAAAACAGACAACGAAGATTTTCTCATTCAAACAAATACTGTCAGTGAAAGTATCATCAGTATTATTGTTCTTGATAATTACCAGAACCGGCACTATGCATGAAGGAACCATGCACTTTCTGTTTGTTCTCAGCTGAACAGGAGATCTTATATTCATGACGATGAAAGCCACACACTTGTAAACTGGATCTACATCTAACATGGACCTGCTTGTTCCCACACCACTCTGCTGTATTAAGTGAAGTCCCTTTCACCACAAAGGATTATATTCTTGTCCCAGGGGCTCAGAGCCAACTTAAACAGAGCTTTCCAATTCCTAATTAATTCTCCTTGCTGCTAAGAGACAATCCCGTTTTCATGAAACAACAAAAATGCAATGTGGAAGCCAACAGTCAGCTTGAGTGGCTGTGTGTTTGCCTGTGAACCTGTAAAGCCCTGGTTAATGAAGCATAGCCCCTCAGTGTGGGCCCAGGTGCCGACAAAGCACAACGCAGGAGGCATATGTGGGTCAGTTGGCCGTTAGTGAGGAGAATTGTATCGTAATTGGTCTATGATATGAGAAAGGCTTCATCGGCATGCCAAGGTGATGAGGTCATGAGTGCAAATGAGTAAGTACTGACAGTAGGTGCTGGGGCATCTACTTGACCCATATCACTGAGAAACAGGACTGGAATTTAGGGGACGGAAAAATCACTTCATTCTATAGACTTTCAAACTTTTATAAGGGCGCTTTATCGACAAGGATTTTAATATATGTAGTCTGTGGGTATAATTTTGCAGCAAAGTCTTGGGTAAGTGTGAGTGACTAAGATACTGAAATCATGTACTCAAGTAAAGATACAGTTAAAGGTAAAATGTACCAAATTACAAGGTAGTAGTGCTGCCAAATGTGCACGTACGTAAAAGAAGAAGTATGCACGAAAAGTACTTCTCATTTTCATGCAATGTTAGTGTGTTAGGGTTCGGTTTAATACTCGATACATATAATACATTAGCTCAAAATAAATGAATACGGGTACAGAGATTAAACAAAAAATACATTTGAATCTGTGTTTGGGTTGCCCTGATAAAATATGATCATCAAAATTGTAAATGTGTGCTGCACGGTGGTTGTGTGGTATGACTATGGGCCACAAAATCTTTTCCAACAACATTTTAATGTACACACAAAGTTCTCTCAAACAATTACGCTCACTAAAGGTATTATACATACACTGTACTTAAGTAAAAGAATAAAGTTTGTATGAAAAATACTTAAGAGTTAGGTGGCTTTAAGGTAAGTCTGAACGGGATGATTAGGGCTTAACTCACTTTACATGACTAGAATTATACTCAATTACGAGTAGCATCGTATTTAAAAATCTAGTCAAAAACTTACAATTACAAATCATCTACTCAATTACAGTAGCACATTACAGTTTCTGTATGAAATGGAATGTTCTTCTAACGTGAGTATTTGTACGGTGGTGGTTGGAGGGAGAGATGGCACAGATTGTAGCCTTGTTTCCGTCAGTCTGCCCCAGAGCAGCTGTGGCCAGAAATAGCCACCACCGAGTGTGGTGAGTGAATAAATGATGCAAAAAATTGTAAAGCAACTGGAAAAGCACAAAATAAGACTAATGTAAGATTAATACTAACATTAAAGACTATATGACAGGTTAGGACTAAAAAGTACAATTATGGTTCAGATTTTACAATAAAAATGTCCTATTTGTCCTAGTTTGACCATTTTTGTAAAGTTTATAATGTTACTTCCTGGTTGGATAAGAGCGGCAGATGTGGTATAGGTAGAGGTCGTTCCAAAACTGTTACCTAGCAACCATACTAAAAACAAGCGACAGAATCCATATAAATTACACAATAGTTATGATTTGACAGACAATAAACCTATATAACACCATCATTTTGTTGAATGATCATTTAAACTGTCAGAAAATTGTGTCAGTTAAGTGTAAATTATTTCTGTATTTTCAATAAAACGTTGCCTTTTGATGACATCACAGAGGGATTCCATTTTAGAACTCAGGACTACTTCCTGTAATTTAAAACCTTTATTTTTAAAACATTTCTTCACAAAATGCAACTTCACCGAAATAAGTATCCTACAAAACTAAGCCATGTGACAAAATGACAAAATAAAATTCTGGCAACAAAAAACTAATCTGTGGTAAAGAACTCTGATTACACAACAACTGTATTTCTTATCATATCAGTCAGAACAAGGCAGGACTGAACCTATCCCTCATTCATAAAATAACACACGCAGCCTTGAGACTGAATGTAGCGCTTGAGGAACTTCATAGCCAAAATGTTTTTTTTACTGTAAATTTATTTTAGGTTAAGCTCCCTACAAATCACGAAAACAAGTACAAGTTGTATATATTTCCCTGAATAAATATATATCTTTTTTTAAATAAAACATGATATGGTTTTTTATTTATTTATTTCAGGGGACAGTGCATTTTAATAAACATTTCTGTAAATATGCCAGAATTAGCTAAAAGGCTATTTTTCATCTGTAGTCCCACGACAGTTGTTACAGTCAGCCTAAAACAGGGAATAAAAAAAACAAGCAAGCATTTTACATATATTTGAAATATACACACTATTTATATTATAAGACACACACATCATCCAGGTACAGACAACAGACACATAAACGAGCAGATACACACCCTATGGAAGACAAACACACACAGCTACTTGTGTCATATTACTTAGTACTTAGCCTTTATGCTAGAATAGGCTACAGTCGTTTAGGTTCTCATTATACTTTCAATTATTAAACAGTGAATCTTAAGTATGAAGTGAATGAAGGTGATTCGAGGACATCATTTACGACATAACACTGAGCGATAGTGAGTCTTGCAGCCTTGTCTTTTCCACATCTCATCTGCTCTTGTTAATACAAACTCAGTATAAACAGATAAACATTTTAGCCTTGAGCGAGACCAAGTTGGAATTTGAGCAGCTCCAATCATGTCTGTTGAATCACAGGTGGAGCGCAGAACCACAGCCATGTAGCGGCATGTAAAGAAGAGAGCATTTTCAAAGAAATACAAGAAATGAGGCTGTGAGGTTGTTCTAAAGAAAATGAGTGATGTTAAGTTGACTCCAGTTAACAATAACAAGGTCTTGCCCTATGAAGCAGCAGTCTTTTTTCAAACTAAGCATCGCCCGTTTGCAGGCCTTTTCAAAGGAGGAACTGGGACATGTTCTAGTGACAGCTCATTGTCTCTAACCTGATGAATGATGCTGGTCCAGAAAAATAGAATTTATCTATTTGAAAATGGTGTAGGTTTGTGTGTATAGACATCCATGTTTATGGTACTTTCACCAGTAAATTAGAGCTGTACGTCTTTAGTCGATTAAGTGGTTGGGACCTTGTGATCCTTTAAGTGCAGATATTGGGTCAGATATTTGATCATAGAGATACTTCATAGGTTTGAGAGCTTTTACGGGCCCCACACCATAGTCAACCAATTTCTTTAGTCTGCTCTATAATGAATTAGCACATAAAGATGTCTAGACTGTAGTTTCTCCAGCTCTCCTGTGCTGTTTTGGTCAGTGCCACGACCAGGCAGTATTTCTAACGGCAAAAGCTGGCAGAAAGCACGCCATAATGAGTTCTTTCTTTGCAGTGATAATCAACAAGTTCAATGCTGAAAAGCAATCAGCCTCTGAAACAACACATGCATCCACACAAAGGCAAATACAAAGCCATAAACAGGCAGGCGCCAGCTGCAGTCAGGCACCCAAGAAAGAATTGTGTTAGAACAAGCTTTTCCAACTGCACTTGTACCTATGAGCCATTAGAGGGGGGATATATTTAAAACATTTGGATTTTGTTTTGGAGATAAGCAAAACTTAAATGTCAAGACAATCATGAAAAACAAACTAAGTGATGTTTTGGTCTGTTTCGGACATTTGGATGGATTGCCAAATGTCGTCCGATTGTCTTTGTTAGAATAATCCCAAAATATTGAGATCTTTTGTCTTTATTGTCGCCCCATGTGTCAGGCAGTGGAATGTGTCATTTAGTGCGGCTCCGCCCACAAAGACCCCACAAAGATGTACCAACACTGGCCCCTCAAAGACATGCCGCTGCTGTCCCAGAATGCACCTCTTCATTCCCAAAGACCCCTGCACACTGACCAAAGGTCCGACAGCCCTGACTCAGAAGAGGAGGCCCCTCAAGGACCCTCAGTGGCCCCCACATTTCACTGACACAAAGCCTGACCCTCCTCCTGCCTCTCTCTGCGTGTCCTTCATTTGCACATAAACGCCACAACTCAAATTCCTGCTCTTATGATTTTTCCCTTTACTTCACATAAATGGGTCGGATATGCCAGGAGACATGTGCCATATCTTTTTTTCTGTTCTCTTCTTCTCTTTTTGTTCTGTTGTTTTCTCTCATTCTGTATTTTTTTTAAATAAAACAAGAAAAAAAGAAGATAAAGAAGAAAAACCATCAGACTGTGACTGTTGCAGTCCTTGTGGATATCTACATTTTAGTAACTACTTGGCTATATTGTAGTTACATTTCGGTTTTTTTTGGGTTTTTTTTAGCTGGATTTGTTTGAGGTATGATGTAGTGACCCTTCTCTGCAGATCAGCTTCATGTGTGGCTCAGATGGAGGACAAAGCTTTTTTTTAATGCATATGATGTAACACAGCAAATAAGCGCAATACACAGACTTTATGTTTTTCCCTCTAACATTCAATGGTCAGTTGTTCATTCAAAGGTACAATGCAGCATGTTGGCATCTACTCTGCCTTTAGTCTAGTTTGGCTGAACTAAAGGTTACGGCAAAAGTAACTTTTAGGGGCACGGCTGAAAGGGTCAACCAATTTCGAAATGATTACATTTTATTGTTCATTTTTGGCCTTTGTTGTTTCTTGTCCAAGTTTTCATTATCACGGTCTCCAAAATCCCGTAAAACTCAAACTCCAACCCAAACGGCTATTGGATGGTGGGCTGTCATTTCAGAAACAAAAGTTTAGGCTTTTTCATCGTTTGGTGGCAAGAGAAAACAACGCATCATTCACCAACATGGCGCGCGGTGTTTGCGTCAAATCTAGAAAATGTACAACTTACGTGAGGTTGCTGAAGATCTTGTCTTTGTTGAGAAGTCCTTCTCCGCGGTCAGCGCTGTGCCTCGCAGCTCATTTACTTTGCCTGTTTCAGCAGATCACTGTTCTTCCCTCGTTTCTTTCATGGGCCGTCCCAGTCCCACTGACATCTGACGCCTTCTGCAACTCTCTGTCCCGCCTCCAGCCCAGGCTCCAGCCCAGGCGCCAGCCCAGACTCCAGCCCAGGCTCCAGCCCAGGCTCCAGCCCAGGCGCCAGCCCAGACTCCAGGCTCCAGCCCAGACTCCAGCCCAGGCTCCAGCCCAGTCTCTAGCCCAGTTTCCAGACTCCAGCCCAGACTCCAGCTCAGTCTCCAGACTCCAGCTCCAGTCCAGCCCAGTTCCAGACTCCAGCCCAGACTCCAGCTCAGTCTCCAGACTCCAGCTCAGTCTCCAGACTCCAGCCCAGACTCCAGCTCAGTCTCCAGACTCCAGCCCAGACTCCAGCTCAGTCTCTAGCCGCTTCTGCTGCACTTATAACGTCAGTGTGGACAAGACTTTCCCGCATCGACCTCCTCCTTTATGCATTTTGGTTGGCCCAGTCATCTTAGCAAATTGTGGTCCAGAGGCTGTTCAACCTCCAAATGTCCCTTTCTTTGCACTCTTCTCTTTTATGTCTTGAACTAAGATTGTGATTTCTGCCATGTGATTTTAATGCATTTTTTCCTGTTGTGTGAAGCACTTTGAATTGCCTTGTGTACGAATTGTGCTCTACAAATAAACTTGCCTTGCCTTGCCTTGCCTCTTTCTGCCGCCCTGATGTGAACATGACATTATGGTCTGAGTGGAACTGTGAGTACTGCAGATGTTCTTTGGAAAACATCCAGGTTTTGTTAAAAGTTGTTGAAACTGCAGCCTTGGTTTACAAACAAAACCAATGTGTTCAAAAAGATGATGTTACAGGCTATAGGCCTATTGGTTACATTTCTCATTAGGTCTTTCAGATATCAGACATGTTTTTATTAGTTTTTATATCAAGAAACATGTGTAAACACATTCCTCTAATTAAAGAAGCCTCCAGCCTAAGGTCATTTTCATCTGTTGTCCCGGGCAGTGTTACACTGTCCGCATTTGATTCAGGCCTTTACATCTTCACTCACACACGTGCCTCTCTCAGGCTGCTCTATCTTCACGACCCTCTTTCCACACAGATCTGACAGATCTGCCTTCCTGAACTCGATTGTTGAATCATCTAAATGTTTTTAATATGAAACTTTTCACCAATCCATCATCCATTCTAAGGGATTTTCCACTAGTAAAACTGTAATGTTGAAGTTGAGGTCAATCCAGCGTATACAGGTCTGCTGAACAGAAGCACATTCAACATATAACAATATACACTTTAAAAAGTGTATATTGCCTTAGCTCTGTGTTATGGGCCAGCGTACTTACTTTATTTACGTGTAATGGGACAGAATGCCAATAAATAACTAATGTATTCCTTTCCTCACTGTTGTTTTTGAGCACTTTTCTCAGTTACCAGTAGAGGGAGCTATAGACTTAAAGTTTGAGCCACAAAGTTTTGAAAATCCTAAAGCTCTTGTGCTTCTTGAGGGATGGATTTAGACAGCCAGGCCAAACTCAACGTGTTTTGTTCTTATGCCTTTGTGTTGTTTTAAAGAATGAAGCCTGCTGCGTTTTCTCTCTTCATATTACACGAGACATGTCCGCTCCGAGGGCCCGAGCGGACGCTCAAACTCCACCAGAGAGGGTGAAGCCTGGAGGGAGGGTTTTACCAAAATAAAGAGGAGGGGGCACAAGGAGTTGGGGAGGCAGTGAAGTAGTGGCGGGTGAGTGAGCGCTTTTGTAGAAGTAAGAGGAAAACACAGACTTCTCTTGAACATTTGAATTGAAGTCTGCTTTTGTTGATCTTGGACGGGACGACCCTGGACTTAAAAGTGAGGACGCACGGTAAGACGCGCCTCGTTTGAGCGACCCTCGCGGAACAAGGGATGTATGTGGAGGTTTGGGTGTGAAAGATACCAGATGGAGAGATCTGGGGAAAAGGGAAGCTGTAACTGCTCGGCTGAAGTAGGCTATTTACTAAACTGCATGTGCTGTTTATGGACGGAAAACAAATTTGGAAGTAAAATTGTGAGCCTAACCCTTTGTACCTTTAATCGATTAGGTTTGGATTTTAAGGACTCTTTAAGGCCCTGAGACAAACGTGACAGAGTTTGATGTTGAAGTGCTTCATTGTGCGAAGAATGTTGGACAGGTTTAGTGTGTCCTCTTTGTGTAGGTTTGCAGTAGAAGTAGCCTACATAGTTACCACATGGGAAATAACATAGTTTTCAGTATGACTGTATTACTTTGTTCCAACGCAAAGTAAATCACTTGAGTTTGGTCTGTTAATAAGAGTATAGGCTAAACTTGTATTTGTTGTATTGTGCTAAAGCAGTAAGTGTATTTTATTCTTTAAAAATATAAATAATCTGACCTATTGTGGTGGGATTTTGTTGCAGAGTATTTATTCAAATGGTGGTTCAGCGTTTTTCATGAATATTTTTGTCATTACTGCCATTTAGCATCAGTCAGTAAGATGTGTGATGTTCTGAAAGATTTACCTTCCAGGCTGACAAAGAGTCCACATCCGATGACCCTCAGAGGTGAATGGAAGTGCATCTTACATCTTGACGGCCTAAATTCACAAAGAAACTGGTAAGGAGTTTGGTGAATTAAATTAGAGAATTAGTTTTGTTGTTTTATTAAGGAAAATTCCAATTATAAAAGCTATTTCTTATAAATGCAATGCTTCATTGCTATATCCCAATCAATGCTCATTATTAAATAATTCACATATGGCCAAGTCTAACACGATGTTCCTTCATAATGAAATACAGGACTTCTAAAGCACTGGTTTATAAATTGAGCCATAATTAAATAGTCTGTTAGGTCATAATCATCATACATCATAAACCTGTTGTGATAGTTTGGCTTTGCACACTTGCTATACAAACTTAGTGTATGAATAAAGGGACTGCACACTAAGGACACTAAGACTACTGTATTTCCTGTTTATTTATTTTAAGTAGTTTATTGTCCATTTGCACAGATATAGGCATTTAAACCTGAGCATCTGGGGTATTATAAGGGCAATAATAATGTAAAGGTCAATAAAAGTGTCAGATCTTTATCAGTAACATGATAAGAGTAGCTTTGTTGTCCGAGAGGTCAGGTGAATAATTGAAAGGCCATTTGTTCGTGCTTTTTCAAGCAGAACCTTGGCAAAAAAGAATTCATTATATTGTGGCAGCATGTCATAAATGCCTAATTTTCCAAATCAGCCTCTGTTATCACAAAAAGGTCAAATGCAGAGAAGGACCTTTCAGAAGGTCTGAAATGCAAGGATGAATCGTTTGCAGTGATTTAATGCAGACGGTTAAACAAATGAGCTGCTCGAGTGTGGAAAATGTATCACAGTTATTTGAGCCACAGTTGAAAGCGTGATTATGTGAGACAATTATTTCTGTATTGTCATAGCAAAGATTATTAATTCATTCATTAGTAATGTTTTGTGATTCAACTTTTAAAGCCGTTGATTAGATGAGAAGCCCGGTTCGGAACTGGATAGCTTTATCAATTACGCCATTTTTGTAATTGATTGGAGCAATAATTGTAACACTGACTAACATTTGAATTAAAACCAATCAATCCATTACTTTACCTTATATTATTGTTTTGCTCATTATTTAAAACTTGTATATTCAAAAACATGTGTTATTTTCTACTTCTTTCAGTTCAACTGCTCAAACTATGGGCACAACCACAATCCACAAACCTACAGGTCGTTTTTGTATGTTTCGTTTCAGTGGGTTGAATGTGACCATCGCTTGAATTCAAAAGGCTGGGGAAAATACGCTAATGTGTTGACCTGGTGCAAAGCCTTGATAAAAAACAGTCTCGATCTCACTGTTATATCTAGAATAATGATTCCGCTTTAGATTTGAGATTAAACTGAGAAATGCCTTAGATAAGATAAATAGCACTTAGGCCTGGCACTTCTGGTTGGACATTTCAGGTTG
The DNA here is from genome assembly GCA_015082035.1 of Chaenogobius annularis. Taxonomy (NCBI): domain Eukaryota; kingdom Metazoa; phylum Chordata; class Actinopteri; order Gobiiformes; family Gobiidae; genus Chaenogobius; species Chaenogobius annularis. The sequence goes on along the minus strand of BJKM01000074.1, from coordinate 22,701 downwards.
TGTGCTGTCATTTCCTCCCTCTCGGCTTATAGCTGTTTTAATGGCTTGAAAGTGACTCTGATTTGGGCTGTTTTTAGGAGCGTTTAGAAAGAACCTGATATCGCTGCTCCTTCCTGGAATTGTTGAACGACCGAATGAGAGTCTGCTTTTGAGTCTGGCAAAACACAAACCATTCTGAAATGTAAGTTTATCATAGGTTTAATGACACATATTTAAAACCTGGTACTAAACTCTGTGTTGTTCATTGAAACAGAATCACTGATAGGACACTTCACTTGCCCCTGTCCACGCCACAGTGTGTGATGAAACTATTTTTATCCAGTAGTTTGATAAGACCAGCCTCGGTTGAGAGAACCACAGTTAAACGTGCCTGGACAAATACTTTTTGAAGGAAGCTGCCTGAAACTTATGTATAGCATTTGTGTCCAGTGAGCAATGTCGATTCAGATTATAATCTTTAAACGCATTGTAATGCCTTTCCTTTGATAATAGGTACTTTGTTAATAGAGCACTGTTAAATGGGAAACAAGAGATCAGTGATAAGACAAGACACCCATTCACTTATGTGACCTCTGACATGCAGCCAGTCACAGGTGCCTCTGACACTGGATATACTGTTACACACTTTCCTTTGCTTTAATTCTTGTTTGTGGCCACACAAGAGGAACTGTGTTCCATTTGAGGGGTAGAGGATGTGTTGGGAGAAGAGGTCAATAATGACATTGATATTCTATCAAAATGTCCTCAAGAGACCCTACATGAAAGTTTCATATTCACAGGCCTTTGGCAATCAAACCAACTCAATAAAAGACAATCTCTACATCATCTCTACATTTAATGATCAGCAAAATAGCTGTTCAATTTAACATCCCGATGGTGATTATTTTGTATGTTGTTTAAAATGCCACTTATTTTCTAATGGGCATCTTATCTGGCATTAGTATTATGCGAAAACATAACATTTACATAAGATTGAAGCTTTATACTTCTGTAGTATGCAACAAAATTATGAAAAAATATATTTAGACCCATCCAATACGCAAACACTTTCTGAATACTAACTCCTGAGAGCCATCATGGCATTTAAAAGATTTAAAAGACTGTTGCGTGGGTAAAAGTCACTTTTTCCATGCAGACAGTCCGTACCTCAATGTAATACTTCATGAATAGCTAGTCTGTTTGAATTCACTGGTCAGTCACAAAGGTTCGAACTTTTAAAGGTTTGAGATGAACATACAGAAGAATCCACATGTGTGTGCGTCAGACACAACAGCAGTCCTGTTACAACAGGACAAACATTCTTTATTACAAACATGTGGCAGATATTTATAGCCTTGAGGCTGTCTTTACAGTGGGCGGGATCTGTATAGAAGGGATTTCCTGTTTGAGGAGTCATTTAAAGCACCTCAAAACGTATTGTCTTAAACAGCCTGTAGTGAAAGTCATTGAGCCCAAACTGGAAGATCTTTAAAAGGGCACAAGAATGATGTAATTGTAGAGAAACGCTGGAGTAACTAGACACCTCTCCACAACTTAAATGGCCAGAGTTGTCAACAGCTGCCCTCTGGGACTTAATTACATTCCCAGGAGCGCTCGACTCAGCATGATTCCCATACCCTGACCTGTGAACTGCAAGCACAAAGAGTTTACTTTACTCACCTTACGCATTAGAAGATCTGTTGTCGACAATACAACAACTACTTTGGCTTACAATGTTGCAAACGACACAAACTCAACCAAAAATATAATTGACATTCAAAAATCGGAGCAGATTACATTCGACCAAAATTTGAAAATGGACACATTTCTTAGAATTTGGACAATTACGCCGGACTACATGTTTAGGACTATTGATTTGTTTGCTGTCTCTCTATGTCTTGCTCTGTGCTCCTATTGTGTTCCTCTGAATATGAACAATAAAAGTGATGTAATTTTGCTTTTTTTAGGTTATAATATGATGGACAGCTAGCAGGACCAGGGGGAGAAGATGACATTCTTTGGCCTGGACTGTTTAACCAAGAAAGAAAGAGGTAACATAGTCGTAATATTTTTATTGGATTGATCGATATCGGTTCCTTTCTGCTTATTTTATTGTCGATAAAACATTTTAGTACATGCAAACAACACAGGCTGAATAGTCGTTTCAAGAAATCTGAAATTGTTGCTTTGCTGATTGTTTCACGGAAGATTTTAGATTTGACTGTCGCCATTTATTCCAATTAGTCAAGAATAGTGTTGTTGGGTGTTGTATTTATTGACCTTTCACTCATCTTAATCTGCAGAGCTGGAGAGAAAACTCCGAGCCAATGACAGAGAGTACAACCTGTCCTTCAAGTATGCTGTAAGTACTGTAGCAGTCATCTTTACGTTGGGTTTACGCTCTCTCGACTCAACAGCGCCACACGTCTCCTGTCGCCCTCCGTAGCTGACCCGGAATGTCCAGCGGATGTTTTGGGCGGCAGGCTAGACAAATGTGACCAGTAGCCGCACTTGCCCTGAGTGTTTCCTGGGAAGAAATCCTTTTGGTTCAAACTATGCTCTTCTGTGGCTACTCAAATAATAAAACATTTGGTTGTACCTGCCTTTCACTGTCTTAAAAACGTGAAAATCAGAACTAGTTTATTTTAAGTGTTTGCAGTGGTTGAAAGTCATGTTCCACTGTTTTTTATGTGTGTATATGATTTATCTTGGAAGGAGAATAATGTTATTTCCTCTCATCTAATGTGTATACACTTATTTCCTGTGTGTGTTTATACCCATGCGACACACACACACACACACACACTGTCCAGTCAGAAAGCCTCACCAGTGGGTGGAGCGACTGTCCAGAGCCACTGATAAAGCCCTGTGTGAGTCTCTGTGTGTTGGGGCTGATAAGTTCCACCTGGTGCTGGGGAAACTACTCCCATTACATAGTTCTGCCTTGAAAAGTAATGTTTGACACCATACATACTTTGTACTGCGCTGTCCACACTCTGGTTAGAGGTACTGTTCATGTAAAACCTCTGTGGCTTTACCTTCATTATTCACAGGGTGTGGCCAATATTGACAAAAATGTAAACACTGATACAACAATAATTTGAAGTTTTATGACACAAATCTTAATGAATAGATTTGTTGGACCATTATACGGCGAGGTTCTTGTCTTTTGTATCAGAGCTTTTGCCGCCCCCTGATTGTGATTGTATTATGAAAAGTACTCGACATCCAAATCGTCAACCATGTTTGTACTTTCCTGAAGACGCTCTATGTAGCTCACCTCTATTAGCCTTAAAATACATTCACGCTCATTAAAATGCAAAACGTTATCATTTATTTTAAATTGTGTTTAAATCGTTGTTATTTTGCTTCTATTTCAGACAAATTCCATCAAGACCTCAAAATACAACTTCTTCACATTTCTACCTCTCAACCTATTTGAGCAGTTTCAAAGGATTGCCAATGCCTATTTCCTGTTTCTTCTTGTGCTACAGGTGAGACGGGAATCAACCGTTCTCTTGGGTTGTTGCACAATTTGTACTTGAACTGTTTCGTCCGGGTTTAGGAGGTGGGGTTAAAAAAGAGAGAAATGAAGATGAAAGTCTTTCAGTGGGCAGGCTCTCTGAAACTAAAGAGCAGCAGTTCGTTTACCAAACAGGATATAGATGAATCAAGTGGCGTGTGATTAAGGAAGTGTCGTGACCCCACAGGAAACTCAACGTTACTCATGCAAAAACGTTGCACCACAATTGGCTTCTAATTGTTTGTAATTTTATTTAAAGTAGGAGACAATTCACAGTTTCATTGTAATTTAAAGACTAACTGTAAAAAATATGTTGATACGGTAATTACATTATATAGACAATACTTAAAAACCTTTTTGTTGGGAATTCGCCCTCTGCTTGTTTTTGCTTTGCTTGGAATGTTCCACTATATGGCATTAAACTTGCATTCTTACTGTGAATGTGCTCGTTTCTCTCCACAAATTATATTTATTTTGTGGTTTGTGATCTATAAAAAGATAATTTTTCGTGGAAATGCGTGGTCCGGTCGAGGAAGCTTGAACCCTTGGGTGCTCTCTCGCGTGCACTCTTAGTCAGAATTCTACGTTAACGTTTAGAAATGAGACAACTGAACGGTAACTTTCTCCTGACGATGCCATGGCCGACTTCTTCTCTCATCGGAGATAGAGACATTTGATGCCATTCTGTAGAACATTCCAGGCAAAGTAATAACATCTCAATTTAGCAGTGGACCCTCCTCCAGAAAGGTTAATAATAAAGTAAACAATAAGGAATCTATTTGAATAAAATGTATTCTTATTTGGATAATATAAGTAAATAAAATTGACTTAAGTAAAAATGCATGAAATAAGTCAAATGCATGTTTAACGATAATTCATACAAAGAACTTTAATGATGATGTATTCTTTTCTAGGTGATTCCGGCCATCTCCTCTCTGTCCTGGTTTACCACTGTAGTGCCTTTAGTCCTTGTGCTGACAGTCACTGCTGCTAAAGATGCCACCGATGACATTGTAAGTGTGAACCATTTTATAGATGGTACAAAGAGAAATTTCACTCTGTTTGAATTAAAGTATACACATTATACATCAGGGGCCTCGGTGAAAATCTCAGTCAATGTAATGTTTTCAATTCAGTAACGGTTATTATTAGTTTGTTCTGGTCATTTCTGACTTTTAGTGTCGATGAGAGTTTGAACTAAAATATTCTTCCACTCATTTCCTCTTCAATGATTCATGCCAAAACAAGGACAAACACTGATGTCATTGGTTAAACATTACCCCAAACAAGAGGCTTTTTGTTTTTGCGTCTGGCGCTCAGTGGTGCTGCGCTGCTTCCCATCTGTTCCTTTGCACAGGTCATTTAGCTTCGGGGGTTCTAAGCAGGTACACAGCAACTGAACAAACGTGTCTTACGCAACGGCCGTGAGGAAAAGGAGGAATTACAAATCAAAGAAAATGTCCCCAACTACAAAAATGTTGCAATATGTCAGATGTTAGGAAAAAGATCTGCACATTTCAGAAACTCTGAATTCTTGTAATTACAGATGATCTAACTTTGTGGTACGCTTTACAAATCACTTACCCCTTGTGTGTTCCCAGAATCGACATAGGAGTGACAATCAAGTCAACAACCGCAAAGTTCAAGTCCTTATCAACAGAAAGTGAGTTTGATGCCAACATAATGTGTGATTGTATTTTAATTGTTGATCAGCCTTATGTTTAGACTCAGAAGAACTTGAAGTATTGTGCATGTGACAGTGTTATTATTATTATTATTATTATTATTATTTTACAATAAATGGGAAAAGGTCATTCTTAATCAAAACATTTACGTCCTCTGAGCTAACAAAATCTGAGCATATTTGAAAAGGTCTAATATTTTCATCACTTATTAAGAGCCTTTTAGGATTATGCTCCAAAACTGTTGAACAAAATTGATTAAAATTCCTGCTTCCTCCTCAGACTGCAAAATGAAAAATGGATGAATGTTCAGGTGGGCGACATCATCAAGTTAGAAAACAACCAATTTGTCACTGTACGTAATGGGAGTTTTGACCATCTGTTTTGGGAAAAATTTCAATCAAAGCTTTAAATGTATTGTCTCTTTTTTCAGGCTGATCTTCTATTACTCTCCAGCAGTGAACCACTCAACTTGGTGTACATTGAAACAGCTGAATTGGACGGGTAAACCACCAAGATTGTTGTACCTGTTTTATTACAATATTTTGTCATGCCCTTGTCCCTCTTTCAGTGAAACTAACTTGAAAGTCAAGCAGGCCCTCCCTGTGACCGGTGACCTTGGCGATAACATTGAAAAACTGGCAGACTTTAATGGTACACACAAAAACACATGCACTCAATTACCTGCATTTACTCTGTATTCATGACCTATTTTTGTATTTAGGTGAAGTCCGATGTGAGCCCCCTAACAACCGCCTCGACCGCTTCACAGGAACACTAACATTTGCTGGTCAGAAATATTCACTTGACAATGAGAAGATTTTACTGCGAGGGTGCACCTTAAGGAACACGGGCTGGTGCTTTGGATTGGTGCTGTTTGGAGGTGTGTACCATTCTAAATACAATATCTTAAAGGCTGTTCTTGGTTTGTCTGCAATATTCCACAGTATGGCATCTCTTGCATTCACTTAAAGGAACAATAAGTAACTTTCTGGAGGTGGAATGTCACCAGCACGATGGAAGCTGAAAGTTGAAAAACATACTGAACATTCTTCATGCAGATAGACTGCCATACTGTGGATTATTAGCTATAATAGTCCAACAACATTTCCATGGAAACAAGACATGATGAAATTCCCATTGTACCATAGAAATGATTCACACCAAAGTCTTGTCAAGGCATTTTAAAAAGTATCATATCTACAATTCTGTCTACAATATCGTAATAATTGTCGTACCGTGAATAATATGATCGTGATAATAATGTTCTGTGAGACTTGCATGTTGTTACATCCCGAGTTCACAGTATGGACACAGTTTTAATACATTGTTAGTACTAAAAAAACACAACAGCATGCCTTTGATTTAGTCTGTTTTTGACCAGAAAAGTTTCACCGCGTACCTTTTATTCATTTTGATTTACAAACCTGATTGAATGATTTGTGGTCTTTCCTTTTCTACAGGTCCAGAGACAAAACTAATGCAGAATTGTGGCAAAACTACTTTTAAGAGGACCAGTATTGATCGACTAATGAATGTATTAGTTTTATGTGTAAGTGATTTTTACACAATTAAATATCCACTAAAGTAAGCACAGGCAAAATCCTTGAATCCTGAGTTGGACTTGCAATTTGGGGTTGACACTTTCTAATCTATTTGTAATTTGTCCTTTTTGTGCATGGAATGGATTCAGAGATATCGTTACAAAGCACAAATTAAAATGCTGTTGTTGTTTTGACACAGATATTTGGCTTCCTGGCGTTCATGTGCACTGTGCTCGCCATTGGAAACTGCATCTGGGAACTGAACGACGGCTCACAGTTCACAGTGTTCCTACCTCGACAGGAAGGAACCAGCGCGACCTTCTCTGCGTTCCTCACGTTCTGGTCCTATGTCATCATTCTCAATACTGTAGTGCCTATTTCACTTTATGTCAGGTAATTCAAGTAAGCAAGCTGTTAACTTAGTGTATTTGAAGACTTATTATACCGAAACGCTAATGCTTTTTGAACAGCGTGGAGATTATTCGACTAGGTAACAGCTTCTACATCGAATGGGATAGAAAGATGTATTATACCCGGAATGACACCCCTGCTGAGGCCCGGACCACCACTCTAAATGAAGAGCTTGGTCAAATCAAGTATGTCTTCAGTGACAAAACAGGAACACTGACCCAAAACATTATGACCTTCAATAAGTGCTCCATCAATGGCAAAACATATGGTAAGAAATGTTCCTTTAGGAGAACATTAGGTCCTATTACTTTTGTTATGCAAAAGAGATCATTTTTCTTATCGCCTTTTGCAGGGGATGTTTTTGACTACATGGGCCAAAGACTTGAAATTACAGAGGTATGTCGACAGTAATAAGCAAACAACAGAAAGAGTCATGTGCGTTTAAAGGATTTCATGGTGCTTCTTCCCTTTTGCAGCACACAGAGACAGTGGACTTCTCCTTTAACCCACTCGCTGACCCGCGCTTTCAGTTTCATGATCACTCTTTAGTGGAAGTGGTCAAGCTGGAGAACCCCGAGGTCCATGCCTTTTTCAGGCTGCTGGCCCTTTGTCACACTGTCATGGCTGAGGAAAAAACAGAAGGTGAAAAAGAACTACGTTAAATTCAATGGTAAAGTGCCCTTACAAACGGTCAGCTGGTAACACTAATTGTGTTCTTCAGGAGAACTTGTCTACCAGGCTCAGTCTCCAGACGAGGGAGCACTGGTTACAGCAGCTCGAAACTTTGGGTTTGTTTTTCGTTCACGTACACCTGAAAGTGTTTCCATCGTGGAAATGGGACAAGCACGCACTTATGACCTTCTGGCAATCTTGGATTTCAACAATGTTCGCAAGAGAATGTCTGTCATAGGTGACAAATCAGCTATATAGTTTTAGCTCAAGCTTTGCAGTGACTTTAATCTAAAAATGAAATATTCTTTCTGTTTTTCAACAGTTCGAAGTCCAGAAGGGAAACTTTTGCTTTTGTGTAAAGGCGCAGACACAATCATCTATGAGAGACTGCATCAGTCCTGCAACAAGCTAATGGATGTCACCACAGAGCACCTAAATGTGAGTACTGGACACAAGTATAATGGCACATTGAAAATAAGGTTTTTGTGCTTTTGATTTGAGTGTGATCTAAAATAAAAAAATGTTTCATTACAAACTGCACTCAATTTTAATCTGAATATAAATCAAAAGCCAACAACCTCAGCCATACCTCCTGCCTCAGTGCTGATAAACAGCAACATTGGTACAGAAATGTCCAATGTCATTCAAACAAACGCATTGACAAACACATGTAATTCCTTTATTTCATTCTGTCATTCCATTTTAGGGCTTGTTTTTAAAATGACAAGATTTTCAACTTACTTTTGGACTGAACGTACAGTTACAAATTCAATGGACTTGTGTTTGTCTAGTTGAGCAGAGTTCCTCCTTATACGTACATGTACATGTTTCACCACAGGAGTTTGCAGGGGAGGGGCTGCGCACTCTGGCCTTGGCCTACAAGTATTTAGACGAAGAATACTTGAGACAGTGGCAAGAGCGCCACCATGAGGCCAGCACTGCCCTGGAAGAGCGGGAAGAGAAACTGGACCAACTCTATGAAGAGATAGAGAAGGACCTGATGGTGGGGAAACGTAAAAAATATTAGCAATTTATGATTCAAGTGTGATTCTTATTTTTGTGGCGTTTTCCTGCAGCTACTTGGTGCAACAGCGATTGAAGACAAGTTACAGGATGGAGTACCTCACACAATTGAACAGCTCGCTAAAGCAGACATCAAAGTCTGGGTTTTGACTGGTGATAAGCAAGGTATTGTGTTATAAACTGGAATGACTGTAAACACGTGGGGCTTGGGCTGGAGGGATTATATTATATATTTGTAACTGATGTGTTACAAAAGTTGTGTAATGATTTAACTGGGGATTCATTTTGCCCCCCAAAAAACGGGAGCAAAAGTACTCGTTGAATCTACAGTGGATTTTAACACAAAAAATACATATAAAAATAAATACTAAATGATACTTACATTTTGAATAACTCATAGATAAATCATAATCCGTCATGACCCATACAGTTGTGACTTGTTTGTAATTGAGCAGCTGCAACCACACGTCGGAGGAAACACGTGTACTAGGATCACCTTTATCTGTGAGCGATTGTGTTTTCCTGGCATTGATTCTAATCTTGTCGTTCAGAAACCGCAGAAAACATCGGATATTCTTGCAACCTGCTGCGGGAGGAGATGAATGACGTTTTCATTGTGTCAGGCAACTCCCCCGAGGAAGTCAGGCTGGAACTGAGGTCAGAGTGCACTGCTCCTTATGCCACATATGTTACGGGTCCACTATACTTGTGCTGAAGGGTCCGCCATGTGCTTGTCACCATGGAGATGTTATCGCTTTACCTGGGAACTTATTGCTTTACCTGGCATTAAACTTACTTCTAAAGGATTTTCTGAGCAATAAAAACACCTGTAATTTAATAAATGCAATATATACAAGTTTAATGCCTTACTGTGGAATATTCCCGGCAAAGCCATAACATCTCCATGGGCAAAAGTTAGCTCACTTTTAACTTTTTATTTTTATCTTTTTATATAGAAATGCAAGAACTTCCATCAAACCAGATGCAGTTGACGATTCAGTATTTCTCCCAAAGAGGAGCAGTTTTAAAAAACCCAAAGTGATGCTGGACGAGGCGGTTAATGGAGAATATGGACTCGTCATCAATGGACACAGCCTGGTACAACTTCACTGCACTGCTATGTCATGATTTCATCTGGAAACCTTTTATTATACTTTTAATTACATCTTTTGTCAGGCCTACGCTCTGGAGCGCAACATGGAACAGGAGTTTCTGCGGACAGCTTGCATGTGTAAGGCAGTCATCTGTTGCAGAGTCACTCCTCTCCAAAAGGCTCAAGTGGTGGAGCTGGTCAAGAAGTACAAACAGGCGGTAACACTGGCTATTGGAGATGGCGCCAATGACGTTAGCATGATCAAAGGTAATTGCACTTTGTGTCTACTAGCCATCAACCCCCTGATATAATATCTGGCAGAGAAATGTGAAGATGAATGACTCATGGCATAAATACCCCATCTATTCTACTTATAAAACACAACAGGTGTGTTTTCACAGCACCAGCTCACAATGAAAAACAAAACAAAAACATTGCCTTGGTTTCATTAGTCAAATTAAACCTTGATGCTAATAATTGAGAGCAGATTGTTGTATCTACCCCCTCAGCGGCTCATATTGGTGTGGGCATCTCTGGTCAGGAGGGCATGCAGGCAGTGCTGTCCAGTGACTACTCCTTTGCACAGTTCAGATTTCTACAGCGCCTCCTGCTGGTGCATGGCCGCTGGTCGTATCTGAGAATGTGCAAGTTTCTGCGCTACTTCTTCTACAAGAACTTCACATTCACTTTTGTGCACTTCTGGTATGCCTTCTTCTGCGGTTTCTCCGCCCAGGTATGTGAAGAACTGGGATCATGAACAGCTGGCCTGCTTGGTTAGCTGTCTGAATAGCCAGAAAAAAGAAACACTAACATTTAAAACAAAAACTCACCCATTTAATGAGATATTAATTATACTTGTAAATTAACTTTCAGACTGTCTATGATGAGTGGTTCATCACACTCTACAATTTGGTCTACACTGCACTACCTGTGCTGGGAATGAGTTTATTTGAACAGGTAGATATATTTTTTCCCTACCAATTTCTCTCTCTGTCAGTATATGCATATATACATACATGCTACATTATACATGATAATATTGTAGTAATTGTAATTTAGCAATGAAAATAATTGCACATATGCTCCCCCTGCTGGTTAGGATGTGAACGACGCATGGAGTTTTCAGCATCCTCAGCTCTATGTTCCGGGTCAACTCAACCTGTACTTCAGCAAAAAGGCCTTCTTCAAGTGTGCCCTCCACAGCTGCTATAGCTCCTTGGTGCTGTTCTTCATCCCTTACCTCTCCATTTTTGACACAGTGAGGGACGATGGGAAAGATGTGGCTGACTACCAGTCATTTGCCGTTCTAACTCAAACCTGCCTGATGTTTGCTGTCACCATTCAGGTAAAACATAGTTATCTATATTGTTTACATTTACCTTGATACTATATGCAGTTTGGCAATTTAATCCTGATTATTTGTCACTGACATGTTTACAGTTGGGATTTGAGATGACATACTGGACAGCTGTAAACACAGTTTTTGTGGTGGGCAGTCTGGTCATGTATTTTGCTGTTACTTTCACAATGTACAGTGATGGATTATTTCTCATGTTACCGTCAGCATTCCCGTTTATTGGTGAGGAAATACTGAGCTGACACTCTTCTAGATTCTGTCATTTCTTTTTACAGCCTTGTTTAATAATAGTAACCTCTGTGTCTATGTAGGAACGGCCCGAAACTCCTTTAACCAGCCAAACATTTGGCTGACTATTGTCCTTACATCGCTCCTGTGTGTCCTGCCTGTGCTCACACACCGTTTTCTGATGGTTCAGCTTTACCCCACTATCAACGACAAGGTGCATATGATACTATACAGTATATATTTGAAATACTTTATAAGTCTGTACATTATACAATGCTCCTAACTTTAGGTGATGTTCAAAGTGAGACTAGCCAAAACCAAACTGCCCCCTCCAACTCGACGTGCACGCATCCGTCGCACCAGCTCTCGCCGGTCTGGATATGCCTTCTCACACGCACAGGGCTATGGCGACCTGGTCACCTCAAACAGGTTCCTGCGCCGGCCCGCTGTGTCCCGCTCCTCTGGGTTCACTCATGCAGGTCGCACCACTGGGTTCAGCCCAATGGGCCGCTCGGCTGGTTACAGTCCCACAGGACGGCCTCAGAACGCCAAGGTCAATAATGTGGAGGTTACATCGCTGCAGATGTACAGGACTATTGGGGAGCCCTCTGTTTGACAAACCTTTTTTCTGAAAAAAATCTTGAATAATGATCCAGGAAAGTGCTCTTAAATACGGTAGCTTAAGCCTTACTGTGCCTTGTCTTCACAAGAAAACATTTGTAATGGGAACGCTTGTGTCCATGTAAACAGTACCTAAAATGTGTCTTTGACAGAGTTTCTAATTGCTCTACTTTAGAAACAGAGGGAACCATTTCCACACCGCACAAAGGGGCAGCTCTTGTTTACAAACTTACTGCGCAGGCCTTGACATTCAATCACGTTCACTGGTCTGAGGACATAACCAGCTAATTTGCACGTTTTTGTATTTTACCTGTTTTTGTCACACACATGCATCAACAACAATGTCAATTAGGCCTTACTAATTTATTTAAATATAAATATGTTTTTTGTGTTATGTTAATTGGATGACCTCCAAACATTCCAAAATTTCATGGTATCCATGAAGAAAAAACATGTATTACCTTATAAAGACATTTTATACCAGTGTTTAGATGTATATATACATTGCTATATTCATTGCTATTTTCATACGAAAGCTACCAGCTATACCTACTCCATTATTATTTTTATATTTATACAGTTTATTTGCATGACAATCTGAATTCACATAGGCAATGAAGAAGTCATATTTTCTTATGAACATATATGTTTTGGCGCTGTTATGCTGTTGGTTTATATGATTTTGTACTACAATAAAATATGTACGTTTCTTAAGTTGGTGTAATGGCAACTGTTTAGCAGCAGGTGGCGCAATAACACCTCAAAAACATGCAAGAAAGGTTTGAACGTCACACTGAACGGCATTTGCTGTTGTATGGACATCCATTCAATGATAATCGTGCCAACTTATTATAAACTTAAACAGACCAAAATACTTAATTGTTATTTCGTTGACGTCTATATTAGAAACTTTCGTAGCCTATTAATGAAGCTGAAGTAAAAATGCTGTTTGCAGAAAAGGAAAGTTTGCTGCCCTCGTGCGTCTAATGCTGAGAAGTCACAATGGTGGTGCGTTCAAAGCACTACGTGAAAATACTGCACGGGTGAAAACATAGTAGACTGAACTGGTGTATTGACGAATATTTATTCGGGAGTTGCCTTCGATATAAGTACTAAGTTTTATTGATCACGTATGACTAAATGATGAAAGTGTTTTGTAATGTGTGCTCAATAACCAATTGTAAATAAACAAATTCCTACAGTTTTGAACGTGACCAGTTCACCAGACTGCCTTACTGATTTCTCCCATTCACGCCAGCAGCAGCAGCAGCATTTTGTCTAACGAGAGACAAACCTGGCTCCAGCCTCCCACAAATCACGGGTACATTTTGCGGGGGACACGGAGGCATCTTAATGTAAGACAACTTATTTAATTGTATGATACATTTAATCTGTAACTTATTAAACCAGCGCGTATTCGCATCCACGATGCATTCATAGTGAACCTAGCTTAGAAATAATGGGACTATAAACGCCTATATTGATGTTTGTATGTTGTACAAAGATGTAGGTGTGGTTTCCTAAGCGTGAGCTGCAGGTTTGACTGGGCTAAAACCTGCTCAGGTCTGTCCAGGTCATATTTAATAAAGACAGAGTCTAACGTGACTTCTTCCCCTGAAGAAGAGGAGGAGCGCACGCAGCGCCAGTGTTTCCCATGGCTACACCAAGCTTTGCACTGGCTTATTTACACTCACAACCTGTCTGCATTCACAACTGTGGAGATATAGCATTGGTTTCCTTTCCCTTTCTACTATTACACATCAGAGAAGTCTTGGAGATGTAACACAAACAGTCGCAGAAGAAAAGATCAGCTTGTTGGAGTCGTGACGTCGAGGTGCAAATCACTCAGTTTTCCTTTTGTTGACAGACGGACCGGGCGCTTTCCTCTCGAAGCAACTCACCAAAGCTTTTGATAGTCTAACAGATGTGTTTTACTCTGGTATTTGTGTCCAGAAGCTTCTAAAATGAGGCGGAGTGTCGTGCTCCTCCACCTCGCCCAGACTGGAGGCTGCTGCTGGTAGAGATGGTGCTGCCGCTGTGAACAAGCCTGCGGTCCAGAGCTGCCAGAGCCCGGGCACCATGACTGTCTTCAACCAAGAAAATGTGGAGGAATTTTATGAAATTGGGGATGAACTGGGAAGGTAAGATTTACGATGCTGTTTTTGGTCGTTTTTCAACTTCCTTTGGTATTGTTGACTACACCACAACACATTAAGCATGGGAGACATGCTTATTATTTAGCAATATAACTTCTACTGGATATCACAGATTTTCTCATGAATTTCCCTTGAATTTGATCTACTGTTGCAGCTATTGATTGTTTTACTAATTTATTCACCTTGCAGTTATCCTGTTGATGAATTGATTAGTTGTATGAATCACAAAAGGCCTGCAAATGTGAGATTTTTAGTACATTTAATTAAGCTAAAGTGATGTCGCTTGAACAACTAAAACCACTAAATGTACATGTTTCCTCTGTCATTTGGAGGTAATTCTAGCTTTTGTCCGAGTCATAAACCTCTTCTCGCTCAAGACTAGTTGCGATCAATCAATTACCTTTTTTTCCAGCCCTAATCCCCTCCTCATTTAAACCTTTGCGCTTTATTGCAAAAGTATAAAAGGTGTGAGAGATGTTCTTCTCACACTGTTCGCTGTAACCTCATAGCATGCGCATCCCCCCAAATAGTGTGAATGACGGGCTCTGATTAATGTGCTCTCTAATATATCAGTCAGTGATGATGAAGCGGTTAGACTTGATGTCCATAGTCTTTCTACATGATTTATTACAAATGTCTTATGCATGCACAGTTTTATTGTATATTTAGTGTTATGGAAAGCTTTGCATCAGCTTTCTTGTTTTTGATATCGGGTGAATAACACATGCTCTTGCCTGAATTCAGATTTTCCGGTTCGTCAGGTTGTTTCCCTTATGGGACACGACTGAGCTGACTAGTAACATGAAGACCGCAGAGAGAGAGAGAGCCATGTTTTGAACACGGCATTCACTTTAGTACTGGAAAAACTGGTATGAGAAGGTTTTGTCGCACTCTTGGATGAAGGTTGTAATCAGGAATGTATCGTTTCATCAAATCAGAATGTACGCCATTTCAGCAACTTCTCGCCGTGTGCTTGTGCAGTCTGTTTTAGCGATTATCAGCTGTTGTTGATGTTGTCAGCCTTGCTCTGATCGTGCCTGTAGGCCTCACCTCAGTGCGTTGTGTGAAGAACTGTTTGTGGTGTTGTGTTCACCGACTTGACTCTGAAATCACTGTAATGGGACTCAAAATCTGTCTGAAGCTAAAGAGACCGCTATGTATGTGACCACTGTGTTTTGACATGTTTTTTTTTGTGGTAAATTGATGTATTTACAGCGGATCATTGTTATTATTGATATATTTGGGTTGCACAGTTTTTCATAATTAGCGATGTCACGATATCAAATTTGGAGTAAAAACATCCCGATTTAATGATTATTCGTGAGACTTATTGAGACCGACTAAACAACTTCTTTCATTCCCATTGTTCGTGAACGGCTTTACAACACTGAACTTTCTGAAAGACAAAATAAAGTCAAATATTTCAAAAACAGACAGTTAAAAACAGTTATTTACATTTAGGTCTATAATTTGGGCAATAGATTGAACTAAAAAGACTTCAGATTTTTGCTTCTAAAATTGTCACGATTATAATTTCTTGTATTGTGACCTGAATAATCACGATTATCGATTAACCTCATAATCTTGACATCCCTAGCCATAATGCAGTGAGAGAGATTTCCAGTTTTCCATAGTATTTGGTAATATCGATAATGACAGAAACTTTATTCCTATAGTGTTGTTCAGTTTAGACTTCGCTAGGATTCTAAACTCTGTGGCACTGACTGGAGTGCTTGTACGGTGACGGGGAGGCATCCAACCTTCATTATTCGTTTTTTGTCTTCGCAAGTATGCATTAAATATGACACGACGAGGGGAGATTTTAAACACTCCAGCTAATCTTTCCCAGCCTGACTCTAAAATATTTCTTTGAGGTTATCGCTAAAGAATGCCGCAGGAGACCTCGATCCAGTGTTTTTGTTTTTTTCGTAAACCACATCTTCTGTCAGTGTAGGAGACATTTCCCAGTGAAATGAAGCAGAAAACTTTACAGAGAGCTAGAATCAGAGGTGTGAGAGGAGCTGCCAATCAGAGAAGAGCCAGTGTGACCGCGGGTTTGCAGTGCGAGTGGAGCTGCAGAGACGTGTGATTAAGTGCAACAGTTAGTCTTTTAGTCATTTGTTATCGTATCGATGCTTCTTCTGTGGAGTCTTCACAAGAACTGCAGCAGGACTGCACTTTTGCACGCACTACTTTGAAGGTTTGACAATAGCTCTGTGAAGATGTTCCGGCATTTAGTTTGACACAAATTAAAACCTTGAGTGAATCCTCTGAAGCTCCTGTGAAGCAAACCGACGGGGATTAGGTTCAGAATGAATTGTCCCATCAGTATAAATATAAGCATGTTCTACTACAGTATAAGTATTACATGGTCTTATTAGACTTTGCTGACATGTTTTATGTTTTTTTAAATTAAGGTTGCTTATTTTGCGTATTTAACTGTGAAATTAGCACAATGGACTATGTATAAGAAAATATTCTGGTTAATAATTTGTTTTTATTGTGGTATCGAGAATCAAGCTTATTCCTTAGTATTGAAATCGAGTTTGTAATTTTAGTATTGTGACAACACTTTTCTAAGTTTGCAGCCTATAAAATGTTGGATTACATGGAAGCGCTGTGCCACAAAGTTCTGCTTTTACTATACACGTTATATGGGGGAAAACCCAAATGTTTTAAAACAAATGTTGAGTAATTCAGTTTGAACACTTTTTATAGTCAACGTTTTATGTAACTCATCCGAGCTTAAACTGAAATAGGAGCATTTCAATTTGGCTTACATCAATGGTATTTCCCCCAAAAAATGTCTTTGAATTAGGGGTGGACTATATTGACATACATTAATATACTTTCTTTGGGGAGTAAGCCGATAACATTATGATACAATGTTTGTAATGTACCTTTTAATATCTGTTGGTTGAGGTTTAACTATTTTATGATAAACAATATGCAAATGTCAATCATGGGTATCTCTTCAAAACAGCATTCACAGTAGTCTGGATGATATATTGCCCACCTTCTCCTTTTTGAATAGATGATTTGATTTGAAGGAAGAACTATAATGGCTTGTATTAGCATAATGATTTGCCTTTTGCCTATATAAGATAACTTCACGTTGCCTGTGGCTCCGTGTAACTCATTCAAATGTATTCCACAACACGATAGTTTCCCCAACAAGATGACATTGTCTTTTGAACACCACCAGCTCATAATACTGAGCATGACACCCGGCCCTGGCCACTGACCCACTTTCCCACGTGCTTGGTAGCATTATTTGGTGTGGATGCAGGCTGGACAGGAGTTAACCCCCGACCCCCCTCTCCTACTGCCCCGCCCCGCCCCACCCCCACCACCCCTGGGAACAGCAGCCCTGTCGCGTCGCGTCTGTGCATCGGTGCATCGCCACACTCTGGAAACATCTCGTCTCCGCTTTTCATCTGACGTTTTAGTTGATTGTATTTCAGGGCAGTGTTAAATCATGCCCTCATCTTACTGTTTTTCATTCCTAAACTTGCCAACAATATACGTCCTCCCTGTGGCCATCAAACTGTTCAACTCATCAGCGATCCAGAGTGTGTATTTTAGAGGTGCATTTCCTCTTACAAGCTGATGTCATCTGATGTTTTATTCATATATGCAGTAGCACTTTACTTTTTCTTAATCATTTCATGTATTTTAATGGATTCTCTGGCACAAGAATTTATTTTGGGAAATGAATAAAGTGATATCTTATCTTTTTAACAACTTCAGTTCTAGACAAATTGAAATTAAATGTTGAAGTCAAAAATTGTCTCTGGCATGCAGTAAGGCTGTAGTCCACTAAAGACATTCTGGGTTTAAGACGAGCCTTGTGCATCATTTTGTCAAAGTAGAAAAGCTCTCAAAACATACGATCTGACCTAATATCAAACATCTGACTCAAACCACAGGATTTCATAAAAAGAATAACTATTTATACAGAAAAGCTCTTGTAAACTAGATATTTACATGTAAAACAGCAAAATGAACTCACAAATCATTAGGGCCACAGTAAAATAATTAATTCATAGACCAAAACTTGGTTTGTGCCATCGACCAAAATATCTACAGGCCTGACATGATTATTTTTTTTAAACATATTAAAATCTCACTGCATGTTAATCATGTTTTAATTTACATATGCAGCACCCATTTTTGTTATACCCTGCCTTTAAAAATGTGTAGGCTTTGGCTCACACTAATTACACAATACACACTTATTTGTGAATTTCATAATTATTTGTGAATTTCATTATAGGACTCAAGAGGGCTTTTTTATTTGACACCATTCTACAAGGGAAATGTTGAAATAGTTGAAAGTAAATGGTCAGTTTAGAGTCATATGGCTCTATACGGTGTGTCAAAGAGTTCAGTTTAGCCCTGATGCTGTGGCTGACATAAGCTTTGTCATTAGTGGAGTTTCACTCCTCAAACTGCCATCAACGGACAAGTCAAATTAAAATTGGACTCATCTGGAACGTTCTCATGCCAAGCCAAATTAGCCCCCCCCATATCGTGCCGTCAACGCAGGATAATTGGAGCCCTGCCAACTGTGTTAGCAGGTGAATGGCAGAGTAAGTGTCCGTTGGGGAAAGTGGAAAACCTGTCCTCCGTGTTAGAAGAGGATTACAGCCCAGCCAAGTGTAAAACCTGAGGGTACTTTTTAATTATTGGCTAAGATGAGCTTGTGCATTAGCGGTAGAACAGTCGTGTCAGTGTCAGTAAAAAATAATGACTTCAGAGTATATAGTCATTTAGTTTATTATGTCTGTTTTAGCCAAGTTTAGTATTCCTCCTGATAAGTCAGGCTTATTGGGGAAAGTTGCATGAGGAAAAGCATCTGATGTAAGATCACGGATCAATATGCTAATCACCACACAGTGGATCAATAGGCGTGTGACAAAATATCAATATACTATATTGATATCGCCATGATTTCATTTTGGTGCATGTGTCACTAAACTAATTTTCCACAGCACAACAATTTAGTTTCTTCTTTGGATAAAGTTTATGTAATAAAGGTGACATTTTATTTGTATAAGTATACTTCATAAACCGCTTGTGCACGCAGTGAGTTCACAAGGAAATCCTGTTGTAAAGTGTATTTCTTTAGCGAGTGACGTGACACAGAATATCATGTGCAATACATGTATATAAAATATTGCCATTTTATATTGCCATGTATTGTGTATCAAATTGTGAGGTACTCCGTCTCCTGATTAACATTAAAAGGGGAAAATCAAGCACTATACTTGATGCTACAGTTCAGTATGAGAACAGTATTTACTGGAAGAAAGTAAATGTCTATAGCATATCAACCTTAGTTTCAAGTAAGTATTTCGACATTAGTAAAATCATTCTCTTCATAAAGGCTTCAAAACCAGTTCTCTTCCAGAATGTTCCGAGTCATGTTTGGTCGAAACTTTCCAAATGTCAGTTTCGCTGATCGCGGAGGCCCAGCTCTGAAACGCCAGGGCAAAATAAAGCACAGCTGACGGATGAATCAGCTGAAGCAGCTGAAGCAGACACAGCGCTCCTTTCTCTCCAGCACCACCATGTTTGTGTCACGCACTTTGACAGCTATGACCTGTTTTTCACATCAGAGCCTGGAAATCTCACTGTAGTGTACAGAAGATCTTTGCATTTTGACGACTTCCATCAAATAAAAATGATTGTAGAAATAAACTCCCTTTCCATAGGAAAATATAAATTCTCTTGAGGAATTGAGTAACAAAAAAGTAAATTATGATATAAAATTGAAATATATAAACACAGTATTTATTGATTAATTGATGAAATGATTGTCTCGTCCCGTTTTAGTGGACCTAGACTCGTGCCTTGTCTCTCGTCCTGAGATTTGCGTCTCGTCCCACCCTTACCTTACCACTTTTCAGTATATTTCATGTTTGTATTAGAAATTGGCCATTGGCTTACTCGGTAAAATGTGTCTGTCGATGTTTAGAAAGTTTTGGTTTTGGTCAGAATTTAGTCCAAGTTCATGTGTTTAGCCGAATTACTACGAGTTTGCTTGGAGTCTTCGTAAAAACTTAGAATAGATTGTGGGCATACTTTGTTTGTGTGCATCTTTATGAAATTGTGCGTCTTGATTCATTTGGCTCCATCAGATCCTTTTCAGAGGCAGTAGATTAAAACCCCTCTGAAGATGCTTGAACACGTCATCTCACCTCCGACTGCCTCTATGCACCTAAGCACAATGTATTCCTTGTCGGGGGTCTTAAATCTGGCTGCTGGCTCGGCTGAATGACAGTCCACTGACAGTTTGAATGGCTTTTTACGGCGTGCACCAGTCAAGGGCAAACACCGCCTCCTTTAGCTCTCCATCAGTAACTTGTCTGTCACTGACTCTCTCACTTAGAATAGTATTAACTTAACTCCATGTGCTTTCTAACCTGTGCCCACTTGTCAAATGTCAAAGTCGGATTGGTAATTGAACTTGAAGTAGTGTTTATTGATTCTGTCTCTTGACACTGTAACTACGTATATAGGCTTGTTACCATAGAGCCTGGATGCCAATAGTGTCTGTTGTAAATGCTGAAATGTTTGATAGTATAATATGGAATATGCTGACACTACAAATAAAACCTTCCTTCTTCATAGCCGCACAGTATGTTTCGCTTCTTATCTGATTCTTGTTTCCATGGTTACCCTTCCTTTGTACACAGTGGCATGGTGCAGGTTGCATAATGTTTCTGAGGCCCACACTCCAGCTGAGTGGGCATGGAGCTTGGAGTGCTGCCCTCCCACACGCCGCTCCATGCTAATGAAAAGCTTGGCCTCGCCAGGGAGTTTTCACACCAGATCACATCAGACGGGCAGCGGGCAGCGGGCAGTGGGCAGTCAGACTAACACTGAGCTCTGCTGCGTTTACTTCATCGGGATGTGACCAACTTGAAGATGAGCCGTGTGAGTTACCCGGGACAAGCCAAAAAGAGACGACGTTACATAACCCACTCCTTTTATTGAATCAATTGACGGCCCCCTATTAAAGGTGTAACATGTAACGTTTTGCAGAGCGGGTCTACCTGTCTGCCTGTCTCAATGGAGTTCTAATTGGGTTGTCTGGAATGTTCCACAGTATGGTAATGGCATTAAAGCAACAGGCGACGCTGTCGTGCCAAGTCAGATCTGTGGAAGGGTGACCCCACTCACAGAATGTTTTCGGGTATTTTGAGCAATAAAAAACCCAGGTTGATGCCATAATGTGGAGCATTCCAGGCAAAACAATAACATCTCCATGAAGAGAAGCAGACTGCGGCTCCTCCACCTGAAAGGTCAGTCTAGAGTCACAATGAGCCGTACGAACAATTCGCCCTCTACGAGCGAGTTTTGAGGCCAAACCTCTAGGATTGAATTGGCTTCATTTTGTGCAAAGGCAAAAGTGACCACCAGTGACACTGTCTCCACCTGCAGAAAACATGTGCCGTTTTGAACATTTGAACTGGCTGAAACTGTGTTTGTTTGAAATATATTGGTTAAATTAAGTATTGAGGAACATCTATGCAAGTCAATGCTGCTCTTGTGGCTCATTATAGGAGGAAAACAGGACCTCAAAATGGTGCTTTTTCTTTGCTGTGGTTGCTAACCTTTAACATTCTACCTTAAGTTCCTCAAAGACAATAATACAAACTGACTGCTGCAGCTGTAGAGCCTTCTCTCATCATGCCAATGATGCATTCAATATGAATATATTTGGTAGCATCAAAATGCCTGGCTTTATGTCCGCCTTGATAAACTGATGTTTTCAGTGGTTTACAGAAAATAGGGGAAATTGACCGATTCATCAAGTGAAGTCCTTTTTGATTTTCTGAATTTCTGCTGGTTGAATCAACAATTTTGTGAAGCCCTGTGACGCGATAGCTGTATGGTTCTCTGATCTGATGACATAAGACATCTTCTGAGCGGTCATCCTCAGTGTTTACACATACAGGTGTTTGAATGTGTTAGTTTTGTGACCATTTACTATTTCCCTTGACTCAAACAAACCTAATGTCAGAGCATTTCTCTCCTCTCAGACTGTGAGTTTGATGATCCAATCACTGACCTGTGTTAAAGCTGCTTTGTCACTGAACGGACTCTTGGGCCAGATTATTACTCTGCTTCACTTTATCAGATGCTTTGAACTCATTTCACACTGCGGATCAGTATTTAATTAGAGGCTGATGGTTGATTAAATTCGCCATAGACAAGACAGTTTTGAAAACCACACCACTTTGTCTGTCTGTATGGGCCTTTGCTCAGACACAAACCACAGTGAACACAAAAGACAGGCTTGCGGTTCCCACCAGACTGTTGGTGTGATCACACAACCCTCTCCATCGGCCCTGTGTGTGTGTGTGTGTGTGTGTGTGTGTGTGTGTGTGTGTGTGTGGGTGC
>BJKM01000073.1:1392500-1650719 GCA_015082035.1 Chaenogobius annularis | reverse complement strand
AATGAAGCAGACACAAGGAAAAAAAACCTTAAAAGGGTTAAAGGGCGCTGAGCTGTTAAGTCTAATAATGCTCATTTGGCCTCCCATTGAAAGCCAGGGGGTAATTCTGGCCAGGGACCGCTCACTTTGAACCACATGACACATAGCGCTTCCCAGTGACCATGGAAACGGGCGCAGTGGGAACCCAACTGGCGTGAAACGTGGTGGAGCAGTGATTTAAGGCTGGGGAGGAGGGGGCCATAAGGGAGAGGTCGGTGGTACGGGGTGGGGGGGGGGAGAGGAAAATAGAGAGAGAGAGAGAGAGAGAGAGAGACCCCATGTGGGAGGCGGTCCGACACCCTGCCAGGGAGAGCGGCCAAGATAATATCAGCGAGTCGAGGCGTACGCAGACATGAAAGAGCAGGAGAGGGGCCGACTCCGACAGAGCTCTGCATCAAACATTTCCGTCTCCGTGGCTCCTCCCCCTCGCCCTTTCACTTCTGCGCTCCTCCATACATTCCTTTATGTGCTGAATCAAACTAGAGGGCAAAAGGTACAAACTTGCACAATGTGTCAAAGGAATATAGTACCTTTGCGTATTATAACTCAATCGTAACATATAGTTTGAGGGTTTGTAGTAAAGTCTTGCTTTATATTGATCTATTTTTGACGTTTTAAGACAATTAAAACTAAATTCTTGATCTCGAGCCAAGTCAAAAAGGCAAAAAACATTTCCTTATTCATTATCTTAAAGGTGCAGTAACTTTTCTGGTTGTCCGCCGCCTGCTTAAGGAAAAGTGCTACTATTATTGTGAGAAGAAATAACATTATTACTGGCACTGTGACCAAACAACATCCTTCACAAGTTTAGCTTTATGAAATCAAACGAAGTATTTTACAACGTGTCATTCACTGAAATGACTCGTTGTTGCTTCCTACGATTCCCGATTCATATTTTTCAGTTCTTACGTTTATATTGTGACCTGAATAATCACAATTATCGATTCATAATATTCTTGACACCTCTACTCACCAATGTGACTGCTTTGCCTGAAATGTTCCACTGAATGGCATTAAATTTACCTCCACAGAGACAAGGAGAAAGGGCCACGAGGCCAAGTTGCAAGAAAAAAACAAAAAACACTTATCATGAAACTGTTGGACATTAAAGGCAAAGCAATAAAATCTCCATGGAGACAAGCAGACAGCGTACCCCCCAGAAAGTTACATATTGCACCTTTAACATCGACAGTCAATTAGGCATAAACTGGATGGAGTCAATCAAAAGTTTCTGTTTATTACAGTGTAGATTGAGCTGAAAATGCTATGCTTTAAATCACCGTTAGAGTCTGTAAAGCCTCGTTCACTAATTGACTTGCATAATTAGTTGGTGTAGAAAAAGATTCAGTTGTAGTCACCTGGACTCTGAGAGTCATCCAAGAGTCATTCTCAATCTGCGAATCAGGTCTGGAATCAGCTTTTATATCCTCCTCTGTGTAAGCCCTGCCCACAGGGCGGGACCTCCTGATAAAGGGAGTTTTTGATTTCACATGAGACTAATCTCTTCGTTTACTAACAACTGAACTACAACTGAATCTTTTTCTACAACGGGACACTCCTGGACGAAGGAGGGATTACACCGACACACTTAGTTGATGTGGACTGAGATTCTGCTCAATTGCAAGACATGGCAAAACATGTCACTAACTACTCATGTATATGGGGTGTTTAATGGACAACGTCCATGTTTTAGCTTCAAAGATCTTTCAAAGTCACAAAGTCACATTCCTGGAAACGGCACACATGAAACTGAACTCCCATTAGC
This sequence comes from Chaenogobius annularis, assembly GCA_015082035.1. Classification (NCBI taxonomy): domain Eukaryota; kingdom Metazoa; phylum Chordata; class Actinopteri; order Gobiiformes; family Gobiidae; genus Chaenogobius; species Chaenogobius annularis. The sequence goes on along the minus strand of BJKM01000073.1, from coordinate 1,648,915 downwards.
CTCCATTACTCCGCACTTCACACAGCAGCTGCCAGAGTCCGCTGCTCTCATCTCTACCGCTCCATATTGACTTACCATTCAGCACCCAGGGAAGTAAAAGCCTCTGATTCTTAACTAAAGTAGAGGGAGAACTGTTTTATCAATATCTCTTTTGTGTCTGTTATAAAAAGTTAGCTCTTTAAAACTCTACCAGGACCAGCTCTACCTGAATCGGACAAAAGACATAGTTGGGGAATCAATGGCTATTATGGCTCCTCGGCAATTTAACAAAATACAGGAGGTTATTAAATGACTGCAATTTTGACGGTATAATAGTCGCTGTGGGCTATATGGGAAAGTCTTTGCAGATAAGAAGAAGAAAAAACATAAAAGAAAATCATGCAAATGGACAAAAGTGAGAGTGTCTGACTCAAGTATTTGCTTTACAACTTTTATAAGCTTTTCTCTGCACGACATTTGCAGCAAAACGTTCCAGTATCTATCTCATTTGTGAAGACAATTTAAATGGGCTGTACACAATTTTAACATAGATTTTATCCCATTAAATATATATATATATATGTTGCAAAATCTCTTTGTGTCAAATTGAGTCAACTGCACTTTGTTTGCATCTAATTACAGAGTTATTCTCAGCGAAGCAGGAGGTGTGCTGCTAACATGCTAATGTTTGTTAACAAAACTCTCTCTGGACAGAGTTGTGAAAAGAGCTTATAAACTCTCCGCGGTGAGTATTTCTTTAGGATGCTCAAATGTAGGGAAGCCACAATGTAAGACTGTTGTGTTACGATTACTGGGAGAGAAAAAAACACACGAATGAGGTATTACACCGACACACAATTTAACGATGATTCCCGATTATTTTTGAGGCCGTGTCATCTAACACATTACTATTTTTCCAGTTTGTGACTTTCTGAATGACAAAATAAAGTAAATGTAACAAAAAACAGCCAGATAAAGAAGTTGTTCATATTTAGATGTATTTTTTTAAAAACTATAGAATTATTAAAACCACTTAAGTTTGCTTCTAAAATAGTCACGATTATCATTTTTTAGTTCTGAAGATTATTATTGTGACCTAATTAATCGGGATTATCGATTAAACGAATGCTCTTGACATCCATACGCAGAAGGCATTTGGTAAGTGAGCAATACACTTTGCTCTGCTGCAAAGAGTTTAAAAGGTTTTTCACAGTGAAAGTCAGCGCATTCAAGAGCATCACGGGACGATGCTCGGTCTGGCTTGATTTCTGGTTCTGTCGGGTCGGGATTCAACCATTTACTCCGGGGCGGTGGTTAATTGTACTAGAACATTTCAAGCAACACTTTGCCCCACGTTTATCCCTCAAACAGCCCCCAAACTTCCCCCGTGCAAATACATTACAGGCACACATCTAAGGAGTTTACGGGAATATTGGTCACGGTGGGCTGGTGTGCACACAGGGCTGCCCCTTCTGTACAAGACGCTGTGGCATGACACCCTCCTGGCAGTGCCACGGCCTCCAGACGACCTCGCACATCCACCTGAGAGAGCAGCACTGCACACAACCTCCGGCCGCCGCCTGCAAACTCGCACTCCTCTGTCTGCTGCCGGGTCGTGCCTTTAAGCGGCCTCGATGCGGCTCTCCTCCTTCTGGTCCGACCAAGCACAGTAACACACCCTCCAAATACAGTCGTTCATTGCAATACTATAATTATGTTCCGATCTGAAGTAAATATGCACAATAAGCTCCAGATACGTTGACTAAAAAGGGGCTGTGGCATGGTGCTGGAAAAAGCTTCTTAACCTATTAACTATCTTCAGATTAGAGCAAGTATCTTTACAAGTATCAAAGGGGCACTGAATACCACAAGAGCGCAGGAGAGCACGCAGTTACACATATTTAAACAGAAAACTATTAGTAAGAAGTGTATTTATCTGTAAAAAGGCAGATTAAACTCACAATTCACTCCCAAATCTCGAGATAACTCACAACATGCTTTCTCCTTCTTGCTGCTGTGACTGTAAATCCTTTGAAATCTGTCCAAAATAAGTAGTTGTATACGATCAAGTATACCTTAAAAACTCTGCATAACTATTTTGTGGCTAGTCTTGTCACTTATCACCTCTTTTTGAAGTTTAAGCTTTGTGAAATTTGGGTCTGTTGTGTCTATACAGTATGCACGAAGCAAAAAACGAACACAAACCACAGCGAAACATCAGTATTTTTTAAAGTTTTTGCAGCAAATTTCTATGTAATTCTGTCCTGTCCATCTAAATGTAGTCATGAAATCATTGCGCACAACATTCATGCCAGCTCATTTGTGCAATAGAAGCTTTCCTTTTCTCACCAAAAATCACCATACTATAAAACTTTGCACAAATGAATTTGACTACTACTACTTAACTTCACCTGAGCTCTAGTTAAAGTCAAACCTCCCACTGTGGAGCCGCTCTGGACTGCAGTGCCAACTCAAGTAAAAAGAACCCACATTGTTCCATGACAACTGTGGCTGAAGGATTGTGTTTGTATCTGAGTCAAAGACAGAGCTTCCCACACAGGATACACTCTTTATGGATGTACGCCTCTGGCAAAACTTGAAAGCAGCTATCTTTATTTCAGGGAGGATACGTCGGTAATGATCTTGAAACCTGTCCTGTTGCTCCAGTTATTTTGGCGCTGCTTTGTAGTGGCCGGCTGTGGCTTGGACCAGTTGCGCTCTGCTGCAGTGAAATGTTGTCTTTGGCTGGTGCTTAAGGTGGATTCAGTCATGGGGGGGAGACGAGCTGGTGGAGGGCAGTGCCAGGCTTCACACAACAGCTACATACCAGCAACACAGCCAAGAGGCCTGCTTTACACCCGGCATGAGGGGCTGTGTGGGAGGATGGAGCACATTTTTCTCCTTTTTGCAAAATTTGTACCAACTGAGACACAAATCCTAGCCACCCACTTACTAAAGCAGACATTCGCTTTCGTAATCGGCCTGAGAAGCCAAAAATACTCTTCCGTGGTCCTTTGAAATCCCACTTCTCTCTGTGTGTGCCATCGTGCCCTCTTCAAGTCTGATGTCATGAGAGTCCGAGTGGGATCAAAGGCCCTGTGTAAATGTTCTTGTCCTCTGGCACAGACACCCCCAGACGCACGGCCACTAACATGAAGCAGCGGCATGACGGCAAGTTCCATAGAAACTGCCAGAACTCACAACCATTACAGGAAGTCAGGAAAGACAATTCAAGCCCTGGCGGTGCGATCCAGGCAACTGGGAACTGGGATATTTCCTAACTCTGCCTTTAAACCACATGCTTTTACTGACAGAGGATTGGCTGTGGATCTTGATTCGATTAATATTTGATATATTTCACAGCCCTAGGTCGTGGCTTTCTGTGGCCGTGGAGGAGGGGCAGCTGCTGTGGCACATGGGAGTCCGGGTTAAGCGTCCCTCTTGGCCTCGCAGGAAGCAGACAGGAAGTGCAGGAAGAAACTGTGTACATATACATGACACGACATCGCTTTGGTGAGGTTAGCACGTGGACTTCAGAGCCCGGCACCGCAGCCTCTCTTTCCTCCTCTTCCTCCCCGGCATAAACGTGCTGAGGTTAGGGTAACTAAGATATCTGGGTGCTGGGGTCATTCTTTTGCTGAACTACTATATGCGGAAATGCTGGTGTTGTTTCTGATACTATTCCCAGATGACAACAAACACGCCTTCAAATCAACTTCCAAAGAAAATTACTGAAACACTATTCCAATTTTTACATAATAGAATGTAATTTCAGTCCAAACTATAGTTGTTTTAATATTACCAAATGAGCTACTGTTCTGATAAAGATGAAGACCATTTTAAACTTCAGGAGTGGTTCGACTTTAAGTATCAATACCTGCTCTAATAAATACTTACTATTTGGTCATTACTATATTGACTTATACTTAAATAAATAAAAGCAGGAACGATATTTTTTGGGGCTCAATATTTAAATGTTGTTATTTCTTTGTAGTACGTAGCAGTAGATTTGCTCTGTAGACGGTTGAATAAGTATCTTCTATGACTAATTATAGTCATATAATGTAATAAGTACAAACATGTTTCATTCTGCTTTTTATTCATTGTCGGTGATGCTTTTTAATGATCTCGTACATTTATAAAAGAGTTTACTGGGGTTATTATGTCAGTGGCATAAAGTGGTTTCAATATTAGCGTTTATTGTGATTGCTTTTTAACTTTCGGCAGAAATGCATCATACTTTAAAATGCGTTATTGTGACAGGATTCTATTTGACAACCCCACTACGTCCTAGCAATGACAAAGCAGCATGAGTCACTATAATACCCCGAGTAAACCCTTCACTAAATGTTCAATTTGGTTTAAAAAAAAAAGAAAAAAATGAAAAAAAAAACCACACAAGCTGCAATAACAGGAGGAAGAAATATGTCTTAGTAGTTAGTTGTAGTTACTAATGCAACCCACAGTTCAAATCTTATCGTAGCACAGAAAAATTGCAAAAACAAAAAAACAAAGCAAATAAAAGGCCTGAAAATGATTTCCGTTTGTCATTTATTGAACGATAAGTCGATACAGTAATTATCAACGGGAGGCTTGAATTATAACGCATTTATTTATTTATTTTTTTTTTTTTAAACAATCGTGTGTAGACTTGACCTGACCATCGTTGGTTTTCTGTGAAATATTCCTTACATCATCTGAACGACCAACATGAAAGCCGCTTCCTCCAATTCAAAACTACAACTCATCACGGCTGACCAGCACCTTCAGCCATGTATTGTATTCCCAGACTCACTATATTTAGACATGGATTAGAATAAACAGCAATTTTTCCACAGTACACACACTGAGCAATTAAATGGAATCTAATTTGAGCAGGCGATACTCGAACACTTTTGGCGGCAAAGAGGAGTGGGCTCTCGGGTTCAGATAAAGGCCAGTCGGGCAGGGCAAGTGGCAGAGGTGGGGTGCCAGACGAGGCGGGGTGAAAGTGTACCAATGAGCAAAAGGACGCAGGACGCCGCTGGGTATGAGGGGGCTCAAGGAGGGTGAGAACTGTCCCGTCTGGACCTGGCAAAAGGATTGGTGCCAAGACAAAGCACCCAGCTGTGATGAGAGCGTCTCGGGTGTATGGCTGTTAAGTCCTTTGCGAAGTCCCGTCTCGAATAGGGATGGTCCGATATGGATTTTTGTGCCAATAATTGCAGTTACTAGTATTTCGATATTTTTTTTCTAATCCATGGCAAGGTCTACAAATCTACGTTAAGATGAAGTAAAGAGCCTAAAATGTACTTTCTGGGATATGAAACCATTTGTTGCATGATTGTGTTAACATACATGCATGTTTTTGCTTGGTTGTTCTCCTGTTTCCATTTTCACTCATTAGTTTGTTCAAAAAGACAAGTCTGATGCGCTGAGGACAAACACACTGAGACTTGGGCAGTGCAGAGAAAATATCAGTACCAAATATCAACTTCGCTCGTCTTCAGACCCACTTTTATTTCTCTGGCTTTTAACACTGTGTGAGTTGGAATTATTTTAATTTTTTTTACCGCTATTTGATGGTTTTGCTTTCATGTGATTTGACAAGCTTTATTTGGGGATTTGGTCAAATTAAAATTATGATGTATTATTTTGTGCAGCACTTTGGAAACTGTTTATTTGTGAAACGTGCCGTATAAATAAAGTGGAAAGGACTCATACATGATCATATATTCAGAGATGAATATTCAGAAAATGCACTTTTCCATCACAAACACTTTCTTGTTGTCATTTTATATATCTTAAAATCAATTTTCTCATGAATGAATTTATACTGCATGGTTGTTGTTGTTGTTGTTGTTGTTGTTAAATGTAATGTTTGTTTTTGTTCTAATGTTCTGTGGAGTCCAAGACGGGGACAATAACGATTATTATATTCGATTCTGCATATTCCCTAACAACATAGGTACAGGGTAATTTAGAGGTTAGGGAGTCTCCACAATAAGTCATAGAGTCCTGTCAGCGAAATTAGAAACTGCCTTTCGAAGCCATCCCCTCAGAACAGCGTGAGTATTGCAACACAGAGCCTGATGCAGTTTTACAGATGACGCTCGCTTTTGCTGACCTGTATCAGTCAAAAACACAGTATACTGCCTACGGAGAGCAGGATGTTTACTTCTTTCAAACTGTTGCTGTTATGTAATGTTTGTTGTAGCTACATTCTGCGTACACTGCTTAACGGTAACACAGTGCATCACAACAGAAGACTGGACCAACACTTTCACCGGCATATCCACATCAGAAGCTTTTATTTACGACTGAAAGGGCTTGAGTGCTAAAGGTGTTTGTCGGGGGCACAAGAAAAGATATTATCAAGACTGTGTTATTTCTTTAGGTACAAGTCCTCCATCACAACAACCATAAAAAATCATGTGAGTACTCGTCTTATACATTAGGCCATCACTGAAGAAAGTGCATCATTTGCATGTCTATACAACACAAGGGCTCCTTAAATTATGAAAGGCTGCTCTCTTTCTGTCACTGCCCGTGCACTGGATAAATGAGCGTAAAGCCAGCTTGTCCCCTCCGCAGCCCCCCCCCCACCGTCCTCCAGGGGAATGTTGGTGCATTCCATTAAGAGGAACACTTAATTAAAGCATGATAAAATACCACTCAGAGACTCCAGAGGGGTCTGAGGGGCGGAAAAGAGAGAAGGGGGTGAGCGGCAGACGAGGAGGGGCCGGTTAAACCTCCAGTAAAGTCCCACACAATTGTACAACTTTCTATCAGTGAAATGAAAGCACATAAAGGGTAGTGAATTGTTGATCAAATCTTGAATGCCGTTTCAACGATATGACAAATTTGAATATTGTTTAATTAAAAAAAGAGCTGGTTGAAAATAAATATGTTGTAAACTTCCTAATGAAGGAATAAAATAACGTTTATTTAATTTTATAGGCGAAATGGACAAAAAAGTGTGCCTGTAAATGTCTTCATGAAGTTCAGGTATGACACTAAACGTGAATGGATAAAAAAGAAAAATACCAAAAAATTGCAGAAATATCCCTTTATCTATAACCCTTGTTTGGAATATTACATTTTTAATAGTAATTACTGATGATATACTCGATATTCTAATATTCTAACTCTCGCATCGCACCAAAAGAAGTGTGGATCCGTTTCTTGATATATCCCCCACCTCTATTCACAGTCCTTTAAATCCTTTTCTACTTAAATCTTAACTAACGCAAAGACCCTTTAAGCACATTTCTATTGGACAAATTAACTTCTGACTATTGTTATTGCTCAGCCGTAAATACACATGACCTTATTAATCACACAGAAGCAGTAATGAAAACAAAACCCACTCTTACCTTTCCGAGCACAGTCAGGCAGCTGGGGTCCAACTCGGGCTGCTCCAGCTTCACCACTCCGACCCAGCCGTACTCATATAGGTCCTCTTCATCATTGTTGTTACATAGTCCCAGAGGATGCATCTGCAAACGAAACAGCATACAAATGATGGGATCTCAACTCGAATCGGAGACCGCTTAGATCCCGAGTATGTGCCCTATTCAAAATAACCGATATCCATGTCGATTGAGAAAATATACGGTGCCAATAGAACACGTCAACTTCAACACATTTGAGACGCCGAACAGACGAGTGCGATCTGTGTAATGCAAAGTTTACAAAAACATATACTTTTATTGTCATTGGGGAGAATTCTGAAAGAAGGCAAGGTGTGAGGGAGTCGGTGTTTTGGGAGTGACTCATGAGTTTAATATCCCTTTTTACATATTAAACTAGAGGTGGGAGAAATATTGAAACATCAAAAATATTAGAAAGGTTGCTTTGGAGATTAGAATATCGAGTATATTGTTTAATATGAGAAATATAAAAAATTACCTCAAAAAGAAACTTGTGAGGTCAGACGAATGGTCAGATCATAGTCATACAAGATCATTTTGAGAGTTTGCACCATGCAGCTTTTACTCAATGTTTTTAGTCGATTAAGCATTTCTTTAGTTGACTTCAGCACTAATACGTACCAAGTGGTCTTCTTCCTTGTAAAATATGGGTTAACTTTGAAACCGCAGCAGGTAGAAACGCAGTAACGTAAAGATTAATAAGGCTTTCTTTATTAGCACCAGTTATTCCTAATCCTCACCTAAACACTGCATGAGTTTTAGTCTATACGTCTAGATGTATTAAATTCACAAAATATACAAGACCCTTAAAGAAAAGCACCAGATGGTCAGACTAGGATTAATATGCTTGCCAAAATCTGCTGAAGTGGCGTTTTTACATTAAGCTGCAGTGTCTTCCATATGTGCACCATGTGATTAATAACGCCAGAAAAATGCAGTATTGTTGAATTCCACTCTCCGTAAAAGCACAACAGTTTCGCTTACAGGGACATGTTATGCATAATCAATTTAAATGAACTTTGTTGTATTTTGATTGATTCCTGCATGTTTGAAGAACCCTGTATTGTTCTGCAACTGAGGCTCGAATACTCAGAAATGCTGTTTTCATCTACAATTTGCCAGGACAATTCAGAATGATATTTCTCTCTGTATTTTTATACTGTATTTCTAAATCAGTCTAGTCACTACGTAATCTCCCTGAGTTCAGATGGGCGGGATTGACATGTGGATTGGCCAATCAGGGAAGCGCACGGTCCGTCTGAATAAAAACATAAATGGCGGCTTATGAGGAAAAATGAAAGGCAAAAAATATCACATGGACTGAAAAACATATCAGATTTCTGCAGAATCAATGGGCAAACTTGGTTAATCTGAGGCAAGAGAGGTTTGATTTTGTTACAATGACAAATTCTTCAAAAGAACAACTAAGACTCTCAGTGATACATGTTCTAAAATGCAAAACAAATTTAAAACATGTGAATGAAAATCTGCTTGGCACAATGGAATGTCACTATGATGAGGCTTATTAGTTCTGCAGGTTTCAACACGAAGTAAATGCACCCGTTTCTATTACTAAGATACAATATTGCCGCTTACAATGAGCAAAATATAAAATGGGCATCAACTTCTGTTATAGTTCAATACTAAGTACCCGAGAGAAAGCATAATATGTCTTTACATTCACCTCACATACGGCATTGGCCTAGTTTTTGTTGCCAGAAGAGCTGAGCAGTGCCAGCCTTTAGAAGATGTCTGTAAAGAAGATTAAAGCTAACGGAAGTCAGACATCACAAACACTGACTCACTGCTCGGCACCAAAAAAAGAGGTGGTGGCCTCTTTAATTGCAAACTGACAAAAGCGCTTATCTTCAAACATTTATCTCAAAGGCCTTCTCTAACTCTTCCCATGGGCACCAAATGAACAGCACGATGAAGGTTAAGAATCAGGACAAGTAAATATAACATAAAAGTTGCAGAACGTATCAACTATTTAGTAAGAAATGTGAAAAGTAAACACGGTATGATAGCGTTGTGTAATAAATCTAATTATTGTTCTATTCAATTTAAAAATAGCCTAACTGGGAATCAAATTTAGCACAGAATAATATATCCGCAGATATATCCTAGAGCAAAGTCACTTGTCAAATCTGCAGTGGCTTTTAATGGTGCATTAGCTAACTCTATGGTGGAAGATTACAGGCAAACCATAAAGTCTACATGGTAATAAGAATGTGGCCAGAAAAGTTACATAGTGCACCGTAAAAAAAATAAATGAGAATAAAACTAGACCACCTTTAAAGCAGAGTTACCCACACGTAATCATGTGTTACATTTAAAAAAAATTGTCAGCAAAGGTATTTATTATTGAATTGTCTTTCATAATGAGCATCTTGGAAGGCGATTTTGCAGTTTAACAAATGCGTTTTTTAGGAAAATAGATCGGTTTGGTCTCCCTTGCAAACCACTAAACTACTGACTGTAAATAGAATCAGAAATCTTACCACCCCTTCGTGGGTCAGATTAGCCCACAGAGGGTTACGTTTGGCCCTCAGGCGCCAATGCTCTACACTACAGCTTCACTTTTGACTGTATAAATATTTCAAACATTCTATTATGACCCAATATTCATGAGCGGCCACACAATATGCAAACATAAGACAGATATTTTAAGGCCCAAAGGCACTGGGATAGGCTCCAGTCACCCGCGACCCCTAACGGGAACAAGCGGTGGAAAATGAATGAATGAATGAATGAATGAATGAATGACAGATATTAGTATAAAAGACCAATTTTAGATGATATTAGAGCTATAGAAGCCACTTTCTGCATTATACAGTAAAAAGTCACATTACGCTAACAAATAGAAAAAGAGACGTTTTTGTATGACATTTTGCATTCTAAAGCATTCACAATAAAAAATGAGATTAAGAGTGATGCCAATGAAAGGGTCAAACTCTGCATTAATCCTACCCGGGCAACAGAACACAGTCCAGCTCCAGCATTAGCATTCGAAGTGGGCCAAACTCGGCCGCAGCAGGTCACTTTATCCTATTAACCCAATGACCAAAACACCCGAATGAGCCAGGACTATGGGCGCCAAACTGTGGACCACTCTAGCCCCGAGCCACTGCCGATGACCACCACCGATAGCCCTGTACTCTGACCTTTGAACCCTGCTCCATCACATAGGCAGCAGGTTAGCGGTGCAGTGGAGCAAGTGAAGGAACTTATTCAAAAGGTGCCTACTTCAGTGCCACAGGGCCCACAGGTCAAGCCCCTGACCTAAAGGGATTTTGGACAAGAGTAAAAAGGGGTTCAAATGCAAATCAGCTGGACTCTGGAAAAGGGAGGAACCAGGGAGGAATGTGAACGTCTCATTCAGTGGAGATAATCGGATCAAAATATAGAAATCTTAACACTTAGACGGAAAGAGATACAAAAATCCACATCAACAAAATCTGATGATTTAGTATTACTGTACTTGATCTGATACTGATACTCGTTAAACCTGCAAAAAGAGGAATTTCAATCTAACTTGTTTTCACAGGCCTTTTCTTCCGGGTTTGCAATCAATAGAAGACTTTATTATTAAATGCAGACAGCACACAGTAGTCTGATTTTGTCACAAAGTGCTTGTATAGAGTAAAAAATGAAATACTGTGGAAAGACTTCCGGTTTAGAAATTATAATCCCCCCCCCTTTTGTTCATACTACATATCTACACTAAGTATCACAAAAAGCATATTAAGTATAAAAAGAGTAATTTCTCAAAGCATCAATTGCATTTTCCTTTTTTGTTTGTCCCTCACCGAATACAGATCTTGTTCCTTTGAAGCACAAACAAAGCCTTTGCACTGATGATGAAGGCGTAACGGCATGTACTGAATCCAAAAATCGTCTGAGACACGCTCACATTTCATTTTCTGTTAAAAAGATGTAGAAAATCTGAATTGATAGCGACCACAAACTAGCCTTGAGTCTTCCAACGCACGCCTCCCACACACTGAAAACAGAGCATAATCTAGTACAATTTGGCCTGTCAATAGAAATCCTTGAACACTAAATCATTTTTACACCTGACATGGAAGAAACTCAAGGAAGGAGCAGCGTTTGCCCATGCACAGAGTCTGCACGAGCTAGCATTTGGATAGCTTTGTGAAAAATCCTGTTTTATTAGTCAAATTACATGGCACCATATACTATAATGAATCGTGTAAACAGGATAGTGAAAAGGCCAGTTAAAAACAAAAATGAAACTGTGCAAAATATCAATAACTTGGTTGCTAGGAGCTATTCATTAGCAAGGACCACAACCGCAGTGTAAACATGATTTTTCTGGGTAGAAACATGACAATTATGATGGACAAAGTGACAATGGACCGTAATATTTCAATGTCATTCAATGATATTCTGAAGAGGCGATCGGCTCCTGGGCTTGTATCCGCCTCATACATGAAAGACAGAAGGAACGTGAAGAAGAGAAGAGAGGAGGGCAGGGAGAAAGAAGAGAGGAAGAGGAGAGAGATACGCAGAGCCGAGCGTGACATGTGGTTCTGGACCTGAACCTAAGATAACTCTAAATGTTATCTCCACTCAAGCTCCATTTTCCAATTCATTTTAAGATGCCAATTTATTGGAGATGTACATTAGTTTGACCTGGAACTGAGGCAGTAACATTTTGCGACTGCCAACGACACACAAGATGACTGGGTCAAAGAGTAAACAAAGCTCCCCATTTTTCTCCCACAAAGAAACAAGCACGGATTTTTCAAATGGCGCTTTACATTAGGAATGTAATCGACGAAAGCCCTTTGCATTGATTATTCGACTAGAAGGGAGCATGGTGCTAGCAAAGCTCTCACATGTAAGAATGTTCATAATGTGACCATATATCTGACCCGAAATGCACACAAAGATAATAATCACCCAATCACAACCCAAAAAGAAAAAAGAAAAATAATGGATCAGTCAATGCAAAAACTCCAGCTAACTCAGTGTGCCTTCTACTTTCTGCTGTGGTCCACATGAACATTTACAATCCCAACAAAATAATAAAACATTTGGTCAATTAAGACTGAATCGACCGATCAAACGGCGATGAGACCAAACGCTAACACGCCTACATTCCATGTAGCCGTTATAGCACATGCAATCATTTCACATTTCCTAGAAAGCTCTGTCAAAATCTGCGTGAGTCATCTTCAGAAAAACTGCGTCATTTGTTGGTGCTGCATATCCACTCTTGTTTCTTTCAGAAACAACTGTACCTCCAGTCAAATGCATACCAAAGCACCCTGTCACTATTGTCTACACTTTTTATGGGGAAACTGAAATGCGTCAAGAGTTGTACATCCTTTGAACGCTGCAGATGAGGAAGTGCAAAGCTGCTTGTAATTACAGCCCCCGTCGCACTGTGCTCCTTGTCAAACGGTTCGGGTGGCAGAGTGGGGAGCCCGCCTGCGCCCCTGGGTCCCAAACACTGGCCCATTGTGCGCCTGGGTTCTCTTCTTCTCCAAATGGGGCAGCCTGGTTGTTGTTGTGGTGCTGGTGGTCCATGTTGTTATTTTAGAAGATAGAATCATTATCTCCCAAAGCATGGATTGATTTGTCCTGCTCTCATCACATCACAAATGTTTAGACCTGTCACATGTAATTACCATGACGTTATCGTTCAATATATGAAAGGTGAACAACATATGGAGATGGAGATGCTATTGCTTTACCTAGAATGTTCCACAGTGTGGCACTTAACAAGCTATCGACCTCCAGGCCAAATCACAGGTTAGATCTGCGGAGAGGCCGACCCGCTCACTGTAAGAATGCATTTTCAAGGTCACAATTAAAGCAGCGAAAGATTGTATGACTCTGTGGAGATACAAACTGAAAAACAAACACTGGAACATTCTCCATGGCGATTGATCAATGTTATACTTCAAAGATGCAGGAATAAATAGTTTGTAATGTTCAAGAACATTTCCATGGAGACAAATATGGGGGTGACCATTAGTTAGAAGTCGGGTCTGTGGCGAGATAAGCCCCTTCACAACAAAGATGCATGTTAAGGTTTTTTAGTGCAATACATGTCATTATTTGGCTGAAGTCTTACACGGTGGGGCTTTAAAAAATGGCCCACCGTGATGATGTAGATGTAAACTTGAGATGTACATTCCAGTCATAACAATAAACTGGAAACAAGCTGAAGTTGCGCAGTGCACCCATAATACTTATCACATGTATGTTTACTTGCACAAGTGTCCACATATGGAAACACAGATGAAGCAGAGGGCCGATCCAGGGCCACAGACTGGTGGTCTGCATTTAGCTTGAGGTCACACTGAGCCTCAAGACCTTTAATAAGGCTTGAACCGCAATAGGGCACACTAAATGTTTGCTATTGGGCTTATCAAGGTGCAGTAGAGTCAAATGTACTGCCAATGTTAATTTTGGCTAATTTAGCAAGAAGCCAGAGGGGGGGGGGGCAATGGGTCTGAGGGCTGCATTTCTCCCCAGGCCATAGTTTTAACATGCCTCTCCTAACATCATCTCATCATGTTTAATTTACCGTGATATTTTCGACATCAATATATTACACTGCACATTTTTTTGGGACCATGACAGCCCTGCATGTGGATTGATGGTTGGTAGAAATTGGAGGCAAATAAGTGGATGAAAGTTTTGATGAAACTGGGTCAGAGCAACAAAAGAGGACCCAATGCAAACATGCCTTTATCCACACAAACCAAAATGACAATGACTCTCCTCTCTAGCTCTCCCTAATAGGCCTCAGTGCGCACAAACCCAATGGAATCACCACAGAAGTGTCTTTTTTTTTTTTGGGCAGGGGTGGGTGAAGTAGTTTTGGATAAAGCCACTAGGGGGCGAATGTTGTCCTGCCCGGTCCATTGTGGTTTCTGGGGGAGGCAGCGTTTCACATGAATATCCCCTTACACGGGCCACACTCTCAATGAAAGCCTGGCAGGGATTTGGACTCCGCTTGTCACTCAAGATGGCCACACCTCCTGCCAGCCACCAAACTACCTGTAGAAAAAGATACCTGTGTTATAAACCTCATGACTTTCTACTCACTTTTAATTGATTTGGACCCATGAAATAGTATTCAAAGGATTTCCAAAGTATCAAAAAAGTTGTTTTTTTCCCCCTAGCTAGCATATCAGGTATTGAAATGTTACCATTACCATTAACTTGAGCTGCTATAGTTTTATCTCATCACAACTTTGACTTTTTAATCCATGCGTTTATCACTTCTCGTACTCACTTTAAATGTAGTGTAAAATGTAGCCGCTTGACTTCCCCCATCCTTCAATCCCTTTCCTGGCTCCCTGTGCACCTTTGTATGCATTTAAATGGTTTGACTTGGTTTTAAATGCCTTCATGGTCTGGCCCCTCGGTACCTGTTCGTCCCCCACGCCCTGTTCGATCAGGTCAGCAGATCAGGCGCTTCTCAATGTCCCGACGACGAGAACGAAACTGCTCGGAGACTGCGGAATAAGCTCCCTCAGCACATCAGGCTGGCCGACTCACTTCCTGTTTTTAAGTGCCATCTAAAGTCTTCTCTTTGGTTTTAACTCAGTTTGAGGGTGGACTATTTACGGCTTCGTCATTGTTTGTTAAATGTCCTGTTGAACGTGTGCAGCACTTTGGGCCACCATGTTGTTTTTAAAGTGCTCTATAAATAAAGTCGGCTCATCATCTTTTTTTGTAGTCATTTTGTTGCACAATATTCCACTTTTTTATAGATGTTTTACCACCAGTGTAGGGAAGTAACATTAACCAAAGATACGTATTCAGAACCCAGTGTATAAAAAACACTGTTCAACACTGTTAGGAAACTGGCAAGAGATTTGCATAAAATTGTGATGCTTGTTTGCCAAAAAAACAAACTAGTTTAAACTCAATTAGGGGTGGGCGCTGTTGACAGAACTGAAAAATCTTCAGATTTCTGGCATCATTCCAACTATATTCAGATGATATAATGGCAATCCATCAAAAAATTTACTAAAATGTGAATTAAAACAGTTCATGAACTATAAAAGAAATATCTAAGAAACCATTGAACTGAGCAAGTTTCTATTCTTTCGTTGTACGCTAATTTGGCAACTATCGCTGTATACTGTACCCCGCACCTCTAAAATTACTACATTTTAGCACCTATTTGGTTAACTTCCCGCTACTCTTCCCTGATGATACGTTGCACTTGGATCAAAACGGGGTCCTCCTCCTTAAACACGCCCACAAGCCACACACCCCTCGCCTCTCAAAAGGAAATCAAAATGCAAGTCACACCATCCAACGCCATTCTCTCCAGTCTGCCTGTGACACAATTCGCTGAGCCTTTGATCAAACAACAATCACTTCTTTACCCCTCCTCCTCCTCTTTTTTTTTCTCTTTTTTTTTTTTTTTTTTTTTACTCCACTTCTCCTTTCCTCTAAATCATTGCCACCCCCCCCCACACTCCTCCAAAACAGTGGCCCCCGAATGCAACGAAATGTGCCTTCACCATGCTTATGTAGACCTTGCATGAAAACGAACTGAAAAGTGATGTTTAAAATAGTAATTCATATAATGTATTTTTGCCTAGTAACTGTCTATCATGCTCCATCGATTTCCATTTCCAGCAGGCAACAAATGTAAAAAAAAACAAAAAACGTTTGGTATCGTAGTGGTGCCCTTTAAAATGATCAGCTCTACTAATCAACATGTTTTCTTTTTGTTAACTTTTACAACTGCCACAAGGCAACTCAAATCTCCATAACCGTTCAAAAACACCACCACGGGGCAAGATTTTTCTTCTCGACACAGCAAAGTTTCAAAGGAATTTCTCCATTGGCTGATTAAGAGCGTTTCAAAATAGCACTGATTGTGGCAAGCAATGAAGTTTAAAGTAATGCTGATTTTCACTTGCATCACATTATACGCTATAAATAAAAAGCCTAATATAAAGGCACTGTGACTTCAGGGCAGGCATAATATTTCAGTTATTTTATGGAAAGCATCACTTACTTGGCATCCTATAAAGGAGTTTAGTCTGATCTGTATGAGCACATTCATGTGAATTAGTGAACATTTTGTTTTACAGATACGTAAATAGCTCCAAATTGCTGTAGATACAAAATGCCACATGTCACTCGGCGACATGCAGGAATATCATATAGTCATTAAAGAAGCAGTGTGCGATAAATAAATAGGTTGATATGTGAATGGATTGTACAATGTATGACAAAAATTTAGAAATGCAACTTCATATCCTTATTTGAATGATTGCACAGCATGTTTGATTCTTTATTTTTTTTATATTTAATCACATGCTTGCATTCTTTTATGTATGCTTGAGATTGTAATTGGCAAATATACGGTACCGCTCACCTCTGTTGATCAACCGGAACTAACTGTTGTAACCCCTGCTGAGGTCAGACCCCTGCGTCTTTGGGGTCACTTGGAAGGTGGCATCAAAGCCTCCTTGTTTTCTGAAGCCAATCGAGCCAACTGTACATGACTCACCATGCTCATCGCTTGTTCGCAGTTTTCTTTTATACATTTTGGAAGAAAAGCTGGCACCTTTTTGCCAATCACACAAAACCCTGAGGGAGAAAACGCCGGGCGCGGAGCCAGTCCTCGCACCCAGCTGCCTCGGCCCTTTCCGCGCATGTGTTTACGTACGACTGTGTTTGAGAACATCGCGGATGACCTGGGGGCTAACCAAGGGCCATCTCTCACTGACCGTCTGCACACAGTGAACCCATTCACCCCAAACGAGAAGACCCCCACCAGCTTCTCCAGCCCTTTAAAGCATCAACAGCCCCCCGCTTTTTATGAGGGAAGAAGCATTGTCAACTTTCTGGAACAGCAGTGGTCTAGCCAGAAGAGATGGTCAGGAGCAGCGCTGTCATCCATGCCACAACTGAGGATGTGGTTTTCGCACTGCATCAGAATTGAGTCATGTGGACACAGAGGATGTTCAGAAGTACTTACTCAGAAAGATTTTTCAGTTTCAAGTTTATTTAGCCAAAACAATAATATTTGGTTCAAAGAAATGTTTAAATGTGAACACAGCCTTGTCCCAAAATGTGGTGTGTTTTTGAATCCGATGTGATTCTAACGTATGTAGACAGGATTAATGTATAGCATGGCTTGTTTAACAGGAATACAATCAGAGCATGTGATTGTAAACAAAGGCATTTGATCCATTTTGGCAAAGTTTTACATCAACATCAGGCCAAATAGCATTTTTATTTAAATGTGAGCATTCATTTATCAGTTTATCAGATCAGATTTGCATAAATTAGCAAAGCTATTCCATTAATCTTCAAATCTCTAACTGATCAATATTGAGGGCCATTAATGTGAGCTGTGCAATTAATTCAATTCTAATCGAGATCCAGATTCAGTCATTTCAAATCAACAATGTTCAGTTTTCCGAGACCACTGCCAATTCTCTGTCGGTAAAAGATGTGGTTTGGAGCAGAGTTAAAAAAGCAATTTTTATTTGTTTATAATAAGAATAAAATTGAATTAAAAAATTGTGATTGATGAAAATTAACTTTTTTTTTGTGCAGTCCAACGCCAGTGTATTGTAGTACCGTGATTTTCCCCTTATGCAACTTCCAGCAAACATGCTCAAAGACCAGGCCAAAACATACAAACAGTAAAATGTCAGCACCACATTAACACCAGCCAGGCTCCAGATCTGGCGGCCAGGATGCAGTCACCCACGCACAAGTAGCGAACGCCTCCACCAGTTACAGAAGGGCCGGAATGACTAGCAACAAGCACACAAACAGCAGTTCTTATCAATGTCCACTTAAAGCTGGGGGACCTGGGTTTTCGGGTTTCACCCCAAAAAGTACATTGTAACAGAGGGACTTTGCCATCAAAAATTAGACCACTGCGCGATGTCTGCATGCACTAATAAATCCTCATATAGCAAGAAGTAAAAAGCTAAAGCAGCGCTCTGATTGGCTGCGCTTTGGTGGTCCTCCCAAGTTTCAGTCTCCTAAAATTGTGCACGTGCCAAAAGTTAATGTATGCGGGTATTAACAATGTGTGAGAGGGTTTGTGAGAGCTAGTTAGACAGATTTAAAACACTACTTCCCCCCTTTCGCAGCTGGAAAATCAGATACCCCAACAGTACTTA
Organism: Chaenogobius annularis; assembly: GCA_015082035.1. Lineage (NCBI taxonomy): Eukaryota > Metazoa > Chordata > Actinopteri > Gobiiformes > Gobiidae > Chaenogobius > Chaenogobius annularis. The sequence goes on along the minus strand of BJKM01000073.1, from coordinate 1,630,371 downwards.
TGAGACTAAAACTACTGCCACATTTCTGTTTGAATGGATAATATACTGAATCCTCACACTTTATTGACAGACAAATATCAACGTGGCGAACTCCTTCACCAAAATTATACATTAGTGACCACACAGATTTCATTGCATTTGTTTACATGCAGGTTGAGAAAACTATTGAACAAGCTAATGCGATTCACACTCTGAGTACTGCTGCATGTGCTCTCTGTGATTAGGCTAGGAGAAGTAATAAACAGAGGTGTACGCAAACAAACTGTCAGCTACTTGCTAAGCTCTTCATAGTAAAGTGCTAATGTGAATAGGGTATTTTAACATATGAGTACTACACGAGTAAGTAAGCGGTCTGTTGTGTTATGTCATGTTTATCAGCAATTAAAGCAACAGTGTTTAGCTCTAGAATGCACAAACCCTATGGACATTTGGCAGTGCATTGGCCCCCGCAATTCCACATCAAGGAACTAAAACCAAATGTGTTTACACTTTCTAATGTCTAGGACAACTTTATTTAACAAGTAAGCACAGTTCAGGTAAGGTTAAGCTGTATCATGAAAAATGAATAAAAAGTCGCCACAAGTAAGACATGGCTGGAAAAAGAACTATAAGCCAACAGGTCTATAATTCATAAAGTATACAAGGGACTTTTGCAGCACATTGAACAAAGCCTTGAAATCCAAAACAGGGGATGTTCTCCAAACAATTGAAGCCCTTACATTTGGGGTTGGCTTTCAATACAAATAGGTAACAGTTTGTGGCAGACAATACCATACAGGGTGCATCTTGGGGCAGTTTGACATTGAACATGTGCACAAAGATAAGCGACACAGGCACACTGGAAAGGCAGCAGCAGTCTTGAATTGCATCCTTCTATGTTTAGAATACTTAAAGAGACTCACAACTTTGAGAGTGCGAGCGCCAACATACTACATATACACACAGCACCTCTCCAAGTCCTCCGTCAGTACGTGCCCCTCTTTCCCAGCACTGGAAATAACTTCAAAGGGGGCTGGTAGCCTTGAGGAGAGAAGAAGCAGGATCCTGTTACAGGCAAGCAGCTGGGAGGGCCCTACAGGTGGGGCCACCACTCCTCCTCAGTAACACTAGCACCCAAAGGGATCCTGCTCCTCAACACAAAGAATGAACACTTCCTCCCCTTTGTCTCCTCCAGAGGAACGCAACAAGCTCAACAGCCATTTTTGAGTCAGTGAAATCTGTGCAATAGTTTCTGTACTTCATATAAGTGGTGTATGTTGATTTTTGAATGATGGAAAAACGAGCAGCAAAATCTACAATGTTGTGAGTCTTGGGACAATCACCTTCTGTTTGTTCGCCCCCACCAAAGGCAATCTCTGCATTATGCTCCCCATGCAATCTTCATAGCAACGGGCAAAGCAAACAAGTGTCATGGTTTCAGCGTGAGCGGGAGGACACCTAATATCATGTAAATGTCCTGATATGTGGCACAAGGCTGTGGGGTTGACAGCTTTAACACTGAGCAGGATGCGCGGCTTGTGACTCTATTAACTGTGGCCCAGTGCAGTGGCGTGTGCTGTGTGCGCGGCCCTCGGTGTCACTTTCAGCTCTCCACTCTTTAAAACCGCAGCGGCACCAACAATGAAGGACAGGCCAACAAAGTTCAAGGGTCAACACAGGGATGGATGCCATCATTTTGCAATAGAGAGAGGGGAGTGGAAACAGCTGTTCACTCTCAAGCTTCTTCCCACAGATCACACATTTAAGAACAACATTGTCATATTCATATGCACTCATTTAAGTGCTTTAACTGCAGCAGTGTCATTATGATATAACTTGGCTCATGCATTTAATTTCTAACTCCTACAAATGATATAGGCTGAACTGAACATAAGACCATTCACACAAACATTTTACACTCATATTAGACTGGTTTATTACATTTATTTTTTATTTTACCTTTATTTAACCAGGATTAAAAACAAATATTGTCCAAGAGTGTCCTGGCCAAGAGGCAGCAGCACCATATGTTAGGTATATGTTTATAAAGTAGTTATACGCCAACGCCAACTCATCTTTACGGTGCCAGAATACAGCCCAAAAGTGCCGCGAATACAAAGAAAAGAAAACACTACAGCTGCAAAACCAGTCCGGACATCATTTAAATTCCCCACAGTAAAGTCCAGAAGCTTTGATTTCCTGTTGTTTAGCTTTTATGGCCATCACTGCCCTAAATATCAGAGGCATCTGCTGCTCCTCTTCCATCCGGGCCGTAAAACAAAAGTCAATGTGACTTCTTAATGAGCTGTGATTCATGCGAGTGCTGAACAGTGTGAGTATGAGGCGCATACTGACAGTCCCGTGTGTAGATGTGTACAGCGCACAGGGGCTCGGAGGTGTCTAAAAGCGGACTGAGGGGAGGATTGCAGTCATCAACACCTAAGCTGTGAGTGCTCTTTGATGTAGTGCGGTGTCTTTGATGGGCCTGGGCCGTGGAGGAATGCTCTGCCCTCCGCCCCTCCCCGAAAAAGGAGCCTGAAGTTGTGGAATGCAGCACAAGCTGCTGCTGCTTGGCCCTCTGGAATGGGATTATAGCATTGGCTATATTGCCCCCTCATACTCGCTTTCATGTCTCATACCCCCGCCGACCTGCCCTCTGGATCGGGCAATATGGTGGAAACTAGACAGTGGAGTCTAGACACTGAAGAATCCGTCTTACTGTTATCAAACACAACTTTATGCATTGTTTTACCTGATTTATTTAATTTATTTTTACTTCTCCTCACAGCCAATTATTATCTGCTTGAAGTTGCCACTATGTTCTACCTGGCACAACCTTCTCCATTTGGACCGGACACCTCTATTGTACTTGGAACTACATCTTTCTGGCACTATCAAAACAAACCATATTTGAGCCAAAAAATCCTTGGAGAAAAAGGTCTAGGTTTTTTATTGTAGTAGTTTAGAGAAGAACATAATTGTACTCAATTACTGGTATATCTTAAAAAAAATCTCTGGATCAACCATATTTGACAAGACTTGGCCATTTTCAATCCGGTGATGGTAGACGATCAAAGACAGCTTTTGGCCTGCATTCAAGAGCAACAATACCTAAAGCCCAACGGTTTACAGTAGATTAGAGCCTGTGGAGATGCCCAAAAGCAGCTGCTGTAAACAGGCAGGACCAGAGCGGGCATCAAAGTGAGCGCTATGACGATGGCACGGCGGTGTATTTGTGATGCCGTGTTTCACTTACAGCGGGAGATGAGAGCTGTAATCCCACCACTCCTCAAAGGGAAGACAGACAGGGATTTCTTCAAAGGTCAGGTTCATCATTCGGTCCACACACACAATACAGCAACTGCCCCCTGTGTGCATCCCTATACAATGTTGAGTACTGGAGTTTTTGCATACAACCAAATTGATATGACGTTTCAGTTATTAGCGGCTTAAACGTACATTTCTTATTTTGTTCCAACCTCGTGTCAACAGGCTGTCATACAATTCTACTTTTGGCTCATGAACAATCTCTCAAGCCATATCTATACATGAACTCTCTTCCCACTTCCTGCCGTTTAGCAATTCACCAAAAGCCTCTTATGCCTAAGATATTTTCCCAGACAAATCAGATGCAACAGGTGCATTGTAGTCCATCCGCCCATCACGTAAATGTTTTAAAGGGGCACTTTGTAAACTCAAAAACAAATACATTCCCACTCTCAGCTACTGTATGGTCATGAACTTTGGGTAATGACAAAAAGGACAAGATTGCAGATACAAGCATTCCTTAAGAGATTGGGTTACTAGATAGGAGCTCGATGTAGAACCGCTGCTCCTCTGCATCAAAAGGAGCCAGGAGGTGGTTTGTACTTTGAAGGGACGGCCAGGGAGCCCCCCCTGGGATCACCTGGATGGAGAGCAGGAGAGTGTGTGGAGGGGGAAGTCTGGTCATCCCTGCTCAGACTGCTGCCTCCGTGGGTTAAATTGACCAGCACATTGATTTTTCCTCAAAGTGTGAGCTCTAGGAATGTGAACAGGACTCACCCGCACACGCTCATGGCTCTTACAGTTATATCCATGCGTACACTGACTATGGTTTTGATTCCCCCAACCCCTCCTTGTTTTTTACTTTGGCTTTCCCCTCGAGCCAAAGGGCATGAAGAGGAGAAGGGAGGGTGGGGGTGGGGGTGGGAGGATGGAGGAGGCCAGCCAGCATTAGCACCGGTTTAAGGTTTCCACAGCCTCTCTCCTGTTTTCTTTGGGAAACACTTACTGGAGGCTCCGACTTCACCACCAGCCTACATCACTTCCGGCTAAGGTCAGACTGTGCTTGCCTGAGGAGATGAAAAGCATGTGTGGCGCGCTTAGAACCACACACGGAATGTTTGAAATGTCACCAGCTATTAGCTTTAAGGGTCGTTGCAAACGCACAAATGTTGAAAAAGAAAACAGCCAAGTGAAAGATCAATTATTGTTGTAAAAGCTGCAAATCAGTTGACACTTCAGGGACTTTTTTTGGCCTTGCACAGTTTATAGTCCCACCCCTTGATTTTCGTTTCACGACAACTCGTGTTTCTATGAATGGTTGTGTGATCAACTTTCAAGACAACCTGACTGGGGAGGAAAAAATATATAAAAAGGGAAGGAAAGCCTAATCCAGGAGCTCAAGGCCATGTGAGGAGATCATTGATATTCCAGCGGAAATGAGAATGCAGATAAACAAGTCGTTTCCATTTTTAAGAATAAAAGGGAAATTGGAGTGGTCATTACTTCCAACTACACTTGAGGAGAACTTTGTGGCACATGTTAGAAGCAGCAGAGCATGCTCTTGGAAACAATGCAATGATTACAGGCAGAAATGGAAAGTTGTTCATGTGCTTTGATAAGGGTTTTCGAGATATGAGGGCGACAGGAAGAGCGCAGAATACAGACGCTTCCGTGTTGAAATGTGTAGTTCTTGTCCCAGCAGATTAAGCACACTTTGGTCACATACTCACTGGCTCTTGAGAATCACCAACTAACACTAACTTTTTAGATCAAAAACTTGGGGCTACATGTTTAATAGGGTGATGTTTTAAATGCATTACATGGAAAAACTAAAATACAGAAAAAGAACCAACACTGTTTAAGAATTGGTTAACAATTACCCGTAAAATGACCGTTTACGTTAACTTCTACTGTATCTACAATGTATTGTTTGGGTCTCGCAAGCTCAGCAACAGTCAAACGGCACAACAAAGGACAATATTCTCATCTCCTGAATTTACTGCTCTTATTTTGACCATTTCTATTTAACAAAAAAAATGTTTTAAAAGAGATTGTGATGACATTTTTTTTTTTTTAAAGGAGTGGAGGTGGACAAGAATAAGAGGCGGAAACAATACAAAACTGAGAACGTACCCGACAGCACCCAGCCGAGCCATAGCACTGGGCTCACTGACTCGCTCTGTCCAATCTGAGCCAGTAGTCTCTTGTTCAAAAGCAAAGCATGTCTTTGATAGTCGACTGGAAGGAATCTGGGGGCGTAACAGGTTCTTTTGTGCTTCTCTGCTCTGGGACTGCGTGTGTGTGTGTGCGGCTGGGATCTCTTTTCTTCACCCCCCATCGTCTTTTCTTTCCCTTCCTTCATCCCCAGACACTCCCCTTACCCCCATCCCAAACACTAAATCACTGAATCATAAACGTCTGCACCGCTAGCTATCAAAAACACTGCTTTATTTTTGATCAGGTGGAAAAAGTGCAATTTCTAGTGCCTTTGAGCGGTTTGGGGCGAACAAGGGGTATAGTTGTAGAATTGGGGGAACCATGTTACTCCCTGGAGATTTTCTTAAACCTATTACATCAGCTTCTTTCTGCTTCATGGACTCCAAGTCAGGTTTTTGTGAGGCAAGAAAATGACCTAAGTTGACATTCTGAATGCTTCAGGTTGCTTAATTGTGGTCAGGCTTTCTAGTTAATAAAAAACAAAATTCCAGAGGCCCAGATGGGTCCTTTTTCTAAGATCATGCACCATGCCATTGAACTTCTTCTGTTATCTATATTACTATAGCCCCAGTTTTGACACTACTAAAAAGACTTCCAATTTGGATAACGCAATAAACACTTTTTATAAACAGTAGAATGTCATTTCAACAGAAACCAATGGTCAAATGTTGTCTTTTTTATGGCATTTCTTCATCAATAATGCTCAAATACGCATCCTTACTAGTTTAGGATCAATTATATATATATTTTTTAACAACCATTCCAAGACACAACTTTTGCATGACATTTCAACCATTTATGACACTTTTATAAAATAAGCAAATGATTGATTAATATTCATTTATAGGGTGAAACAGTCATGCTTTGCTACATTTTTGTGTTTATAATACTTTTGATAAGCTTTAAACCAAAGGAAATTCAAATACGTCATCATGGATATCTGAGGTATCTAAGGCATGTGTGTAACCAAGTAAATGGCCATGGCCATGACCACAATGATGACACATCTCTTCAGTAAAATGCTTTAGTTCATAGTAAATGTCACAATATAAAATGTTAGTGTTACAGTTATTCTTAGAACAAAGTCCATTATTTATAGAGTATTCACAATTATTGACACCCAAACAACACTGAAATCCTATTATAAAAGTGTGACCAGATTTATGAAACCAGACTTCCTGAATTAGAAAATGAATAAGACATGAATGCCCAGATAAAAAAAAGCACTTTACAATTAGGTTTACTTATTTTGAGAATAGACTGGATGAAAATGGCTTAATTATGCTTCTAAAATAGTAATTGATTCTAATGTGACCTGAATACAAAAAAAAAAAAAGAAGACATCTCTAATTGACATCTCTAATTATAAAGCGTGCAGTCACTTGTCCTAAAACCCTAGTCCATCAAATAGGACACTCAAAACCTTATGGTTGTAATTCATTTTCTCATTCTCTGGCAAAAAACCACAATTCTCTATTTTGGCAAGAGGTACGATTTCTAAAGCAAGAAACAGCATTACTCTACACCCACTGGTAATGACTCAGGTTTGGTAGAACAGCTTTGGTTAGTGCCTGGTGTAGTGTGAGCATTTCTTTGTGCTGTTTGTCTACACCAAGCAGCTGTCACAGTGGCACATCCTCATGCTGGGGAAGTCTTTTACTCAATACTCCATGTTGTCTAACAGATATGATCACAGAGGCTGGCATTATTTTCAAAAAGTGGTCAAAATGCCAGCTATTGTCAAATGAGAAGCGCTTTTAATCATGAGAAGACTGTGAAATAAGAAATGAAGCCGCAGTCCAGCTATAAGCACTACCCTCACATACTAATCAAAGGGAGCCACAAAAGATGGCCTGAAATCTAAAAGAATAAAAAGAAATTCAAAAGAGGCCGCATGCTGGTAGCGGGCAAACTGATCGGCAGCACATAAGGCTGTCAAAAGCTACAGGGAATGTCAAAAACACTACTGATCTCTCTCTTTCTCTTCTAATGTGATCAAACAGGGGCTGGCTCACTGAAGGGGGTCAAAGGAGAGAACGAAATGGGCAGAAGAAGTGAATGGATGCTTTGGTGCACAACAGGAAGCCGGCCACCAGCGGCACAACCAAGCAGTGAGCACAAAACACACTGACGATCGCAAGCTTCGCTCCAAGGCTGGGCAAACAGTCAGGGGTAAGGGCTGAGAAAGGACCAGTTGCCCGGGTGAAGGAGGCCTGCTGATCCAACTATGTCCACATCTGAGCCCATGAGGTGCTCTCCCGGTGCTGCTGGGATCCAACGGACTGGAGAAGCAGATGGTGGCAGGAAAACAACAAATATTTTTCAATTTCGAACATGAAAATTACAGTAGTAAGAAGGGTTTGGGCAAAAGTGGTAGTAGTAGAATAGAAGTGTTCTAATTTTGATGAGAAGAGGGCATATTCTTGTAGATCTGATGTAAAAGTGCAGCTGAAATGAAAAATGTAAGTCCGTAGTTGATGATTTTAGTTGTATTTGGCTTGTAAACGTTCTATGTGGACAGTAGAAAGGAGAAGGCGGGGAGCAAGGCAGCTAACACTATGGAGTGGATTGTGAGTTTAATCTCGCTTGTGTAATAATAATGCACACACACGCACACGCATGCACACGCACACAGAGACACACACGCCATACTCATAAGGTGAGTGAATCTTATCAAAGAACACAGCAACCTTTTACATAAGAACACACTCTTTACAAGTACTTTCTTTAATGTTCTTGCACAGTCTTGATATGGATAATTATTTCATAATTTAACATAAAAAGGCTTATGCCCCCCAAACAATTACATCTTTTGACTTAAACAAGAATAATGCACTGAATTGAATGTTTGCTGTTGTACTTCATGTAGCATGGCATATATTGAGTCCAAGACAAATTTCCCTCACAATACAGTTTAATTCATTCTATACTTTTTGGATGCTTGTACAACACTTTCCATCTAAATAAGTAAATTGCATGAATATTTTAACACTTTGGCTGCAGTAACAAGTGTTCCTGGTCTACAAAGCTACTACCTACTGGGTTATCTTCATGGCCTGATGCCAGGCAATGAATATAGATTTAGTATTCAACTGGAGAACAGTACAAAAACATGAACTTTACAATGTATTGTAAGATAAGTTCAATAGTGTCAAGCAGCAATAAACCAAACATTATTCCCAGTTTGTCCATAACATTCTGCCAATAAAATGGGGGTGGGGCAGCAGTGATTGGACAAACACTGTTCTTGGAACTCTGCCTGGCGCGCCATTGTGCAGGCGCGCGGTAAAGAGATAGAGGGAAAGGTTGAGGAAGGGTGGGGGTGGCCCTAGGACCGCTTCAATGGCCACCCCAACGGTGGGAGGGGCTAGAAAGCAACAAGATACTGGGCCAAGCTGAGGCCTGACTAAAGAGGGACTCCTACTCGGCCTGTCATGATAATGACTTTATCTACATATCATTCAATTAATTTAATGGTATTTTCATTTTCTGGGATTTCTTATTTTTTGGAGTACATTAAAGGTGTACCAATGGAAAATTTCTGTTGCAGAGTAACTGAATTGCCTGGAATGTTCCACAGTATGGCGTTAAATGTATCCATCTTCACAGAGAAGCAGATGTCGCTGTTTAAATGGTCGCAATTAGCAAACCGCAAAGACTACCACAAACTATCCTTATTCTGTGCAAAAGCTGAAAACCCTGTAGTTTAGACTTCTACAAACATGTTCTGAAATGCACAGGATTCTTGGATTAATTTAGCAGTTCATATTTCAGTCTTCCCTCAAATGCCAATGCTCCTGGACATGTTCAAAATGTGCACTTTGAACAGAATCCTACCATTATAACGCAATTAGACATTTTGCCAAAATTGTGCGGCCTTAGTAAGAATGCATGTTTTTCTAGGTATTTATAAAACACATGTAATTGGAAAAATGTTAAATTGAAATACAATATGATATCGTGGAACAAAGAAACATTTTAACATTTGTGAGGCTGAGCGTCGAATAATCTTAATATATATTAAATGTTTCATTGTTTATGACTATATTTGAGGCTCGTATTTCATTCAACAATATGGTACATTCAGGAAAGGGTTTACTGGGATTATCCATCTTTAGAGTTATAGTGTTGCAAAGCAGTTTCAATAGTATTGTTTATTGTGATAAATCAAACTTCAAAATGTGTTACTAAGACATTCCTGACTGCTACAAATGTAAAATACACTCTTAATGAATCCCCAATCGGAGCAGGGTCGTATGTAGGAGCTTGTCCAACTAAAAGTGGCCTAATGACACAAATTATCTTTAGTGAGAGTATCATTTTACCTGTCACCTAAGGGCCACGTAAGCCCGGGGTCTGGGTGTGGAGACATGTCAACTGGCCATTCAAGCCCCTCGTCTCCCCCTTGTCAACCACACCAGCGCCTGCGGACAAGGCTGAGGACACGAGCAGCTTCAGGTAACTTTGACAACACTCTAACATTATCTTAAATGCTCTAAAACGAATTCTGCAGTTTGTGTCTCAACCAAGCTTTAAAATATGTAAACAGAGCCCTGAATGGAACATTTCATGTTTACTCCAATTGATTTTCATTGAATCCACATCAGATGTATCTATAACTTCATACTTTTAGGGGACATTTTATTTTATTAGCAATACCATTTTATTTTTATTTTATCAGAGGAACAAACAGTAGATAAGTTTGAGTTTGGAAATCTGAAAAAATCGCAAGCATTTATAGATCTAATGACTTTATTATTACTATTTATTATGATCTCACGTTTGCCTCCAGTTGCCCCCATTCAAAAATGTTTGACTTTTGATGACCAGCATTTTAAAGTGACTATTATACCGGACAGTAACAGTACCCCAGCCCATTGACCCTTCCCCCAAACTAAAATCCAAACCCAAGGCAAAAACCCTTTCTTTTCTACAGCCGGAACAAAATAACTAGTCTACTTGAGGGCATAGGCAGAGCAAAGTAAACTTTAATTGCTGTGGAAATAATTCCTTTACCATAAAACTGTCTGTAAAGACTGAGCTGCTCCTTTGATCGCTCCAGTGACTGTTTATGAAGTCACTATGGGATCAACTTGGGCCTAGGGGCAAGGCCAGCCACTAGAATTCCTCAGTACATTTGTTTAGCAGCAAGCCAAGTCCAGAGCGGCACACAAGCGCAGTATTGTTCGTCCGCTCTCACTGGTCGCGCTGTGAGAGTCAGAAGCCGAACGGACAGGACACAGAGTCGTGGGACCAAGCATGGACCCCAGGGAGAGCTGCCCCAACAGGGTTAAACATCAAACCCACTTTACACTGCACTTCCTGCCAACAGTGTCACTGGCCTCTTTGAAAAGGTAATGGCCAACTACTATCGCCTTTTTCACAGTCCAGAGAGCTATTCCTCAACTTCCTCAAGTAGGAATGCCAAGATGAACTGGTTAATTGCTAATCGTGATTGTTCAGGTCACAATATTATCATAATAACTGAATAGACTACAAGTTGAGCTGGCAAATGATGATCAGACCCAGTATCTGACCAGATTACACTGACGAGATCACAAAATATTACGTAAACTGTGAATTCATCTGTAAAATGGCAGATGAAACTCACAATTCAATTCCAAATCTCAACCTAACTCACTCAAAACCTTCTCTTTCATGTTGTGGTCCATGTCAATCCTCATAATCTGGATAAAATAATTAGTCAAGTAATAAAAATCTTGGTCGACAGATTCTATCAGTCAGTTAATCGATTGGTTTGGTTTGGTTACTACTATTGGTTTGGTCATGCTGTCAATAATCGTGAATCATTTTAAAACGGTAGTGTTCCTTCTCAATGATAGTGGCACTAAAATGTTATATTCCTAACTCTTTGTGCGAGAATATTTGGAGCAGATTTATCAGCTCGGAAGTTCATGACTGGAGTGTTATAAACATCGAGAGATTCATGTTATTTGATTTGTTTTTTATTAGAAGCAAGGAACCACTTAGCTGTAACCTTCAGGGCATCTGGCCTCAAATCCAAGATTGTAAATTGCGTTGCAGTAAATACCTTCAGCGGATGAAAAACACGCCACGGTAACTACAACAGGATTTCGCCAAATGGATAATTCAATTCAAATATATTACAATAACCCTTAAAATTCAATTAATACTGGCTCATGGTTAATTTTAGAGCTGATTAGAAGTAAATTGTGAGTCCTACATGCAACAAATAAACATAAAGAGGGCTAAAGCGTTGGTGAAAAAATACGTAAACATGACATTTATATACAGGATATATACAGTAGCACCTATATTTTTCAAAGTTGCATAAATGAAACAAAACACAACAGCAGGCATGTGTTTGAAGAGCAAACATGGTAGAACACTCATTTACAGACCATTTAAGATTCACATTTATGTATATTCCATGAGCCTGATTAGATCAATAATTGTTGTTATGACAATTCAGCTTGTGTGGGAATATTGAAACAAGCATCATGTAGAAATGCATTACTGCTGTGCTGAGCCTTGTAAAAATCATCCAATCCGATGACTGGAATCAAGTTTCAGAATACGTGCGCCAGGCCTGTCCTGATCAATACTGTATTGAACTATCGGAGCTCAATATTTATCGAGTATGTTTTCTTAGCACATTTTCGTTCTTTTTCTACGAGATTTGAGCTGTAGAGAGTAACTGTTTTTTTTTTTTTTTTTTTTTAGATTTTAAGGCTTTATTGATAGTAAAGTGGTGTGAAATGGGGGATGGATGAGAGAGAGAGAGAGGGGAGGACATGCAGCAAACCTCGCGACGCTGCGGCCGGCTGCACTCGGAGCCTTGCATACTTATTGACAAGCTCACGTTTCAAATTGAATTCCTCCTGATTCTTCTGCGGTCCGCGGCCGTATTATCGTGATGTTTTCTTTACCGCTTCAAAATGAGTCATCGTGACAGGCTTTGACGTCCCAATAACACGGCGCTGGTCAACGGCACCGAACAGTGTGTCTTTTGTAGCTGGGACAAGGACAACCAGCATCTCCTGTCTGCAGCCGCCTGTATCTGAGTCAGCCAGCCTGGGCCCAACCTGGAGAGGCCTGTCATCACCGCCACAGAAGCCCCTATTCATCCCCATAAAGACAAAGACAAAGTGTACAGCAGTCATCCATGGCATCCCAGGCATCCAGATATACACCGGCGATATCATTTTAGGCTTTTGTGGCGCTGGGCTTTCTTTCACCCACCATCAGAAGACCTCCTCTCACAGCTTTCACCCGTGTCAGGGATGTTTGGATTGCAGGGACCTCACAGTGTTTAACCAGCCAGTAAAACATGTGGCGCATAGAGGTGGGCTTAATATCGTGACTGTTGTTTTGAAGATATATGCGAGTAACAAGTGTAATGTTTACGTTGAAACATGCCACAAAAAGATTTAAAATTTCACTTTCGTCTTAACAATTAAGCCTCAACTAAAATGTTTAAAGACATGTTATAACATGTTGGACTTGCATAATATAGTGTCGATATCGTTATTATGTTGAGATCATAATTGTTGTCAATATCGCCCGGCGCTAGTGGCATTGTGGAGGAGAATTATAATGAAACAACTTATTCAGGATTTGTACATTAAATTCAGTCGTGGCATGACTTTACGACAAACTGGAAACTACCCATTGGAATGTACAACTGTTGCATGTAATATTTGCTAACCATTACAATACTAGGGAAATAATATTACCATTGATATTAATAGATATATATTTGTATATAAAGTGCTTTTTTTACACACTCAAAGCCACCATTTGATTCATTGTTCTTTCACACGTGATGCCCTGGGGTAGACATGGAAGCGTGGCAGCCAACTTGTGATTACACCCACACCAACCTTACCAATCACTTATTCACACACCTCCTTCACACATAAGCAGGGTGGGTTAAGTGTCTTGGAATTGCCAAGGAAGTGTAGAAATGCTACTTTTTCCACTTATAAATGCCTTAACAAGAAGACTTTGGTGTGAATTATTACAAATCATTAAGATATAACAGTTCTTCATGTTGGCTGCGCTGAACATAGCAAGGTCTGTGTAGTTCTCTCTGTTTGTTTTGTTTTTGTGGGTGTCATTGTCGCAACAAACAATGCATTTAAGCAAATCGAAGCTTATAATTGAATATTTCGCGACAACCCATGATATTATTGCATGACTTGTGACATAGCATATCACAATATTTCTGTTATCGTTGCCTCCCTGCCAAAGAAACGTGGACAAAGATGGCACGTAATTTCACTCTTCGTTGTGTTTGTGAAGTTTTCTTTAACATAAATAATACATAAACTAATAAATAAACTCTTCTGAAGCTGACATGGCAGAGACTGGACAGTGCCTCTTTCCTTTCCTCTCCTCCCTGTGGCATGTATGTCACTGCTGATAAAAGAAGAGCAGATAAGAGCAAACACAACCTGAGATGAGGAAAACAATTTTGGGAAGTGGACATAAGTTTACTGCAACAGAACAAGGGAGGAGACGAGAAAACTTGATTGGGCGACCCAGGGTTAATTAAACATAACTGAAAAAGTTAAACGTTTCCTGCAATAACAAACTACAACAAACCTCCTTTAATGATCCAAAACTGAACTAAATTAATCAAGTAACTCATTTTGACCTAGGTTTTGCTGAATAAAATGATTATAGTCCAATACGAAATTGCAGTGGCCGTTCCTTTTCTGTAAAGGCCCTGGAAAACAAGAGTGAATGTAAATAAATCTGAGTTGTTGACATGGGCTGAGAGTTGAGGGGACAGGTGCCACAATGACACCCGCGACCTCAAGGGGATGTATGCATCCCATAGCGGTGTCCCCTTTCAAGATGGACACTGCAGGGGACAAACCAGTTGGTCTAAGCCAGGGTGTGACATGGGCAGGTTAGCCAACAGATCTAGTATTGTTTAAGAGAAGAGGCAAATGATCCCAACTGTTTCCTAGGCAGTGACGAATGCCGTACGATCATCTATATATGAATATCTATATATTTGAATATCTATATATGATAAGATAGAACTTGACTGATGGACTGATCTCACAATGTGGACAGTAACATACAGTACACTGACAATGCTGACAGTAGAAAATATACTCTACACAAAAGTGAATGACTTAAAAAAAACAATCATATAAAACACAATAGAACTTCTTAGTGTCTAACTTACTGTAAGCCATGCTGGATAAATGCAGCGCTGGAATGCCTGAAATGTAATCTAATATCGTAGCTCAAAAGAATCTATTAGTCTATGTTTGACCAATAGGCACTGCTCCTGGCTGGGCTTTTTCCTATTGGCCCGGAGTCAACGCAAAGTGTCTTGCTAATCCACCAGTTGTCTGGCTACGCTGAAAGTCACCTTTGAGTCCAGCTCTAGCACTGGTGTCAGGAATCCACGAGCTCTCTGCATACCAAGCGGCCGGATATCCTCTAGTTAAAGAGGGCTCTCTAAGCCAGGGCCATGTGTTGGTCGGCTGGGGAGGGCGTGAAGGGGAGCAGCCTGGTTTTGGGGGTGGTGGCATTGATGTACAGGCTGTGCTTAAAAGGCCAGTAGAATGACATCAGCATCACTTTGAACAGTCATAAAACTCAGAAGTGCAGAAGGGCCACTGCAGCCCCATGGAAACAGTTTTTCCACAGATCCTCAAAGCCGTGCATGCTGCCAGAGAGAGCAGTTGCTCCGGCCCTGAGCACGCCAATGTCTGCATCTGTGAATGGCCTTTGTGCAGCTGCTGGGACAGAACAAAGTGAGTTCAGGTTACTGCACTCCTCCTGTTATTGGCCCACATTGTCTCTAATTATTCCAGAAAACATTGACACAACATGTGTGGTCTCACATTTATACCCTCCCCTCTCTTTCCCGAGCTTAGCTAAGACGAAAGAAGCAGAGAGGCACAGACAAGTTACAGGAGTAAGCATGGAGGATCAGGAGAAAGACACAGGTTTTTAATAAACCAGAGTAGAGACCTCGGGGGATTTCCCTCACCTTGCCCCATGCCACGTCTCGTCAGTCAACAACGCGCCAAGCCAGCTCAAGCAAATCCAGGAACATGTGGAGCAGGATGCACACCTTTAAGAAGTGCAAGCAGAAAAAAGAAAGCATGCCTCTCCAAAACTTTTGGGTTTAATCCCTCATTTTGATTTGAATTGCCAAGCTTTGGTGTTGCCTGGGCGCATCCACCTCCAGCTTTTGCAAAACAATGATTATGACAGATGCATGCACCGTTTCAACTCCTCTACCTATAAGCTTTGATGGATGCAAGGCTGCAGCGTGGAATATGTTGCAACCAGAAAATAATGTCTCTCAAAAGTGTGAAAAGACAGCTTCAAGTCTAGAATTGGAAATGCTTGGAAATGGAGTATACAGCAAGGCAAGCAAATAAAGTTTATACTCGTGTCAGCGCAGTAAGTGTAATAGGATTAGGGTGTCTACTAAAATTGCCAAAATGTTTGCTCCATATTCTTGAGGATATCTGACTGCTGGAGACATGCCACTTCAGGAGTGACAATTTGCCTGTGCCACATGCCTGTGGGATGCAGACAGGATAGGGCTGCATTGGCCCGTCTTTTTCTGTCATTCCCCTCAGATTCCCATTTCTCAAAACAGCATTGTGAGAAACTGGATTCCTTGACATGTCCAAGGACAAGTTATCATTAGCAAGCCAAGTGTGTTGACAAACCGCCCACAGACTGCCAGGCAAAAGATAGTACACTTCTTTTCTGGCTACTTTTTCATACATTGCCATGAAGAGTTCGATAAAGCTGTAAGTGTGACACAGAAAGAACATTGACATCATATACCACTTTCTTCCTGAAAAAGAAACGGCAATTTTATGGAACTTAGTGAAATTTCAAGTCACAAGTGATTGTGTGACCTGAGAAATGAACACAACTTGATAAAAAAAATGAAAGGACAGCACAGGTTGAGCAGATAGGTGGCATACAGTGACCTCCTCCAGTGCATCTTACACCAGCAATCAGTGAAGACTCATTATCTTTAAGAGTTTTAGCACAATACAACCAATTATTAGCCCATTTGTTTCTTTAAAGGTCAGGCCTAGACAGCTCTAATCCATTTTACATTCTCAACTGAGACAAGAAATAATCTTAATATGGCTGTTAGATGTATTATAGCTGCAGGGCATGCTTTAAAAATTCCCGAATTTAAAAATATCACATGTCAAAGTAACAATCAATTTTCCCATGGTTAGGATTATATTCTCAGATGAGCAGCAGGAATCAGTATTCCTTACACCTTATAAGGTAAGGTAAGCTAAAGTAAGTTTAGGGAGTGGAGTACACTTTATTAATGCCTTGTTAGGGAAAGGCATTCTCTGCATTTGACCCATCCTCAATGCTGCTGGGGCAACCTGTCGGGAGCAGTGGACAGCTGCCACACAGTGTTCGGAGACCCAGTTTACCTATTGTGCATATTGTTTTGGGTTAATGGGAGTAACAGGGGCACCCGGAGGAAACCCACCCGGGCATTGGGAGAAACATGCACAGAAAGGCGCGGGCGGTCCCGGGAGTCGAACAGGTCCTTTATGCCAATATTCCCAGGCCCCATCTCAGACACTACAGATCTATGTAATAATGTCATTAATCTAAACATTAGTTGTATATTGAAATCCTTAATTATGTCCTCACAAATAGCCTAGCATGCACCGCAACATAAAAACATGCAGAATTCAAAGTAATAACACAGTTAAATTGAGTGATAATTCTAGCTGTACCAAGTATTTGGAACGGATGGGGTTTCCCTTCTTTTATAGGTCCTGTGACAGTCAGTCTACACAGAGAAAACAAGGAAGGTCCTTTTAAAGCAATAACAAAGGCTTTGTTCTCGAGTCCGGACGTCTCCTTTTGACCTCAGCATGAACTCTAAATACATAAAAGTGCAGCTGTTTACCACTGAATTATCATTAAAGCCACATACAATGAGACAACAACAAGGGCGAGGAGTGGAAACTTCAATTCGTGGCATCCAACTGTTTCTCGACAAGCAGCTCCTCATCCCGGTGTGTCTCTGAACTGTCATAAAGCTGTCACTGTCTTCTCACACAGACCATCACAGAGAGAAGACACCTCGACAGAAGACAGAACACTGTATAAACTTTATACAGAACAGAGCCCAGTCTGTTCTACCTGTTGTGTACTTTAGAAACGCCTATTGGATTAACTTATCATCACAAAACAGATAAAAGCAGTTTCCTGTTCCAAGTCCTTCATCAGAAACATAAATAAGTCTTTTTAAAACCGCACTTCACACGTTGGTTTTGTATTGTGAGGTGGCCTCAAACTTGCAAACAAGTACCAACTAAATATGTCTCCTCGCCATGCTTGTGCAAGGAACACTTCACCTTTATGTGTATTGGAGCAGATTTAGCTTGAAGGCTTGCAATTACATCATCATTGAGTTTTACAGTGCTCCATATCAGGGCCGGCATTACTCAGAGAGGCCTTTGAAGAGTTTGGCCCAGCCCTGCTCCGTCTTCAGCCCTCCTCCTCCCTCCCGCCTCCTCCCCCCTCGGCAGTGCCTTTGAAGTGAGCGCGTGGAGCTGTACCGCGCGCCTCACCCGCCCGGCCTGATCCTATCTGCTCAGGCGGTGCATTTATGTGGTTTACACCCGCAGCAAGGCTCCTGGCTCCTAATCACCCCGGAGAAGGGGCAAGCACGGCCTGGACTGTTCAAGGGAGGTGATGCTAAGGTAGAAAGAACATCATTTTATTCATACGTTTGTGCAAAGAATCCATTGAAAGCAGTATTGACCTGGTTGAAAAGAAAATGTTTTCGAACAGGGAAAATACAAAAAGTGAGCGCTTCGAGGATCCGCAAAAATAGGATGCAGGTGTTCTTCATGGATGAGGCCGAGCCACATTGAGTATTGAGAGGAAAAACGGACTGAAGTGAAGGATAAAATGTACGAGGTAGTCAAAATGAAAGCATTTGAGGCACTCTGCAGTTGTGAAAAGATTAAAAAGTCCCATATTTATATATACAAAAGAAAAAACTGACAAGGACGCACATATGCGGACCATGTATGATGAAGGCAATTCATACACAAGGCAATTCAAAGCGCTTCACACGACAGGAAAAACATTAAAATCACAAAACAGATCAAAACTTAAAAGAGAAGAGTGCAAATGAAATTCTTAAAAAACTTCAAAATATTTTTCACAATTACAGAGTGCCCCGGATACTTTCGATTTGACTGCCTTGTATATACTTTTTTCTGCTTTGCAAGTAATTTTTTCCCCTCTAAGGAAAGTGTTTTTGTTCTCATTGCTGTTGTTAATGGAAAAGCAATTTGATAAGAAAGTAACAATACAAAACATGATCAGGTTTTAATGGATTGGAGAGTACACTAGAAAAGCATAGCTTGCATCAGCGCTTCTGTATTTAATGATTAGACTTTACAATAGTAAAATTCCAAAAGCGATTTTTAAAACAAAGACAAAAGTTTGATACTGTTTAAAAAATTACAAAATAAATAATAATGGTGGATTAATAATGGTGGGCACACTTTCGGATCTTGATGGCCCCCCTGATCCAACAATTGGACTTGTTGCTCTTTGGGCCTATAACAGTCCCAATGTCCCAATCCATGAGGTGGCTCTCTTGCTTGCAGTGGTCCGAAATGGAGGGCTTGAGCTGTTGTAGTTCTACTGCTTCAAGTAGGAAGACAGCATGTAAATCTGTTTAAATCAGCTGACCAGACATGTCACAGTAACATCAATGACACTTCTGAGGAAGGATACAAAGTGCCAAAAAGTCTTGATAAAGACCAAGAAAATCATTCTAAAACTCTCCAGAAAATGTACAATTTTCTTCTGTGTGCAATTTTGCAGAAGCGATACTTAAATAAGTATCTAGTTTGGATAATACTCATACTTGACAACCCAACTCAAGACTAAGCTGACGCTCCATATTGTCCTTATAGAGTCTGATGATTCTAGAGAACTGGCCAGACCACTCTATACGGACCCCAGAGCTGTATGAGGCCAGACTACGGCAAGGCAAGTTTTATCTGCAGTCTTTAACTTTATTATGCTAAATAAATCTATTTTCTTTAAGTGTATATTGTTTATTATTACTATTAGAGCTTCTTTTATTTTTTTCATACAATTGTCTGGCCCGTAGGCTTTATTCGACTGGACAGTGCAGCGTGAAACAGACAGCAAATTGTGGAGATCCAAGTAGCCTCTGGTTGGGAAAAATACATGGCCAAGTATATGTCTCTTCATAAACAAGTCTAAGATAAGAGATGTTTTTATCAACACGATGAGTTATAGGAGCTTGACTAGAGGATAGCGTGTGGTAAACTATGAAATGAATATGTAAGCATTTTAGCATGTACAGTGCATGGGGAATACAAAACCCAAGGGTACCAATGTCCTCAGTAAATTCATGATACTGGAAAACTACAAGAAAATCCTATTTGTCATCCTCAATATATGGCAAGCTTGCACGTGCAGGAGAATATAGCAATGCATCTTCTCAACACAGCTAGCGTAGCATCCATGTTACCCCTACAGCCATTATATAGAACCAGAAATACGTTTGTTTTCATCCAACCAATCCATCATTGCCTGACCCCAATGTGTTAAGGGTCCACAGCATCCTCATTACTGCTGTGTCTACCTGCTGCTGACAAACAACCGCCGGCTCCAGTGCACGGATGGGGGTCAGTGCACCACCCGATCCAAGTAATTGACTCTTTCCACAGTTTGGGACAAATCTATTACAAGAATTTTAAAAAATGGCGGTGGTTTTGAGCCCAGAGTGGACAGTTATAAGCCATAATCATTTCCAGAGCCGGCGGCTGAGCGCAACAATCTAATACTGGATTGTTGCACAGGCACTGTATTAAACTAGACGAGAAACTACAATACTGAAAATTGTAACATGTGAATTACTTTGCAAGTGTCATACAGGCATTTTTATGAAGGCAAGAAGCTCCAGACCGGCTTCCAAATGATTCTAAACCAAAACCATCTAAATAATTGTTCTTTCTTTATGTTACGATGTGATCTCACTTGCATTAATTAAAGCTAGTGGACATTACAAGTGATGTTTCTGCACCTTTGTGTTTCATTTTACACTATATTCATTTTTTGTGCGATACTTTAACCTCAACCCAGACATTTACAGGCACGTTGTAGCACCTACTGCTGTAGCACCTACTGCTGTAGCACCTACTGATGTAGCACCTACTGATGTAGCACCTACTGCTGTAACAATTACTGATGTAGCACCTACTGCAGTAGCACCTACTGCAGTAGCACCTACTGCTGTAGCACCTACTGATGTAGCACCTACTGCTGTAGCACCTACTGCTGTAGCACCTACTGCTGTAACAATTACTGATGTAGCACCTACTGCAGTAGCACCTACTGCTGTAGCACCTACTGCAGTAGCACCTACTGCAGTAGCACCTACTGCTGTAGCAACTACTGACAAAAAGTATGATCTGATTATTTCTCTAATATAATTAAAGGTGCACTATGTAACTTTTCTGGTAGGGAGTCTGCCACCTGCTTGTCTCCATGGAGATAGTGACACTTTGTTAGGAAAGTTCAACTACTTTTAACCATGTTACAACATTGTTCACTCATCAAAAACATACCTGGAGTTATATTTAGCTTAATTCATGCTAGTTTGATGAATCCTGTGAAGAAAGTCATCTCGCCAGCGTCTAAAACACAACATTTCCTAGATTTGGTGATGTCATTACTAAGTAGAGCTCCGAAATCTTCTGCTCTGTTTTTAAGACCATAAATCCTCGCCAGACTCATTTTGGGTGAAATCACAATTATGACAACAGTGTGGCTGCATTAGCATGTTGGGGAAAGCAATATCATGTATGTAATATGTAATTCCATCTGCAGCCAGTAGCTGGAGCCAAAAGTAAATTACTGGTGTGGGAAACGGCATTAAGACATTTTATTGTTTGTGAACTATTCATTTTTAGTTTTACAACGTGAGATGCCGTGCTGCCCGGTGGTCGAGTGGTTAAGGCACAGCATGCCAGGCTCCTGGTGCAGCTCTCATTCCCCAATTCCCCAATTAGTAGAAAATACCTAATACAAGCAGGCTAGATTATGCCATCCATGACTGCGGAACTTTCAGCCACCTTCAGCAGGTCGCGCACCTTTAAAAAAATATTGAAATATGTATTTTTGTTCATTTTTGCAATATCAACCATCCTCACAACAGCGAATCATTGTTTTCTACTCAGCTGCATTGTTTATATCTTCAGAGCAACAGTGAATTCTCAGATGAACTTCAACACAATGAGGACTTATGGACTTGAAGCATACTGTATAATTATGTAATGATGTACACAAAAGGAAGCACTTTGTACCTGGTGTTCTTGAACTTATATGAGTGGCATTGAGCTGACCTTTCCGTTTAGAAAAATAAACACAAGTTGTACATTGCTGGCACACGTACGACACTATCCTCCGCAGCTAAAGAACTCCCCATGCAGATACCTTTATAGTCTATTGGTCAAAGCAGTCGACAAAAGAGGAGGTTGGCGTTGTGGCCTTGCGCGGTTCGTCAGCACATTCCTGGTCTATATAACAATGCCTGCTTTTGCCTGGACGAGCCTCGGAGAGCATTGTGGAGCTCATAACCCTCGACCCTTCAGCCTTTGTCCTGCAGAACGCCCGTGTCCATGGATCAAAATGTGGGCTGAGAGGATGGACTGGACCTTCAGCTTGTCGATAGACAGATGCCACTTTGAAAGCAACATCCATCTTTGGGAGCTTTGTCAGCTTTTGTCCATTACAGAGACAAGAAACAACTTAAAGACAAACATTTTACGATAACCAAGTAATTAGTGGATCAACAAAGTCTGCTAATCAGTCTTTCAGACTAGCAGGACGATGTTTTTTCCTTCAACGCAACGTTAAAAATCTATGTGAAACTCTACTGTCATTGTAAAACACTCCAGTCTCACTGATGTGGATGGTTACGTCAGGTAAGTGTCATAAGGCCTGTCACAATAATTTAATCTTAACTTATCACTTGTGTGTTTTATAGTATTATTTCTTTTTGCGTCTCACGTTTTCTTTATAATATAGTTCTAAGAAAAGGGATTCCCTGGATAGTCCTGCTTTAAGGTTGTGTCAGCATGAAATCAATATTATCAATTATATTTGCTGTAGCAATACATATTATATATACTGTATATATAATATATAATAATATATAAACAAAAACAAATAATAATAACAACAATAATAATGCAAATTCAAAAGACAACAATAGTACCGTAACAGTCAGGGCGCCTTGGGTCTCCCTGAGTTATTAGCAACAAACAAGAGGGTGACAGAAAGATCTAACAAAATATATTTTCAGCATGTTTTGAAGCAACTGCATACAATCACAATAGGGTTCAGCTGCAGTATTTCTACAGCTCCTCACTAGAACTCTGTGGCAGAGACAAGACAGATGGTCTCTGACAAGAAATTCATACCAGAGGGAAAAAATCAATGTATTATCAAAGGGAAATGGACATGAGGGAATAATGTTCCCTTAGGAACTGTTTGAAATCACAGATTGTGAAGCACTGCAGGGTTTAAGATTATTTTTTATGTATAAACAAAAGTAAAAACAATATCCCAAGAGTAGCATTAATGACTTTTTTAGAAATATAGCCAAACAATTTAGAATAAGTGGTATCACTCAAGAGTAGTTTACAATACATTTTAAAGGTGAACTATGTAACTTTTTGGTGGAGTTCTGCGACTTTCTTGTTTCTTCTTATTTTTGCCTTTTAAGACCTTTATTCTGTATAATAACAAGCATAAAAGCACCTTGTAATGGGATCTACTGTGTGTTTTTGTGGGGGGTGTTAAGACAGGAAAAGAGAAAAATAGTTTAGTCTGTTCTATTCTGAAAAGGGGAGAATTGCAGCCTCAAATTACTTTGGCTGGCACATGAAAGCGAAGCAGGGTGGCGGTTAAGAGACGATAGCACTTAAAATACAGCTGCAACCGCCAAGCCAATAAATGGGAAAGAGTAGGGAGAAGCACTTAGAAACATTTTAAACCATGCTTGTGTACTGCTACTGTTGCTTCGGAGCTGGGAGTGGCCCGGGCCCTGGCACCTCCCGTCTGGGACCAGCCCATTATGGCCTCTTGGGGTTTTGAGCCTGTGGTGAGAAAGCGAGCTGGATGTTTGAAACCACTAACGCTCTCATTATAGTCTAAATGCAGCGCGACACAACTCATGCCAGCGCCAAAGGTAGGAGCGCTACTACACTCTGGATCATCGTTGTATTGGCTCAAAACCACCACTTTTCCCTGCACATCCGGAAAAACGTTTTATAAGCACTACAAACGTCAAACTCAACTTTGATACTAAGGAAGATGCTTGATAGTTGATACCACTATGATGATACAAAACAATCTAATGTTATTAGAAACACAAAATCATACAGCTCAAGACTATTTCGAAACAATTCAAGAAAGGTCCACTTTTTATGTGATTTTTTCTGTATATACTGATACTTCAAATAAGTATCTAGATTTGACTAGGATTAGTACAAGAGGATGGAAATAGTACAATCCTAGCCGCACATGGCAATGCAGAGGAAAATGGGCCTCATTTGCATGGCAGTTGTTTAGGAAAAAACAAAATGTGTACAGGTATTAAAGTCTGATGATACTTGATACCCAGTTTAGTTTATTTCAAATATGTATATATATACACACACACACACACACACACACACATATATATACATATATATATATAACATATATAACATGTATGTTGGTAGAAGTGCAACCTTTCAATACAGTGTTTACATGGCACTGAGAACAATGTTTCCAACATATGATGATGATGATGATGACGATGATGATGATGATGATGATTTTAGACCACATCATTTGATTTTCAATACAAAACAATAGAATCTTTGTGTGATATTACATTGTCTTTAGTTCTGCGATAGATCAAGAGAGACCATACTAAATCTATTCAGGAACGGTCAAATGTTGTTCTCTTTAGGTGTTTTTCCCCCAGTGTTTATGTCTGTTCATGTTTGTTTACAACCATCTCTGAAGTTCAGTATATTGTATGAACTAATTCCTTAGTGATGCTTTCAGGTAAGACTGGATAGATCAAGTCCAAAAGTCAAATTATGAATGAACTTCAATCAAAATGCATTGCTTTGCAGCAGTCAGTGATGAGTTACAAAATTACATTGACGCTGATTCCGTGCAGTCTTTTGGTAAACTTTGCGATATGACAATAACATTGAACAATGGCTCACTGGAGCATCCTTAAACAAATGATAAAGTTTGAGCATTTAATTTTCTTTTAAATGCACAAGTCTTCATTTTGGTTGTTTGCATAGAACGTAACATTACTTTGCAACCACTGAAAGTGAAGTTTTGCTCTGAAGCGATTTATCTTACAACTCTAGTTCAGTCCAACACCTCCATCTGGTCCTGTATCTCCATGCCTCTGCCACGTCCACTAGCTCGCACGCTTACAGGGCACAGGGCCTGGCTGAAATCACAGGCAGATGTGCATCCTTCATTCAGAGCACCGCTGCTCATCTCTCAACAGGAAGGACAATTTAGCATTGCAGAGACAGTCGAGGATGATGAGCAGCAGATGGACTTTCCCTTCAAATCAATTGCAGTGTGATCGTGAAAGTGTGCAGTTATCAGCAATAACAAATATCCCCTCAAATGGACCACCAATAAGTCTGTTTAGATGTGCTGCGCTTTTTTTGACCAATCGCCAAGGAGACTACCACACCTGCTGTGCCATGACCGAGCGGCTTAACAGGCTCTAAGCTGCTGTTGTGGAGTGAGTGACCTGACTTGGCAGTAGATGATGCTAAAAAGTCCAGTGTATGAATCACAGCACGTGGGATAAACAATGTTACTTTCAGAACTAATGTTATAATCTTCTGCAGTGCCGGAATTAGCAAAGGTCATAAATGGGGAGGGTAGATTACAGTACTGAGCCACTACTCAGGAGTTGAGTGGGATTGGCACTTGGAAAGGCAAAAACACACGCAGAATCTGGTATTTTCAAATCACAAAAATGAGAACGCTCTGACTCTGAAGAAGTGAAGAAGCTTAAGCTAATGCTTCTTTAGTCTTCTAGTCCAGCCCAACATGAGTTGGACTAGCTAAGAAAAGTGTTTGGATCCATAGCTTGTCTCTAAAACTATATTAAGTGACCAGAAGTGTTGTTTTTTGGTGCTACTATTCAAGTTACATGAAGAACACATGCATTATTATGGGCCAACAGACTACACCGCACTCCTCAGTGCTGAGGCACAGAAAGTTGTTTCATTGCTTGAACTGGAATATTCCACAATATGCCATTACATTTATGTATATTCATGGTCACAAACAAGGTCATAAGACCAAGTTACAAGTCCCATCTGTGGAAAGGCGACTCACAGTAAAAATGCATGTTTTCATGGTATTTTTGAGCAACAATGCCTGTAACTGAAAAAAATGGAGACATGCAGATGGAATACAGTAAGGGTAAAGTAAAGCTTAGCCTTCCACTGGTCAGATCATTCTACCTTTATCGTTGTAAGACAGCCAATGCCATGACGAAAGTCTCAGCTCATGAAAAGCTTCTATTTAAACCATATTATAGTCAATATTTGTCAATGATTGTCTGCTGTGTGCTCAGAAACAATGTGAGCTGTATTAAAAAGTCTGCTTTCCATTGTCACTCTGGTCTGCACTGCAGATGTGTTTGTTTTTCTGCCCTGGGCTTGTGAAAGATCTGTGAGCATCCATAGTTAGAACAAAATAACTTTCAACAAATGCATGAAGAATACGTTATTAAACCAATAAATAAGATAACTATTCTCTATAAAAGATAAACAGATGAAATTATAACTTCAGGAAGTATAATTTAAAAATATCAACAGGTGAATTGCAAATCAATAAAAATATAAGACCACACTAAGGCAAATATCCTATAAAAATAAAATGTGCATCCATAATTCTCTTAATGTCAGGAAACTGTGCTTGCTCTAGTTATAGAGCTGTCAAACTGGCAAAAGCAGGGACCAGCTTGGAAAGCCTGAGGTTTTGCCCTGGTAATCCATCAGAGTTGCCCCCTTAGAGCAGGGAGCGAAGCAAATTAACTTAATTTATTATTTTTGGCCCGGCAGCGTGTGCCACTTTTCACACTCTTTTGGCAAAAAGGGAGTGGTTGTTAGCTTTGGGGAATTAGCAAACGAGATTTGGGAGTAGAACTGTGGCGATCATGTTAGAGTCTTTGCAGGGGAATGCTGTCAAGCCCCCCTTTCCCCTGTATTTGAACTCATACCTGCTGAGGTCTGACCACTACTGTACACATGCGGTAATGCAAACCCCATGAGGCCGTCTTCCAGCAGCTGAATAGAGGCACTACAAGCCCTATAAACTTTGGGCCAATCAAGCCACCTTCTCACTGCACACGTGGAAACTCCAGAAACGTACACCAAAACGTCTGCAAAGGTCACCACGGACAACCGACTTCACAAGAGCCTCAATATTTGTGTTGAACCTACTTCCAGTGTAATGCTACCCTTATTACAACACCACAACCATTTCCCAACACGTTACTGCAATGTTATTTCACAAGTACAGAATATGCGAGTGGGGAATTCGATAGCGTCTTAAAATTATACAGTGATCGTGTATGGTTGTCACACATTGTCAGTTTTAGATGTCATAACTTTGGATAAACAGGGGGCACTGTTCCACGCTGGGACAAACCGGCAATGTTAGCACAAAAAAAAAAGCAAGCTTAAATAGATGTGGTTTGCGACGTAAAGCTGAGGTCCGACATTTCTGTGTGGTTAGTGTGTGGCGCCAAATGGCCCCAACATAGTAGCTGAGTATCCCTTCTGTGATGCCCCTTTTTGTTCTGAGCGCACCACAACATTTTGAGTGGAAAAAAAGTGCCAACATGGAATGAAAAGAAGTTCCAAGAATTCAGTGAACTTTACTAGAAAATATTGTACGGTTATAGATAGACGGTTGAGACGTTTAGCATTGTCACCTCACAGCAAGAAGGTTCAAGGCCTTTTGTGCTAATCTTCCATCGAGGTAAGCCTGACCAAAAGATCGTGGCTAAAGATTGAGCCTGCTCTTGACAAGTTTCCCTGAGGCACCAGTTGATGGCTATCATGTGCAGAGGACAACTGTCCCTTTTGGGGCAATAAGAACTACAAATACAAATGGTATACTGGTACAGAATATTTGTTTTGATGTGCATTTGCAAATGAGCTTCTCCATCTTTGCATGACGAGTCTGGCTGATCACAGTTCCTCACACGCTCTCGTCCATTTCCTTGTGTTCTGCCCTTTTCGTTTTTTGAAAGGTTTGAATATGTCAACTCTCAACAAAGCACACCACTTGCACTTGCACTTGTACTTGTACTTGTACGTACTTGTACGCTACATTCGTTACGTGAATATGGATTATGACCACCAGGAACCAAGAGTGTAAATTAATATGCAAAGTTAATGCCGCTATACCAGGTTAACAAATGTGTTATTGGTGGTTTTCAGATACTAGAATGTGATGATATGTGGTCAGACCAACAAATGATGGGCAAGAGACCAATGCTGAACCTGGTCGTTTCAATTAAGCACTAGATTGTATTGCTCACTAAAACCTGCATGAGAACTACATTGATTGTAGCTGCCCCCATCTGTATTAAATATGATTGGCTTCTGGGATATTGTGATGTCATGTTAAAGCCTATTCCAATACATGGATAGACAAACAAGAAAAAAACAAAACTGGTCACTACACTTCACACCCGTACAGTTTGTGCAATAGTTTATAATTGAGAACATAAAAAACTTCATTAAAATGTTTTTTAAAAAGCGGAACTCCATTCTTTACGCGCGGCTTTAACGCGTTTCGAAAGTGGGAGCGCTCCGGTTGCCCAGACGTTTAGGAAGCACGCAGCACGCGGGGGCAGCAGGCGGCGGGACGTGTGGTTAGTTCTCACGCTGCTCCGTTCAATAAAGCCCACCAAAACATATGCGCGACTAACGTCTGCGTGATCTGTGATAGGTTCGGACGTCTCAACCGCACCAGCAAACAACATGTGGGGGAAAAGCTCCAGAGCGCGCAGTGTCACGTAGCATTACTGCGAGCAACATGCTACGTCAAAGTTTACCAACTTTTTTTTGCAAGGGAAGGGGGTCGCGTTTCCCCACGGATCGGCGAAAAGCACGCGCGTGAACCCAACCGGCGCTGCGCGGTTGCAAAAGTTCGCCTCCGACCGCGCGTCAGCGGAACAACCTGCAGGACCATGTTTTCTCCCGTGAATGAATTCCACAAGATAGGAGCCATCTTGTGACCGCATATGCTCGCGCGGAGACCATCCTCACGCGCACGCACCACCACGTAGGCGACACGACTCCTGTCAGCCTCCGCGGCGGGCAGGGGAAAAGTTTGACAAAGCTTAGCCACGGGTTAACTACGGGAACGGCACGCGCAACGCCGCTGCCAACGAGCGCGTGCAATTCCACGGCGAGAAGAAAAGGTAGTTGCACGTACTTGAACGATCTCCCCCTCCGCGCTGATCGTCGCTCCGGCTCGGGAGAAGCGCCCCTGCAAGCCCGTCGTGTAGGTTGTATAGTCTCCATTGGGACTGGACTCGAAAAGGACCACTTCAACGAACGCGGTATCCTTGGAGAGGGCGCTACCGAGAGCGGAGGCGAGCACCAGGGACACCAGGAGCAGCGAGTCGGCTACACGATCCAAGCCTCTCCGCGGTAGAGTCATCATCTTGCCGGCTGGATCTGCGCCGAACGGGACATAATTTCACACGGATTACTGAAGCGGGTTGACGGTCATTGAAAATCGCGTCTCTGCGTCCAAAAGCGCAATAACTGTGCCACAAGCGCGCGGGCCCGGTTCTGAACGCGTGTGTGTTTCACCACCGCGCGAGCCTTGTCAATTACTTCGCTCGCAAACGCTGCCTCTCTCGCTCGCGCGCCCTCCCTTTCTCGTTCCCTCGTTCTTTCTCACCCCCCCACCTACCCCCCACCTACCCCCGCCCCTCCTCTGTCTCTACAAAGCGGATCTCCTTTGATCTGCAAACACGTGATTTTTTTTCTTTTTTTTTAAGTTTTTTTTTTCTTTTTTTCTCTCTCCCTCTTCCAAAAGGGTTCTATCCCCACCCACCAATCTCTGTGACCCTCTCCTTTGCACTCCCCTCTCCGGAGGACCGGCACTCGGTTAAGGAGGCACCGCGGACAGCACCGAGCAGCCGCGGATGGATTTACCGGTGGGGGAAAACACAAAGACCGAAGTTTGTTCACGTTTGTCAAGTTGATCATCAGCCGCAGTAGTCACATGACACTCGAGAGGCTCTTCCCTCGCTTCCACCTGCATGTAGCCGCAATACCACCTTAAAACAAACACGACCCTCTTCAGGATGCCCCACTATTTAACCTAAAGCCCATAAGGTGTTTTGAACTTCATTCATTCATTCATTTAGTTACATTTATTTGATGGTGTGCATTAAGGTGCAGCTTAAGCGTTAGTTTCCGATGCACATTGCTCCATACTGTGACACTAATAAGCAAAGTTCATTATAGCAGTATTTACATTTTGTTTCCCTGGACAACTGCTGTAGGCTGTAATGTGTGTGAGCATTGGACATTTCTCTGATAGGCCTGCAACATATGATTTGTTATCAAATAGGAGATTACAGTATTAGTACATTTAAATATGCTACAGTAACCATGCAACTTGCACAACATGTTTAACAGGTGATGCAATGGCGCATTCACATAGCATAAACTTACATTTCGATTTGAATGCATATCTGACAGCAAGGAAACATTCAAAGTGCAAGAACCTCTACTTCATACAGTAGTAACTAGATTAGATATGGACAATTTACAAATTGCAATTGTATGCAGCTGAAAATTGTGAATGGTTATATTTATGTTTGCTTTCCCAGGTCTGACCCAGTCAAACCCATAAATCTGAAATATGTGACATGTCAGTTGGATGATTTGAATAGATAATAGATAATAGATTGAATAGAATAGATATAGATACTTTCAGACAGATGCATCTCAATTCACTTGATTTGAAGTAACAGCGCCTCTTAAAAACTACAAATGTTGAAATGTGTTTACCTGTGCAGAGCACTAACAAGAAATTGCTTTATTTATGCATTTAAAACACACAGAAGAACACAGCCACTGATGAACAAAAAGTTTAGATAGATTTGATTTGTAAAAGAAACCCTGAGCAGTTCAATAGGTGTCCAACAGCATCAGTGCGTCATGCTGTCAGCTGTGTGTGGCGGTGCGATTATGAAAACCAACTGTGAACACATTGTGGGCCATGAAAGCAGCGACTCAAAAGAATGGTCCACATGTGTTGGACTCATCCAGACAGAAAAGCTTGGAGATCCTCAGCACCTCCAGCAGGACACTCAGTTACTGATCACACAGTGCGTCATTCTATGCTATGAACCTTTATTCAATCCACATGTTCAAGATCTGTCTTCTGTGACAACTTCCCTCAAAAACAACACACTCTCACCACAGGAACATACAACTCTACTGTTAATAAGGCATTATGGCTCAATGGATGTTCTGGCTTGGCATGTCTTGAAATTTAAGTTACACAATTAGATATAACTTTATTTTTGTGCTCGACTTGAACACTGATATTTCCTCTGATTAGCTACTTTGTCCAGTTTTGTCGATATTTTATTTTATGAGCTTTATTGTTTATGATTTATGAAATAATAATGATAATAACGAACATCCTCACAAATTGTGCTTTAAACTGTTTTGTGATTAGAGTGCCCTCTGCTGGCAGCTCTTGGTTTCAACGCCACAGTTGCGCCTCAAAAGGCTGAACATGAGAAAATGTGCAGAACTTTTTTTTTTTTTAACTGTTTTGTGATTAGAGTGCCCTCTTCTGGAAACGCCACAGTTGCACCTCGAAAGGCTTTAAGTCAACATTGTATTGTATTTTATTTTAAAAAAAAAGTTTGTGTATATATATATATATATATATATATATATTTTGTATGTGAGTGGGGGTGTATGTGTATATGTGTATATACAAAGGTGTGAGGATGTGGATATATGTGTGTGTGCATATAGGTGTGTATACGTGTGTGTATGTATGTGTGCGGGTGTGTATATATATATATATATATATATATATATATATATATATATACATATATATATACACATATATATATACATATATAGGTGTGTATATATATATGTATATAATGTATGAATAGCTTGTCTTTGTTTTCTGAGGGAGGAGAGGGTGGGGAGGAAGGTAGTGGGAGGGGTGGAGAGACCATTGTATTGATTTGACACACGTTGAGTCGTTGTTTTGGACACGATAATGGTTAAAAATGTAAAAATCCAATAAAAAATGATATCACAACATGAGAAAATGTGTACATCTTTTTTTAAATTTAAATGTGTTTATTTTTTAAATAAAAGAACATACAAAAAAACACACAGAGAAAGAAAATCATGACCAGAGAGCAGACAAAATGAAAAAGCAGCTGACAAAAAATAAAATCATAGCCTAAGAAAACGTCCCATTTTGTTCAAAGTCAGTCAAATTTGTCCAAATTTCTAATTAAGTTCAAATGTAATTTTTTCCATTTTACAAAAGTCCATTGTAATGTTAGTCCAGTCCTTGATCGTGGGTACATTTTGTGTCATACATTTTTTTTGTGATGACCTTTTTCGCTGCTGCCAGGAGGATGCTCCAGAGATATCTGCTGGTTGTGTCCATGGCAGGAGTCCTGAGGCCCAAATACATAGTTCTGAAATCCATTGGGATGTTAATGTCATAAATTGTTTGTAAGGTTTTGATCTCAGTCCAATACTTGTGAACAACAGAACATTCCCAAAAACAAAGTATTTCCCTGTGAGTAATAGGGCACTTTGACATGGGGTATTATAAAGAAGCGAGACACATTTTTCCAATTGAATTCCTCCAAATAATGTGATTTTGTGGTTTTCCACTGAGATACACATCTACTTTCCCACTCTTCATCAGCCAGGACAAAGTGACCCTCTCTTTCCCATTTACCCTTAATGTAATCAGTAGAGTGAGTGCTCAAATTGTTAATACATTTGTACAATTTAGATATTAATCCCCTTGAAAGTTCAGATTTATAAGCTTTAATAAATATTTCAGTCAAAGGGCTGTGATGGTCATCATTCTTTTTGATTTCTTGATTATAATAACTCCTTATTTGTAATACCTAAATACCTAAATACCTAGTCCTGTTTCTCGAAGACAAAAGATTCTTTCAACTCATCAAAGCTCTTCAAATGATTCTCCTTTACAATCTGGTAAGAGCAGAGCAGAGGGCCACAGACAACCCAACACTGCAGTGAATCATACAAAAATATGCATTTGACATAGTTTTGATGAAACAAAACAATGATTTTAAAACGAAGTTTTGCAGTAGCGGTGTGAGGTGCGTCCACTCAGTGCGTCACCATGACCGGAAGTCAAAAATGTGTACATCTTATGTGCTATTCGTCCTGTCCGGTTCTTCATCCCATGTGGACATCCGCTGTGGATCTTTAGCGTCCATGTTCTGAAGTCCAAACCACTCTGGCGTTGACAAGGTTCAGCCGATACAGGAACTAAAATGGTCGAGCTTCTATATGTGTCATCGATTCTAATATTATTATTTAGAAATTGGTGTTTTTTGTATTGATGCTTACAGGTGGTTATTTTTTCTATTATGTTGATTTTTACTTATTATCAAAAAGGCTGCATATTGGGCAGGGACATTTTATTTTAAAGGAGACATATACTTTTTTCAGATACATATCATTGAACTACTATAACATATATAGATCATCCTTTAACATTTTGTTCATTGTAAATATAGAGCTAAAACAGATTATTAGAAGCAATTCCATTAACTTCCTGTTCAAAACTGTAGAACAGGAAGTTAAGCCACACCTCTTCAGTGACATTTCACTGTAACAAGCAGCAGATTGTCATTAACATCTTCTTAGCACTGGAGCCTCCGTTACAGGTCAAAGCAGGATTACGCAAACATGCATGAATCAATCAATCTAAATTAAACTTTGAGAAAACTAATGATGAAGAAACACTGTTTCAAGGTTAAAATCCCAATAAAGTTTTGATTTGTCCTTTTATGGAAAACAAATTGCAATGGTTTTGCACAGTGCTATCACTGTTCTTGGTTATTATGTTAAAAGTTCAAGTACAAACTAAAGGTATAAAACAGAGGTGTCCAAATGATGGCCCGTGGTGAAAAAAACACCTCGAATCCTCATTATTTACCCCTTGTACTGTAATTCATGCTGCAGGCTGAACTAAAACTAAAATTCTCTTTTAAAGCCTCCAATTGTTGTGTACAGTATGTGTGTATCATATGGCTGCATAATGGTTACGAAACATAATTAGAATTATTTTGTGTATTATAGATATGTATTGATGCCATAATATTGTGCCAAGCTAAACATTTTTTTCAAACATTTCAACCATATTTGACCCTAATGCCCAACCCACAGCTGCAGCACTTTCAGTCTGACAATTTGTCCTTAACTGACTCAAAACTCAAATCTGGAGTCGCCAGTCGCTAAAAGGTTGCTAATAATACCCAAAGGGAACATGGCATTTGAGTGTTTGTCGAGAGTGGCACTATGTGTACCCAGTGGGTTGAAGTTCCTTTGTTGGCACTGTGCTGACGTATGTTTTAATGAAGAAAGACTTTATGAGGAGGGGAGGGGTCGGGCCCATTTACATTCAGAGCACAGCATTACTGTGGCATATGATTACATAAAGCAATTAGGGGCCCCTTAGTACCCCGGATTGTT
Organism: Chaenogobius annularis; assembly: GCA_015082035.1. Classification (NCBI taxonomy): domain Eukaryota; kingdom Metazoa; phylum Chordata; class Actinopteri; order Gobiiformes; family Gobiidae; genus Chaenogobius; species Chaenogobius annularis. Next base: position 1,596,019 of record BJKM01000073.1, on the reverse strand, counting down.
GGAGATGCTTTCCCCATGATGACACAGTATGGGGCTACCCTGACTCTCAGGCTCCCAGCAGTGTGCAACTGTGTTGCATGTTTGGAATGATGTCATACCTCAAACTCAAGCTCCAGTTGGAAACTCTTATGCAAAAGCAAAGGAGAAATGTCACGGCGGAATAAGAGAATAAGAGCATTTCATAGCCTTTAATAACAAAACATAAAAATCGACCAGGGACAGGAAAAGGAAATCAGTTCTCCTTGAAAGCCCAGTCTTTAAAGCCATGCTCTGTAACATTCCCAGTTATGTTCAACCACTTTAAAAGAGCAACTGTTGCAAAACACTTACAAACATGCCAGCACAAACTCGTGCTCGACTACACATGGTACGTTCATCAAAATGAGATGGACGCAAAGGTTTATGAATAAGTAGTAAGCTATAGTCAGTGCCATAATCTAAAACAGGAACATCACGGAGACAAGCACGTGGCGGACCATCTCCTGGCTTCAGTTCTCTCAAGATGTTTTTGTTTTAGTCGGGAAAATCAGATTTAAATTTCTTGGTTCATTTTACTGACATCCATTCATTCATTTTCTACCGCTTGTTCCCGTTAGGGGTCGCGGGTGACTTTGGGCCTTAGGCGGGGTACACCCTAGACAGGTGCCAGCTCGTCGCAGGGTTAACACAGAGACAGAGACACAGACAACCAATCACTCTCACATTCACTACCGGGAGGATCTCTCTGTCAGTCTGTGCCAATTTTACACAGACTGGGAGAAGGATGTGGGGTGAATGTGATGTGATGGTGGGGATTTATCCACTTTCCTAAGCAGATGTTCCTCTCTAATCTGAGCACATGAGTCTGCACGGTCCAGTCTGGTCCAGACCGTGCAGTAACAGGTGTCCAACGCCGGAGGTGGAGATGTCCAGCAAAGAGTTTTAAGAGCAGATTGCATAACGGCGCTGCGCTGTTTACGTGAGTGGGAGAAAATGTAACCACGTAAAATTAGACTGTATTAATTATTCTATAACGTATCATTTCTGTTATTTGTGGCCATGAAGGTTATAATGATTATCTTGTCCATATGGGGATAGCAACACGACTCTAGTGCATTAGTTTTGAAGTTTATCAGCTAAGATTCTGGCTTTTCACAGAATGCACCACACCACGCCCTCAATTTGCTTCACTTTGCCTCATATTTTGGCATAATCCCATCTCTTGTTTAGAATTCCCTGCCCTGCGCAGTCAGCAATTGCACCAACGCCATAGGTCAAGAAATTAGCTCCTCAACATCAAGTTGAGCAAGTCAACACTAAGGCCATGGGCACAATATGGCCCATAAACTCTATTGCTCTTGCTTTGGTCTGTCCAGAGCTCTGCAAGGTTTACCCAAATTGCAGGGGAAAGTATATGCTATGTATCTATTTTTATGTAATATTGTTTTCTTGACCATAGTTGGCCCTTTTATTAATGAAGATTTATAAGAATTGAGTGAAATTGGAAAAACATCCCATCATAATTTCATTGATTTTGCAACAAATGTTGAGATCATTTTTTCATCCCTGAAGTCAGGGGACGGTGGTTTTCGGACAGCCCCCTCAGATGTGGCTGGAGGAGAGAAAGTCGACTTTGAAGTGCACCCCAGACCAGAGGGAGGTATTTGGTTCTGTACAGGTTTAGAGTTGCGGCCGCAAGGAACGGAAGAAACAGGAGGGGCACAAGAAAAGGGGGAGTGAGAAGAGGAGACAGAAGTCTTTTGAAAGCAGGCACCCGTACGTCTGAGGCTTGAAACAACAGGTATTCCCAGGGGATTGGAAGATCAGGATGGAGCCAGTTCAGAGACGAAAGAAGGGGCTCTTTTGGAGGCTGTTTAGTCTCAACTCTGTATAATGTGTGTACTGGAAATATCCAATGCTTCGTCTCAAAGTCAAAGAAATCCAAAAGACACAAATCCTCTTAACTACTCCCTTTGAGCTGAAGTCCGTATACAATTAAAATAAAATGAGAAAGGTTTAATTTAATACGAGAACATTCACACATGAAAAACAAAATTAATTTCCATGTTTTAGCTCTTTGGGGGAAAACACGAACCAATTTACAGAAAAAAGTGAGGCGCTCCAGCTTTAACGTGAGCATATTGTGCTTGTATCCCTTGTTGAATAGGGCGAGTCACTTTCAACTGAAGAGCCACCGTTCGCAATGTTCAGTGACACACACACACACACACACACACACCGATTGGCTGAAATTGAAATAAAAAAAAAACCACATCAACCATTTCTGTGATTTCTGTATTTTAATAAATGTTTTCCTGTTGTGTGAAGCACTTTGAACAGTAGGAATTGTGCTTCAGTTTCGATTTGTCAAAAAGAAAAAATGAAGTAGAACTAGTCTCATAATAGGGCGGTCTATAGTTTATAGACCGCCCAATCCAAAGATTAGAGAAGACACTGTCACTGCTAATTAACTGAACGCTCGTTTATGACAAACATATAGAAATGTATACCTTTACATCTGACTTGACTTCTTGTTGAATATACAGATATAACAATGAACATAATGAAAGAAAGTGCAATCTAGCTACATTTCTAGCCTAAATCTCACACACCTCATCACACGTGTCATCATCCTCGTCATCGTCAACATCCTCGTCATCGTCAACATCCTCGTCCTCCACCTTTCTTCTCTTCTTAGTGTTATCCTGCATTTTGAGATAAACCAGTAGTCCACTTCCAGGTCCTCCTCAGAGTATATAAAGCTATTGTTCTCCACCAGGTCTTCATCAGACTCCTCCTCCTGGTCCTCCTCCAGGTCTTCGTTAGTCTCCTCCTCTTGGTCCTCCTCAAAGTCAGGGTGTATAAACCTATTGTTCTCCTCCAGGTCTTCGTCAGTCTCCTCCTCTTGGTACTCAGAGTCGGAGTATATAAATCTGTTGTTCGAAACCAGGTCTTCATCAGTTTCCTCCTCTTGGTCCTCCTCCAGGTCTTCGTCAGTCTCCTCCTCTTGGTCCTCCTCAAAGTCAGGGTGTATAAACCTATTATTCTCCTCCAGGTCTTCGTCAGTCCCCTCCTCCTGGTCCTCCTCCAGGTCTTCGTTAGTCTCCTCCTCTTGGTCCTCCTCAAAGTCAGGGTGTATAAACCTATTGTTCTCCTCCAGGTCTTCATCAGTCTCTTCCTATTGCTCCTTCTCCAGGTCTTCGTCAGTCTCCTCCTCTTGGTCCTCCTCAGAGTCGGAGACTAAAAACCAGTAGTCCACCTCTTCCTGGACCGGGATTGGTTGAGGTGCAGGGACAACAAAAGATGGGGGAAGAAACCCTCCATTTTCATTCCTGATATTATGTTCGAGAATTGGAGGATATACGCCGTATACATCGGGCAGCCAGACATTGTCCGCATCTCCACCAGGTCCAAAAATGTGCAGCGGTTGGATGACAAGATCAACATGGTGCCCATCTCCAACCTGTTCTGCGTACTGCAGTCCGCCTGGCTGATGGTGCTGGTTATCTCCTACCACTAAGTTCAGCTGTCGGTGGACAGGATCTCGGTAAACAGGGATCCTGTTGTTTTCCATTTCAACTTAGTTATAAAGGAGCTGTTTCTTTATGTAAGGGGTGAGTTCACTCGTCTGCTCTGGTCGGTCGTCTGTGATCAAAAGAACAGGCTGTAGTCTAGTCCAGTACTAGTCCTGTTTTGTGATGACACAAAGCATGACCATGTCACCATGGTAACCTATAGTACCTAACTTGTGTTAGTTAATTCTACAAAAGAACTCATACAAACTGACTTTTGAATAAGTTTTCTATGAAATACTTTGTTGGACTTTTTCATAGTATTATGCTACGTATTGTTTGATTTGAGTCATTGCAGTCCATACACTGTTATGTCTCTGATTTGACCGCTCAGAAACTCTGAGAAAACCTCTCTCAGAGTTTCAACCTCCAAGAACAATCGGGACGCAGCATTACTATCTAAAAATGCTCATGTTTTACAACATAGACAACATAATAATGATCAATGTTTGAGTCCATATGGTGTTAATAATGTTGTGGTTCCTGTTCAGACTTACTGGCAGATGACAAACGGTTGAGTCATTTGGAGGGGCTGGAGAGCCCGTGGGTAACATCCGTGCTTACAACCTGGAAAGAACTACTGGTACTCAAAACATAAAACCTAAATAAAGATGTTAAAATCTTAAACTAGTTGGATTATGACCAAGGTTTTGCACCTAACAGCACAGATTTGAGAGTCAAGTCTGGATAACAAAGGTTAATATGTAATCACATGAACAACTTTGATATGTTGAAAGAGTCCTTTGACTTGGAGAAACAGGCAGGTATTTTATAGGAAATGGATGACACAAACCTCAACAACAATTAAGGACTGGACTGACATAATAACAGGCAAATTTTAAAATGAATTGGGAAAATGGGCCAAATTCGACGGACTTTACGAGACATTCTTATTTTGATTTTTAATGTGCTGCGATTTTATTTATGTTTAGTGCAGGTTTATCCTTGTGTTATTACTTTTGATTTTCAAATGTAAAATAAAAAGAAATTATAGCCTATTTAAGCGTGAAACATTTTTTTAAACTTCTCAACAGGTCACAAGGGTTAGCATCATCTGGGGTGCTTCATATTGCTTTTATTCTTAAATAAATAATCATGGTTCATCCACACGTGTGTGTGTGTGTGTGTGTGTGTGTGTGTGTGTGTGCGTGTGTACGTGCGTGCATGTGTGTGTGTGTGTGTGTGTGTGTGTGTGCGCCCGTGTGTGTTGGTGGTAGTAATTGTGTCTCCAAAAGTATCTTACCACCACCGAGTGTGGAATAATGTAGGCCTACATGAAAGGCATTCGTTTATAATGGATTAAGCACGTTGGTCTCTGAGTAACCAAAGGCAGGTTAGTTAAACCGTTACAGGCCCAGGGCTGTTGTGGCACGTCAGTGTGTTTGTAGCACTCATCAGGATCACGATGTAGATCAGTGGTAGGGCGCGCGTCTGGTCTGAAGGTTGGCGGTTTAAATCCCGCTCTCGAACATAAGCACCCTCAGTAGAGCGGTCAGATCCACTGACCTACATCGTAGCTGCCTCAGGTGAATACTAGGCCTACTGTTGTAAGGCACTTAGCCTCGCCCCAAGTGTCTGCGCACACTATTGTGTGAATGTGTGTGTGAATGGCTGAGTGAATGGGTGAGTGGTTCCTTGAGTGCCCTGAAGATAGAAAAGCACTATATAAATGTGACCATTTTATTCTTACTTCCAGGCCCGATTCATTATAATGACAGGTTTGTGATTTGAACTTGCTCCATGGTTTCTAATCTAATATTTCGTAGGACCGCTTTTATCTTTGATTATCACACATTTGCCATAGTTTCAATAAGTTTCTGCAATATTCAAATATTTATTTCCATCCAATGTTGATCTTGTTTTGATGTTGGGAGCCACTGCACAAAGCCTTCTCCAGCTCATCCCAAAGACTCACTGGGGTTCAGTTCCTGCTTCTCCTGAGATGTTTTTACATGGTTGTTTCAGAAATGAGAAGCCACTCACTGCATCAGGTGGGTTTAAACACCGAGTTGCAGCTGAAAGACATCACCGCAGCAGTTATCCAGTAGGAAGCTCGCTATTTGCTGAATTAAATCTACCTAGTATCTTTTGGGACAGTGTAATGGGAAAACAGTGCATTGTTATATAATATAACAGCCTACATGAATGTTAAAGAAGAAAATGAGGTGCGTTCAACCTGAAGGACAACGAGCTATTTAAAAATTCTCATCTCATGAAGCAACATACAAAACATAAAGTAATTAAAGTAATTTTACAACTTGGTTTCACAGACAGTAAAAGGCTTTTGGACTGTCTGGTGTGGACAGAATGACTCCCTCTACTGACAAGGATTTGTCATGATGCCTTTATCCACAAACTAGTGTCTAGGTATCGAGTGAGTCATGTTTAAATCATTGCTTTTCAAGACCAAAATGTTTCATGGGTCTTTGAAGGAATCCAAGAAGGTCCAGATGTAAATAAAACACAAGAGAGAAGATACTGATCAGCCACATTGTTCTGGTGTGACAATGCTGGTTTTCAAACCACTAGAAACAAGCGAAGGATGGGCAATATTGACAAAAAATAATATCCTACAAACAGTACTATTACTATCCGCCTGAAATGTTCTAAAATGTGTCTGTAAATGTCTTGGTTGAGGTTCTAGATAAGACAAGACTTCGCTTATGCATTTCAGTAGCTGCAGCGAGTAAGTCTTTTTATCCTTCCAATAGGTTATACATAATAGAACAAAAGAAGACACTGTGGGAATTCTTCCAGTACTTTATTCAACTCAACTTTTCCAACTTTGACTTTCACACAAAATACTTCTCTGCAGAGACATCAGACTTTCAGGGTGACTTTTTGGCCTTTCCCCACAAATCATCATAAAGCACAGAAAGTATTCCAACTGTCCAACTGTTGATATCTCTACCCTTTTCCTTCAACTTTTGTCACACACTGGAGTCTTACTGTAGTATTTTGATCGCAAACTGCTATAAAATGTTAAAAGCTACTTAAAAATAAAAGGAATGCAGGTGACAAGCGCACAATAATACATAACATACGTGTGATATGATTTCAGAGAGAGTTAATTAATCTTTTTGTCTAAATAAAATGAATAGTTTCACACGCTTTTTAAAAAACATATATTTTTTTTATTGGCCATGTTCTTAGAAAAGCATCTCCGCTTCCTCCTTCTAGTTTTCAGACAGATGCTACTAGAGCGTAGTTTGTGCGTCTGCCGTCATAAACGAAGGAGGGAGCAAAATGGAGATTCTGAACCACTGAACATGACAATAATAAGTTACACTTCTGAGAAAGGATCAGAGGAACCCAGGATGGTAAATTGTTCCTACATATGACTTGCATTGTGGGGGCTTCTGGATACTTCTATATATATATATATATATATATATATATATATATATATATATATATATATTAGGGCATTACAACCACAATTATTTTAACAGTATTTCGCCAAACCAAGAATTTGAATTAGTGTTTTGGAACCTTTTTTATGGCCATACTCTTCTCCTTCACCCACTGCTTTTTGTAGCCCAAATAAATAATTATGATAACTAAATGGAGTTACTGAATCTAAATATTATAGTTGTAAAGTTATACCTGTTTTGAGTTCTTCCTTCCTCTCTCAGAGTAATACTAGTTGGTAAAACGAGCCACGGTAAGACCCGCCTTGTTCAGAGCTGGTGTTAAAAAAATAGCTTGACTTTGGAGCTAATTTACATGTGCTGTCATTCTCAGCTCTGAACATGTGCGGGTCAGGCTCAGGGGGCTGCTGGCTGTGGCGGTGGTCAGGCAGCAGGGGGTGCTCGTCACTGTCAGGTCTCGGTGACAGTGTTGAACTCTCCGCCCGTCAGCCCGTGTCACTGTCAGGAGGCCGGCAGGGCGTCCGCGCAGTGTCACAGGCCCACAGGCTGCTGCTCGCCCCCTGGGCCCACCTCGCCAAACAGCCGCCGTCAGTGTCAACATCAGCTGGCTTTAGGAGCAGCCTGGTTGTCAGAGTCGGCTGTCCACTGTCAGCTGTGTTTGGACTTTCATTTGGCTTTCTCTACGGCTCAGGGTCTCTGCATGACCTGAGGCTCCAGCGCTACCTGTGCCACCTGCTGCATCTGGCTAAGGTCAAACTCACTCTGGCCCTGCTGGCCAGCTTGGTGTTGGTTGCCATGGTGCTGCTCGTGCCCGTCATGGCGGCCCAATGCAGGAGGAGGGCGTTGGTGGTGGTGGTGCCCGTGGTGGTGCCCGTGGTGGTGCCCGTGGTGGTGCCCGTGGTGGTGCCCGTGGTGTGGGTCTGCAGCTGGGGCAGCCTCTGTGTCCGGCTGAGCCTCAGTTGGACTCTCTTTGCACTCCTCTGGAATGTCTGAGCTCTGAGTCTGAAAATTAGGAGGGAAAAAAGACAAGACACGTGGATCTTCTGAGCATTCAAGTTGTTGGAAAGTGTATTGTTAATTATCATATACATTGTGCTTTCTTGTTCTTTCATACAGTTATGCTGCTATAACATGCTAAGTTATTATACAATATATGTAACTATAAAAATAATAGACATGTGCAGCGTATGGTGCACGAAGCTGCAGTTATGTTCGATTCAATTCAATTTATTTTCCACTGTATCATGTATACATATACACATACACATATAAACAATATATCCATATATCCATACACACGGACTTTAATCAATGTATATATATACATACATATACACATACATGCAATGTATGTGAATGTCATGCATATATACATACACACATACATACACACATATACATACACACACAAATAACTACTTGACTACATGCTAACATATACTCGTGTGCATACTTCCATATGTACATATTTTACCTCATGAGTGCAGTCTCCACAGATGCGTGTGCAGTAGGTGTCACGAATAGCTTTCTCAACATGACCCTGTCCAATGATGGAATATGGAAGTGAAATGTGCTGGGTCAAGCGTCCACATCTTTTGGAAAAGAGGTATTAAAAGTATTATGTAAAAGTATGAGTCTTTGTTTTTCCTCTGTTCCGGACATCTAACCTGTCATAGATGAAGAAGTCATCCTTCTCTCCTTTCAGGATCTGCCACACGTCAGGCCTATCTTCTGGCTGTTTGTACAGAGTGATGTTTGCTGACAGTTTCTCTGCCAACAGGGCGTGAAGGCGCTGTGCTTTCGCCCCCTGGTGGTTGATGACCATGTACACTATATTCTGAAGCCCCTGCGTCTCCAGCTTCTGGCGCAGGCTGTCCATTCTAAAGAAAGACAAAAATAAGGCGTTGATGTTTGCTGTTACCTATGAAATGTCAAAGGGGAATGTCATGGAGAGGGTTTCATTACTCCAAATACTTTCTTCTTATCCTTGAGTGTTGGAATAAAATCAATAATAAATACACATTTAAATACAAATATTTTGTATGTTTTGAATGGGGCAAAGTCCTCAAATGTTCCATTATAACAAGAAGCTGAAACCCATATATATTTGCCTATATGTTCTGTATTCCACACTAAAGCTGCTACTGGACTAAACATGTATGAACATGCACTTGTACGTGCTCATACTTGCCCTTACACATACCAGTATTGAGCTAACAGAGCAGTGTTTACCTGCCAGCCTGCTCCAGACAGAAGAGTCAGCTGGCCTGGAACAGTGCCACCACAGTCACCTTGCCCATGGCTTCCTTCATGGGCTCCACCTCTCCGATCTTCCAGGTGGGGGGCGTCTGACAGCGTGGCCCTCCTCCCTCGCTCTCAGCCCCGCCCCCATGGAGCAGGACGAGCGCGAGGAGCAGGCTTCGCCCCGCCCACATCCCCCGCTTCGCTTCTACACACCCAATCTGCTGACCAGGGGAAGGGACATTTGCAGAGTGAAAAAGGAGAACATGGGAGGAGTGAAAAACAAGGATTGGTCGCATGATGGTACAAAAGGTCAACAAAAGGCTTTTACTAACTTTTTATGGTTGCATCTTAAAGTTAACAATAAACAGAACAAAGTTGCAAAAACCAACAATGTGTATGTGTAATTCTTCAATTAAATTGCATAAAAAATAACTTTGTATGTATAAGTGCAACTGAAGAAAAAGGTTACATTTATGCAGCCATTCCATGTCTAGTTATAAAAGAAATCCATGCAATATTGGTATAATGTGAAGTAAGTGTGTAGACTGTTTATTTATGCATCGTAAAAACAGTACTTCTAACAAGCAATTCTTATAAATGCACGTTTCTTTTAAACATTAGAGGTAAAAAAAAAATTGAGATTTTACGAATTATGCAAGGACTCACCCCTGAAAAAGTCTCCTCCCTTGAACGCTGCTGCAACTGCGACTGCTCGAACAAAAACAAGTCTCTTCCTCAAGCGCGCCCCCTTTTATAGCCTGCCCCTGTTGTTGCTGTCAGTAAGGAGGACAAAGTTCAGTCAGGGCTAACTGCTGATGCCAACAGTTTACGGCTTTTGAAAGATCAGAAAAAGCAATAGACAATTGTGGAAATAAAAAAGTACCACTGAAATGCAATAGTTTCCAACATACTTGTTTTGATGCTAAAAATAGAGCATAATAATAACAACAAGAGAAAAATAACATAATAGAAAAATGTTTGAAAATTTTCACGGAAATTCTGCTGCAACTTATATTGTGCAGCATGAAAGAAGTATTTCTCATTAGCCTGTGTATATCTAAGTCTGCCATTAACAAATGACCCAGCGTCAGTGTGACCATGCAACAGCTGAATGCACACTTGACCTGGCCTTACTCAGCAAATTTGTGGCGCATGCAACAGATCTGAGCTAGAACAAGCAACAAAAAAAGTTATTTATTTACAATATTTATAATGGTGAGGCCACGATGACATGAGACCTATCGTTGGGCATGCGATAAGGTTCAAAATCCATTGACTGTGACTAAAATGTTTTTGTTTGTGGCGTTCTTATAACAATGCAAGTTCCCTCTCAATAACTTTGTGTTGAAACTACTGTATGAATGTTGAAAGATGTTGACCAAGACTTGGACCAAGGAAATTGTCTTATTTTCAGCAAGACTTACACTGCAGTAGACTCCCAATCATTCTACCGGTAGTTGCAAATAAATAAATAAAAAACAGGCCTTCTGGACCTTCTGGACCACCGAATTCTAGAAAAAGAGGGGCACGTTGTTAAATGTGGTGGGACAGGCCAGGATGAACTATGTAGATAGTATCATATCATGCATGGAAAGACCGGTATGGCATTAAGTCCTACCATATTACAGCAGCCACAAATGCCAGTACACCCAAAAATGTCTAGATTTTTCATTTTTCACAATTCATGAGGTATCAATGAAAAAGTGGGACATTCTCTAAATAAGTTGGACGAGGGAGAACGGACGAAAGATTGTGCAAGACAAAAGAGGGACTGACTGTAGACACCTTAACAATGATCATTTGCCAGAGGTAGAAAGAAACTACTTATAAAGACTGAAGTTACTGTAAATGAGTCGATTTTTGACCTAGGCATAAACACTAGCCATGTAATTGTAGTTACAGTTCACACTGTGTATTTCTGAGTACAGAAAATATACAAATTATACAGATTACGGTTTAAAACAACAATTCAGCTTTAAAAAGGTAAATTGATGAAGTTTTCTATCTAAAATGCAATGAAATTGCAATTAACTAGTACCCTGCGTTGAGAAGTATTTTTCACTTCTACTACTTCTATTACAAATGTACTTAGGTGAGTAGGCCTAACTGTAGGTTTACATGGCCAGGACACTTCTCTCTCCACCACAGCTATTTGCACGCATGCGTCACGTATTATTATCGTTATTCATATGAATATAATACTTCCATGATTAATATACATGAATATGTCGCATATATATGAATTTGTCGCACCTCGTTCCGAGGCGCACATGTGTTTGGAAGTGCGAGACGTAAACACCTGTTACCAGGCAACGATGAGCGGCGTCCATGCGCGATTCGCACGGGTTTCTGGGAAATTGAGGCCTAAAGTAGAACGCCCGCCCTTTTCGGAGCTACTAGCGGAGAAGCGCGCTACACGCGTCGGTGAATTTGTGATCTCAAAGTACTCTTCGGAAGGACAGCAGTCGAACTTCAGGTGTGTGTATGCGTTGTTTCCAGTATTAACGACATCTTAGAATGCTTATAATAAATAAATACGCTTCGAAAATTAGTATTTTAATGCGCGGTTTGATGACGTAATGTTGATGGTCAAACACGAAATGGCGAAGGAGCTAAGAGGCCCGTTACTGGCTGTTCTGTGGGCGGATTGCTTCCTTATTCCTCTTGTTTATTGTTTCAAAAACTTAAACATGGCTCCATGGTTTTCGGGTAAGACAACGTAGATGTTATAGCTCACAAACACTGTTGTCTGCCACTGTAACGTGAGCTAAAACCTTACTAGCGCTAATGCTACACTGAAGCTAACAGTAACACATGTGTCATAGGAAGTAACCAAGTCATGAAGTTATGTTTGCTACGCGTGCATAGTTTGCTCTAATCACAAACAAAACGAAAGGCAGTTGATGTGTCTAATTGAAAGACGTGTTTAGGAAATACTGTGTAGAGTAAGTCGTCTGAGACTGACGTAGCTAGCTGATGATCATGTTTCTGTGTGATGTTTACAGATCAGAATCCTGTGAACTATGGCGGAGGTAGAAGTGGAGTTGGATGATGACAACCTATATCCAGATCATTATAAAGCCATGATGGACAAACTGAACGAACAGCGGCAGCTGGATCAGTTCACTGACATTACTTTGATTGTAGATGGTAATTGCTGTAACGTGTACTTGACTGTGGCTGTATACATTGTTTGCTAACAGTCGTCCATTTCTGCTTTTGTTGTCATCTGTAGGACACCAGTTCAGAGCCCATAAAGCTGTGTTGGCTGCCTGTAGTCAGTTTTTCCATAACTTCTTCCAAGATTTTACACAGGAGCCACTGGTTGAGATTGAAGGTATTCTATGTTCAAACCCCCAAATCGCATCCAACTACTGTGTAACTGATCTAATTTACAAGTCTAATCTAATATAGATGTTTAACTAAGCTAACAAGTATTATGCATTAAAAGTTATTTCGACAATAACTATTTAATACCAGGATCCTCCCAAAATGCTTAACCATTTTGTCATTGATCTCCAGGAGTCAGTAACACTGCTTTTCATCAGCTCATGGAGTTTACATACACTGCCACTTTGGCTGTAACTGGAGAAGAGGAGGCACATGATGTGTGGAAGGCAGCAGAATATCTTCAGATGCAGGAAGCAATCAAAGCACTCGATGGCAGGTAATTTTTCTAAACATGCTAAAAATGTTTTAGAACATGCTAAACACTTATGAAAGAGTTAAGCTAACTCTACCCTCTAATTATTTTAGGACACACACCAATTCTCCTCTAACAACAAAGAGAAAGGGTAAAAAGAGAAAAATAGCAGAGACTTCAAATGTGATCACAGAATCTCTCCCGACAGTAGAAGGGGAACAGGTCAGTTTTTCATCGTTTTATATATTACGACTGAATATATACATTTTCTGACTAAGCCATGATTTAAAAAAATCTGACAAAATGCAAAACTAAAAGGACATGCACAGAAATAATAGTTTAGGTGTGAACTCGATTCCTAATTACCTCTAGATGTTTAATAGTAGACATGTTTTGAGAACCTTTTCATTATACATTTTTAACAGAACGGATTTCTTTGAACGTTGATATTCTGCAGGTGAAAATTGAAGTAATTGAAGATGTTGCTATTGAAGAAGTTATAGATGCAACCAAGCTTTCTCAGGCTGAATCGGATGACTCTGCTTTGGCTCTTCTCGCTGACATCACCAGCAAGTACCAACAGGGGGAGCCAACAGTGCAGGTTGTCAAAAAAGTAGCGCTGGAAGAGGTATGTATGCTTTTTGTGTTGTACAATCCTTTGTCATAAATGTCTGTAACTATGAGATGATTAATATTTTTTCATATTTCAAAGGAAATTGCATTTCAGGAAGAAACCGTAACTGCCTCTAAATCCTTGGAAGTAGATGTGGTAGAAGTCCAGATTTCTCAAGTAGACAACATTTATCGGTGCAGTAATTGTAATCGCAGCTTTAAGTTGTACTACCACCTGAAGCAGCACATGAAGGCACACGTGGGCTCAGTGGAGAAACCACATGTGTGTGCTCACTGCGGGAAAGCCTACACTAGGGAGGGCGCACTGAAGCAGCACGTCAGCATGTTTCATTACGACACAGACGACCTGACACTTAACCAAAAGCCACAGAAGAAAGTACATGTTTGTGAATATTGCCAAAAAAACTTTGACCACTTTGGACACTTTAAGGAGCACCTACGAAAACACACAGGTATGTTTTTTAATACCCGTTTTCTTCTTCTGGACACCACAAACAATACTCATTACAGTCCTCGTCTTTCTTAGGTGAAAAACCTTATGAATGTCCAGACTGTCATGAAAAATTTGCTAGGAATAGTACGCTAAAGTGTCATATGACTGCCTGTCAGAACGGAGTGGGAGCCAAGAAGGGGCGCAAGAAAATCTATGAATGTCAGGTAATGATATTTTCTAATTGCAAAGCACTGGTTTTGCTTTACATCTTGGTTAAAAGCAAACAAATATTATTTATATTGATGTTCTTCATGTAAACACCACCAACCCCAAATTATTTAAAGTGCAAATGGCTTGATACAAACAAGTTCACCAAAATGTATTAATTTGTTACAGACTATTCTTTTGAGTTTATGCTTCTTTTTTATTAATTTTTTCCACAAATTTACAAATAACTGGCTTAAATGTTGCTAGGTAATGAAATGCACAACTATAATGCACCATTTCTGTTGACGATGTTTGAGGTTTTCATCAGTGAATGGCAAATGATCTATAATTTACTTTACTCCCTCGCATAGGTTTGCGACAGCGTATTCAACGTCTGGGAGGATTTCAAGGACCATCTCACGTGCCATACGGGGGACAAGCCCAACCACTGTACTGTATGTGACGTGTGGTTCACCAACCCCAAAGAACTCAAAGAACACCTGAAGGACATCCACTCCATCGAGGACAAGTCCGGTGACGAGCTGATGGTCCCAGACGCCGCTGCCACCGCTGCATTGACTATAGCCGCACAGAACATGGAAGCGGCTGCGAACGTTCTTTTGGAGGATGGTATTCAGATGGAGCACGTCACTGTGGAGCCTGTTCACGTGATGGAGATGGAGCAGACGGCGACAGTGGTGGTGAACGAGGAGGGAGTGGCTGAGATGTGCGAGGAGGACGTGGAGAGACTGAAACAGGCCGGGGTGGAGATCCAGGTGGTGCAGGTGGAGGCGGGGGTGGTCACTATGGAAGATGTGGAACAGACTGTGATCGTATGAGGACGCTGAATTACTTTTTTAAGAATTTGTATCATCATTTTCTGGAGAAAATGCTCAACTTTGAACCCTGCATGTTAGTTACAGCTTGCTTTCGTTCAACCCTAAAGTCCTTCGCTGCCTCCAACTCTTCTTGATGAAGAGCAATGTTGATTAATTTAACATTTTCTACATGCATATGTTTTTACATCATTCCTTTATTCATGTTCTTTTTAGGTGAATTTGCATAGAATAAACATGATTCTGATGCTCTGCAAGCTTTTTAGAGTGTTGGTTTTTGATGAAAATGGAATTGATTTGGACAAATATATCCAAGTTAAATTAATTTAGTATGTAAGACTATTATTAGAAATACTGGTTAGAATTGACTGACAATTTGCAGGTGTTAATATGAATTAAGTAACCAAAATATGCTACCAACTGGAAATACAAGCTCCGTAAGAATCTACCCACCTCTTCTACCTGCACACAACATACCTTTACTCCTACCCGGGGTAATATATTTTATAATGTAACAATACTCTTACTTGAGTAAAATTCTTCTTTCTACAAGTGACAAAAACGTTGACAACATTAAATCATTACAACATTTGTGTTTCTTGCACTCCGTCAGATATGATTTTGTTTCTCTAATTTTTGTGGGCCATCCTTTTGAAAATACCATTGTTTGTTATTTTGTTGTTGTTATTATTTATGTTTTAATAAATAATTATAATCAATTTTATTTGTATAACTTTTCAGGACACTCTTGTCTTTGCTACATGAATAAAATGATTGGCCTGAATCCCATGTTACAATTTGGCTTCTGCTACATTTTCTGAATTTTTTTTTTTTTAAGTAACTTTGCTCTTACTTTTATAAAATGTTTAGTCACTCTACTCTCATCTGTCTTGTAGTTGTATGCATAGGCAGTAGACAAAGCCCACGTACTTCTAAATGTAATTTGTCAATGGTGGAAAGAGTACAAAATATTTGTACTCGAGTGAAAGTGCAGCAACACGTCTAAAAATGTAGAAGTACGCTACTGCTGCCAGTTCAAATCAAGTGAAAGTAAACTACACGTGACACAAACCACATGGTACTAGTTACTCTTTAACACAATTTTAGTATAATTTTTGGTCAACCACTTGCACAAAAACTTGATTAAATTGACTGTTTTAATGAATTCTGTAGTTTTAAACGTCGATCCGCATATTCTCAGAGCTTTGGCCAATCACAGCAGGCGATGCAGTGTTGTAATGTGGGTTTGGAAGTACTAAAGAAGCAGAAACAGCAGCAAAACAACCATGCTTTGAGGAAATTGGGACTCGTTTGAATGTAAAATAATTAGTTGCATTCGAATTTTACTCGATTACAAGTATACATTAAAAAATCTGCAAA
Source organism: Chaenogobius annularis (assembly GCA_015082035.1). Classification (NCBI taxonomy): domain Eukaryota; kingdom Metazoa; phylum Chordata; class Actinopteri; order Gobiiformes; family Gobiidae; genus Chaenogobius; species Chaenogobius annularis. The sequence goes on along the minus strand of BJKM01000073.1, from coordinate 1,579,721 downwards.
AAAAAAAATGCAAATAGCCTTTTTTTTAAAGCAGATTTACATTAAGAATTTTAAAGTAGAATTTGTTATTTAACCTTTTAGCTGTTTGAATTGCACATGTATTGACCTGGTTTATGGTTCATGTCACTGTAATTACTGAGCCTATTCACATGAAACAAAAACTGCAATAAGGTTCAACGCTTTCTTCGTCAGCAGAATTAAACAAAAGTGAAATCATTTTTCATAGTCCTCAGAAAATGCTGCCAATATTTACCTCCAAAGACGTGACTGATGTCTGCTGAAAGGACTTTAAACCATGAGATTAATATTTATGGAGCCAATCCTAAACAAATAATGATAAGGCTCAATGTTTGTGGATTTCTATTTTGGATATTTCTTTCAAAAACAGCACATCTTCCGTAGAGTTACAAAAAAAAGTTCCCTGCCCACCATGTGAGAGTATCACGTGCACGTAACTATCCCACCAGAGCAAGTTGTTCTCGACAAGCATATCAACTCCACAAGCCCCAGGCAGCGTCACGTTTCCCGGCTAGTTTCCCCTGAGCGCCCGGTGAACAGCTCCTGGTGCTGAATTGTAATCATCTCCGCCCGCCCCTCTTTGTGTAATCCACGCTCCTTATTGGCTAATTTACACTCTAGCCTTTGTTAGCCCAGCTCCTATTGGTCAACCCCCGTGCTATTTATGTTAATGTCCTTCTCCACAGCTCAGACTTTACCGGGGAGCAGCGAGGACCAATGTCATCCCCATCAACAACGGAGCAGGCGATCCTAAACGATGGGCAATGCTCAGTTTTGGGGGTCTGACGTGGTGTGTTCAGGTAAGTCAATGCATGTGTCTTCATTTGAGTCATTTAGCATATGTGCAGTTGTTGGAAATGTCAAGAATGGCGTGCTGAGACGGGAGGATCACTGTTGACTGTCACTGATGCGGGATCACAAATCAGATTTATGTTCAAAACAATCAGGCTGTATAACTGATTTATACATATGTAGTCATTGGCTCATCATAGCAGTTAGGCTAGTCATTACATTTGGCCTTCTGGTTATAAATAATAGAGCTAACTTTAAGCTGTAGCCTACAAAAAGCTAATTAGCCAAACGAATGTGCAACTTTACTGGCTTTATTTTTATATAATTTTGCTATTTTAATCTATTATAATTATTACAGCATAACACTGAAATTAACTAGTGCTTGGCCTATGTTTAATCCCTACAGGCTACATAAGGATATTACAAATACATGACACCAGCACTTGTTGCAGAGCCTTATTTTAGTCTTATTAGTAAATTAAATGGTTAAAAAAAACAAAAAAAAACATCATTTATTATTAAAATAAAATTGAACCATTTCTAGTTAATATTTTTCTTTCTTTTCTTTTATAAGTTTTGGTGTTGTTAATTTTAGGGCTGCAACCATTAATCGGAATAATCGTGACTATTTTTGTTGACTAATCGTTATTGTTATCGGGACTGTACAGACTCTAAAATGTACCAAAATATGTTTTTGTATACAGAAATAGCGGCATTATTAAAACAAAATAAATACAATTATGAATTATAATAAAATAAAGAAACAATTTGTTATTTGAATACACCATTTTTTTTGTAAATATTCTCCATCTTGAAATTGTACATTATTTTGTTAAAATGTACAAAATCTCAGTATACAATAGAATTAATTGCTTGACTCGTTGACAAATCAAAATAACAACTGGTGACTAGTCAAGATACAAAAAAGAATTGTTAATTGCACCCCGAGTTAGTGATAAGTGAAATAAATGGAAATTAGCCACGTTGGCCATAATCTTTTCATATTTACATGCATAATGTTTATCAATATGTGTTCACTTTACAAGAAAAAACATGTCCTTCCCACTCATCTGTGTTACAAGACATGGATAACTCACCATTTAAATTCTGTGTCAGGAATTATCTTCACCAGATTCCCATTTGTCTTCTAAAATGTATTATGCATTGGAAAGCCGGACTAAGCGGAGAAATTTACATACTTTTGAAGCATAAATAGTCCTGATTAGTCCTGTTTTCGATGCGTTTGATGCTCTGTCAGTCGGACGTTATGAAACAGTCCCTTTCCATTTGCGTCCTCTCTTCAATACAACACTTTGAAATCCAAATGAAAAGACCGATGCAAGACACTGACACCAAACTTACCTCATTAAACCCTAAAATGTTCTCAAATACTTTCTTACCTGAGTAATACGCCAATCACATCAGAAAAAATGATGGAAAAATGATCAAACCAGTTTTGCTATCATGTTTGTTATGTGGCTCTTTTATCGCTGAGCACTTTATTCCTGTCAATTGCCATTCGTGATGAATACATGAGGAGTGCCCCAATGCGTTGCTTTGTACTTGTGGAATTGGATGGTTTTAAATGTTTTATCTCTGTGTCCCAATAGAAAGAAAAACAAAGTCTTTGAATGTGAGAACTAATGGAAACACGGATACGTTTTCCAGACTAAAATACTGTGATGTAGTACTCGATGGGGTAATATTTCAGCATGTGAAGTTTGGTGTGTTGTGGTTTGTTCGAACTGTTAAACTGCAAACATGAATGCCAATTGAACACTAGGGTTTTAAAAAAATAAAAAAAAATAAAAAATGAATAAGGACGCAATTACAATTATGTAGAATCCTGTTTATTATCAGGAAAAAAAGATAATATAACCAAACATAACAACCAGCTTTTGCAGCAAACTGGAATGCATACAAATATTTTCTTTTTGTATACGTCCCATTTGTTGCGTAGAATGAATCATTTTAATTTGCAACTGGTGAAACTGGTAAACCTTTATTTGATGTTATATTTGTGTTGTACCAAGATTGGGCAGATGTTTTTAGTCATTATAGATAAATGCACGGTGTAATCAATGGTCCACAGGTGCCGCAGACGGGATGCCGCTCTCATGTTTTCCGTTGTTGAGGCTGGTGAAGTGGCTGCTGATGCCAGTGCTGTGACGAACCCTCTCCATCTCAGTCTGCAGGGAGCTTCACACACGATTGACTGTCGGGTAAGGACATAAATGATGGCTTGTGGAATTGATTTTGGATGATTTGCACTAAGTAGCAGCATTGGGGTTTGGTCTTGGTGGTTTGTTTTTGGTGTACTGAATGTGGTCTCACACCCCTCTTATCTATAGCCCATAGCAATAAAGACTTAAGATATTGTAGAATCATTGATAATGTTCTTTGCATGAAATAAAATTACGCTGGAGTGTAGCGCAAAATTCACTAACAAACCATTGCGTTCTTTAAAGCCACTTTTCAATCGCAGCGGTACAGCCCGGAGCGGTGTGGTCCGGCGGAGTTTCCACTCTGCAAAGTGAACCGTACCACCCCGCGTCTGAGGGGTCTGAAGGGGGCCATGAGTGGTACGAGCTCCCAGAGCGTGGTGGCTTGCTTTGACTTTAGAATGTAGACTCGGGTGAGAAGGAAACGACAAAAGCAGATATAATAGAAAATGATCATTCCTCTCCAAACGCTGACTTGATCTTGTGAACATGAAATGGTCTTACAACTGAACCGGGAGACAGGTGGGAATGAGCCACGAATAGAGTGCATATAAATGTACTTAATTACATGTGTCCCAGTTTTTAGTGGTCACCCTAGTCTTGTTTAGCTTCAGCCACGTCTCACAGTGACACAAACTTAAAATGACTAAACGTCTTTTTGTGAATCGCTGAGATCGGCCGTAGAAGAAAAGGTATAATTCAGGTTTATTAAGAGAACATTTGGTATATTGGAGTGACGTAAGCTATACATTTAGCAGACCCCTGCGAGCTTGGACCTGTCCACGGAAACACAGTTATAATAGTTTGTAATTTTAAACACATTGCTTTCTGCATAGCTTATGTATAATTTTAGTAGTATAAAGAATTCACAAGCGCTGGTCAAAACCCGCTGCCAGACCTCCACACTCGATGTCCCCTGATTTGTGGACACAACAGTAACTCAAATAGATTGTAATTATAATTATATGAAGTCTGTTGGGGGGTTACTGTGAGCGGTCTGACTCATAAGAGGAAAGGATTTGCAAAGGGAAGGGCAGACATTACTATTCAATTCAACTGTAAAAGACAGTGACGTTAGCGCTAGCTTTTGGTCAAATTAATATGATATCTGGAACAACTAACACTAACGTTTAGCTTTGGCTGGTTTAAATATTGCTGGTTAGTGCTAATAAACGCTGTCAATGTGATTTTGTCAAAATCTCCACTTTCCGTGACACATATAATACGTTGAAACCCCAACTGCTCCTTTTGGAAACCTGAGCACCACAGGACCATATGCACCAGTAAATAATGCCAACATCTACTCACAAAAAACAAACAAAGTGTTGCTGGCATATGATCCGAGGGGAAAACAGTACAAGGTGTGCAGAGTTAGCCACAAGAGGGTTGTCCACAGACGTAGACTTCTATCTAAAAGTTTAGGCTGAATGAACCTTTCCTCAGTGCCATGGAATCCACTCGCTACTCCAAAACTAAATCATTCAATTCTTAATTGGTCTGCAACAATTAATCAACTAAAAACAACCAAAGCACAGAAGAAAAGCATTGATTTCCATTTATTCTTAAATATTCTTTATCCATATTTCAAACTTTATGAGGGTTTATAATGTTTTTTTAAAAGTCTAAAAAAATAATCTAACTAAAGTCATAAACTAAATGTTAGCAACAGTCTTCTTATTGCTATTACTATTTCTAATGCTTCCACAAAATGTACAATTTGTTCTCCATTTCGACTGAGCACACGAGTCCTCTGTGCTGCCCTCTTCTTAAGCCCAAGTGCCAGTTAATGCCTAATCCTCAGACAGAAAAAAAGACAAACAAACACACTTGGTCAGCATCCATCGCCAAGCAACCAATACCACTGTTATCCAAGAGGCAAAACACAACGCTATGTGTTACCTGGATCAGATCTCCTCTGTACCTTCTACTGGTTCCATATCAGCTCAGTAAATGTCCTCACAACATTATCTTTAATGGTAAGATTTTTAAGATTCTGATGAGATTTGCATTGGGTATATATGTGTGTATCTATATCTATATCTATATCTATATCTATATCTATATATAAAAATCCCTTCTCACCCTCCTGGGTGGTCTTGTCCCTTTTTCTAAGCTCGGGTCCTGTCCCAGAGACCTTGGAGCTTGAGGGTTCTGTTCCTGCACTGCACTTTTCTGGACTGAGATGTCTGATGTTTTTCCAGGGATCTGTTGTAGCCCCTCCTCCAGTTTGGGGGTCACTGCCCCGAGTGCTCCAATGACCACGGGCACCACTTTCATCTTCACCTTCCACGCCTTCTCCAGCTCTTCTCTGAGCCCTTGGTATTTTCCCAGTTTCTCATGTTCCTTTTTCCTGATGTTGCCATCACTTGGTATCGCCACGTCGACCACAACAGCTTTCCTCTGCTGTTTATCCACCACCACAATGCCTGGTTGGTTTGCCATTACCATTCTGTCAGTCTGTATCTGGAAATCCCACAGGATCTTGGCTCGGTCATTCTCTACCACCTTTGGGGGTGTTTCCCACTTTGACCTTGGGGTTTCCAGTCCATACTCCACAGATGTTCCTCTACACTATGCCAGCCACTTGATTATGGCGCTCCATGTATGCTTTCTCTGCCAGCATCTCTGCAGTGATGTGCTGGATTGTCTCAGGGGCCCCTTTGCACAACCTACACCTTGGGTCTTGTCTGTGCTGTCCTTCAGACCGGCCCGCTGTAGCCATTGGTAGAATTTCTTGATATCAGCCACTTCAGTTAGATTCCGGTGGGACATCCCATGTAGGGGCGTGTCCTCCCATGATGGTCCCTCCTCCAGCACCTCATCCTCCGTTCCCCATAACCTGAGACATTTATCTCAGGTTATGAGCACGTCATCTGTTGGGGCTTTGCCCTTGATGTACTTGTGGATCTTGGATGTTTCATCCTGGATAGTGGCTCTCACGCTCACTAGTCCACGGCCTCCTTCCTTACAGCTAGTGTACAGTCTCAGGGTGCTGGATTTTGGGTGGAACCCTCCATGCATGGTGAGCAACTTTCACGTCTTAACATCTGTGGTCTGTATCTCTTCCTTTGGCCACCTTATTTCTCCTGCAGGGCATCTGATCACTGGCAGGGTGTAGCTGTTTATTGCCCGGGACTTGTTTTTGCCATTGAGCTGGCTTCTTAGGACTTGCCTTACTCGTTGTAGGTATTTGGCTGTTGCCGCTTTTCTTGTTACCTCTTCAAGATTGCCATTTGCCTGTGTTATTCCAAGGTACAGTTTGATGTCATCCATGTAGAGAAGGTGACTGATCGTGGCCCCATTTCTGAGTCTTGTTGATTATTTGGCTAAGAGGGTTCAGACCTATGCAGAACAGCAGTGGGGACAGGGCGTCTCCTTGGTATTTGCCACATTTGATGGACACTTGTGCAAGTGGTTCATCATTGGTCTTAAGGGTGGTTTTTCCACAGCCGCATTGAGTTTGCTATGACGGCTCTTAGAGTCCTATTGACGTTGTACATCTCCAAGCATTCAGTGATCCACGAGTGTGGCATTGAGTCATATGCATGTATGTATGTATGTATATTATATATATATATGTATATATATGTATATATATATATATATATATATATATATATATATATATATATATTGTATGTGTGTGTATGTATATATATATATATATTTATATATATATATATATATATATACATACACACAAATCCACACCCAGTTCAAAGGACACATTTTAATCACTTGCAAATCTCACAACTCTAATATGGGTTAGGGAGGATGGAGGATGGGCCTATTAGAAGAGCCCATGGTGCCAGGATGATTTTGTTGTTTGCAGCAGATTATGTCACCTGAATAATTGCAGCTTTTGCGACTTGTTAATTGGAACCATTCAAATGTCAATTTCAATTTGATTGCTCTGAATCTTGAAGGCCTACAATACGTCCTATTTCTCTGTACAGTTTTGCATAAGCATCCTTTGTATGCTGTGACTTAAAAGGATATCTAAAGCGTGTTGAAACCTCTTCTGTCACTGTTATGAGCTGGGCTTTTGGTTTCCCTTCATCAATGGTTATTTAGCCCAAAAGTGTTTGAAGACAGAGATGGTCGCACAGATCTGAATCGCTTTGATTTTACCTTTGCAACATGGATTCATTCATCTTAATTTAGAGCTGAAAGGTAAAGTGACACGTGACTTAACCCATCTTGTTTCTGCACTGGTTTTTGTATGCAATTCGGAGTGTAAAGTTTCAAGACTTTTACCCCACAATCCTAGAAATCAGTTATCAAGGTCAATTCCGTTTCCCAAGAATTCCACGGTCACTAAATGGTTCCAAAGTTATTACCTGCAAATTCTGAACATTACTTAAAGAATTGGGGTTTGCTTTTCAGCATGTGGTTTTGCCTGGGAAATGTGGTACAATTAATATAATTAGTTTATATGGTGGTCATGGCAACCATAGTCTATTCATAGCTTATTCAAGTACTGAATGAAGTACTGTACAATTAGTCTGGGATGTGGGACAATCTTGTAGATCTGTGCGGATCTAGTCTGTATCACATGCTTACATTGTAGAACCAGGTCACTTTTGAACTCCCCGTGAATGTGTTGTGTTCTTTGACAGGTTATCTTCCAGCACAGCCCCTGACAGGATCATCTGTTGTCCTCCAGCCCCGCCTCCAGTCCCGCCTCCAGCCCCGTGGCCGCCTGCTCCTCACCCCGAGTGTCCTATACACAGGCTCCCGAAGGTCACCAGGACCCTGTGAACCTCTGCAGGAGCACAATACAGAGAGCATGCATCCCACTACACCTGCCTCTGCACCTGCCTCTGCACCTGCCTGCACCTGCACCTGCCTGCACCTGCCTCTGCACCTGCCTCTGCACCTGCCTCTGCACCTGCCTCTGCACCTGCCTCTGCACTTGCCACTGCTGAGGCCTGACAGACAGTGCTGCAGAGAAATAATGAGGATGTAGGACGTTGTGGAGATGTGTTGCTTTGTAATCATATATCTTAAGGTGAGTTTAGTTTGATGGAATATTTTGTTTTGGTAAATTTTGGTGTAATTTGTAATTTGTACTTATACTAATACATCCTACTTTGGGTTATTTAGACCTATAAACTAGAAAACTAGCAAGGTTTAGTGGGTACTTACTTATCAGATAAAATACTAAGCAATCAATCTTTACCTGCCATCACAGATTGACTCCTTCATTGTGTCTAAGCACCTTCTTGGAAACCACTCAGTCTCTTTGCGCCGCACGCATTGGCAAAGTCTCACTAAGTATAGATCTCAATCTCTTGCTCTAGTCTACAGTGGCAGTCATGAGTTAATCCTCCTCCAGCCTGGGCAGGATGACTGCAGTCTGCCCTGTGGACAGCAGCCCAGAGGAGGCTGCGACTGCCACCACCAAGGCCTCCAGTGCCTCAAGGGAGTCCGGACCAACGGGGACCAGGGGGAGCCTAGACACTGCAGACTCTAATGGAGACTCAGTGGAGGGCTCAGGCACAGCAGGAGTGGGCACAGTTCACAGGTTCAGCCGCTGCAGCCGACAGGACAGCTCTGATATCAACACAGATGATGAGGGAGCTACGGTCCGCCGCCTCACGCCTCTGGAGAGACTCAACCTCGACATGTGCCAAGACGACAGGTTATTTAGCAATATACCAAACACTTACTTTTACTATTCTATGACACGTCAAAACCAAGAGATATACAGATTTGAAATACAAAATATTGGAGAATGTATATTAACATCTTATCTTACAGAGTGGTCCGGGAGGTGACAGTTGGAAGAAGAATTGGCTTCTATAAAATCAGAGGAGAAATTGGTTGTGGGAACTTCTCCCATGTGAAGTTGGGGATTCATGCCCTGACAAAAGGTGGGCTTTGTTGCTGTAACAAGAATTTTCTCATAAAATGATCGCACAACCAGTATAAAGGTTTTATATAAAGAGATTTTACACTGCACTGTGTAAGGCAGTTTAAACATTAGTTGTGAAAATCTCCCTCCACTTTCCATCTTCCCTTTATTAGATTAGAGTGATGAATTGGCTGATGTGCTGCTTTCATCAATGGGCTACAACAAGTGCGTTGTTATGTTGCAATCAACAAATGAGGATCTGTGGGCTTGGCCAGGGGCTGATTCAGCCACAATGAGGCAGAATGTCTGCTGTCCTTGAACAGTTGGATTGATTAGAGATCTCCAGTTTCCGTAGCGACGGCTAAAATTGCTGCACGCCTCATCGAAGGCAGAACGGTGCAAGGGGAAAGATTGTGTCTGTGTATGTGAGAGAAAGCCTGTTTATGTGATCTGCTCAGTTGTTGTCTCTTTGCACATGCACAGGCCAAGCTCTGAATCAATCCAAGTGGTTTCATTTGGCCATCCAAAAATAATGGGAGCTACACATTACGCTTCGCATTCTAAATGTTGCCATTGTTGTAACCTATGTGAACTGAAAGTGAGCCTAATGCCACAATGAATAATGCATACTGATGCACAATTAGATATCTCCACACCATTTTACCACTTAAGAACTTTTTAGTATTTAGTTACACAGCACCCATTTTGATCCTGTTGGCCATAAATCATTTAGATTATGCAGTGAAGACAGTTACTTATGGTTTGGCTGTAGCGTTGAAATATAAAACTTATCTTATTTGTTTAACTTTTCTAGTTATCTGAAATAATCTCTCACTCTCTGTGAAAATCTCTACGTGAAAACTAAGTGGTTTTGGATGAATCCTCTGTCAAGAACAAACTTCTTTCACAGTTTTGTTATAAACTCCAATGACCTTGTAACACATTTTTTGTGGTAGAATTCACAGACATTTTTGTAAATGTCCCAACTCCCGAAAATAATATTTTAGAATGCGTTTATAATGATGAATTACAACAACAAAAAGCTATTATATGCTTTTTTTAACCAGACAAAGTGGCCATTAAGATCCTGGACAAAACCAAATTGGACCAGAAAACACAGAGGCTGCTGTCCAGAGAAATCTCAAGCATGGAGCAACTGCATCACCCCAACATCATCCGGCTTTATGAGGTTAGAGCCACACATAAACTCTTTTATATGCACTTAAACAAGGCCAACCCACCCGTGGTCATCCGCGCATCCCTAAAGCCAAGACCGCCATGTGTGCTGCTGTTCCTCTCAGGGTAAAACGGAAACAAACTCAAAACGGCAGACGTTGTGAAGCCTCTGCTCCTTTAACCCTCGCTGCTCCACTCATGCTGTGAGGGATTATGACTCGAAAGCACGGCACGTTGGCCAGTGCAACTACAGTCACTAGAGCTGGCCGATATATTGTATTAAACATGTAGATATATATATACTATAGATATCGATAACCATATTCAGATGATGATTGTGAGAATGCATCAGGAATGTGCTATAATGTGCCTCTAAATGTCTTGGTTGCAGTTCAAGATTTACCCTCGTTCACTTCAATTCAGAAAACTTTATTTAATCCTCAAGAGGCAATTCCATTCGCAGTCACAGATTGCAACATAAAAAACGACCACACGCATCAGTTCACATGGCTCAAGTGCAAATGAGGCATAAAGTGCAAAGGTCAGATATTATACACAAATCATAAAACAAATACAAAAGTAACTGACTTTGCCTAGCAGTCCTCATGCAGTGTTTTGAGGCCGAACGCCAGAGGGAATAATGGAATTGGCAAATCGATTCGTTTTCCTGCTGAAGCGCCTCCCGGAGGGCATCAGGGAGAATCCCTCTTTATTATTGAACTATAACATATGTAGATCCTTAATTAAACGTTTTGTTCATTGTAAACCACAATACGGATCTAAAATGGCTTCGTCATAGAAACAGGTCCATTGACTTCCTTTGAAAAACTGCAGAACTGACAAGCTCAAACTCTTCGCAGTGACATTTCAGTGAATTAAGCAGCAGATTGTCACTTATGGGCAGTTTGGTGGTCGGTGGTCGAGTGGTTAAGTCACAGCACACATATGCCAGGCTTGTGAGTTCGAATCCTGACTCTTGACTATTTACTGCATGTCCTCCCTTCTCTTTCATCCCCCATTTCACCCTGTCCTCTCCTGTCTAATAAAGCCCCCTCGCAACTAAATCTAAAAAAAAAAACATTTAGAACCCTACGACTCAAATAATCACCACTAAGTACAGGGATGTGGGCGGGGATAGGGGGTAGGTGAACACAGGAATTTTCTGAGCACTCGAGCCTCAGTTACAGGACAAAACGGGATTAAATCAAATTACAACTTTGATTAAACTAATGATGAGGAAACACTGTTGTGACACAATTAAAAGCTCATTAAAGTTTGGCGTAATACCGTAAGTCCCCTTTAAGAATATGGTCCGAGCTGCCAATGACACGTTTGTCCTTCTGGAGCTCCATTAAGAGTCAAGGTCACACACCCATTCTCTTTGAGCAGGTCTTTACGATGTTGTTGAGATTATTTATTATCTTTGACTGACGAGATGTTTCCGTTTCTTTTCGAAGTAATTTATTCTTAAGAACTTCTTTCACGATTTTGCATCTCAAAACGATAAAACAACAAATGCGATATTTTACATTTACCACTACTAACCGCCTCTAACGGTTACCTGTGGATTTGGGGAATGTACTTTCACACTGAGCATAATTCTTTGCTCCTTTCCTCCGGTCAGGTTGTAGAGACCTTGTCGCGGCTGCACCTGGTGTTGGAGTATGCTGGAGGCGGCGAGCTCTACACCAAGATCACCACGGAAGGAAAACTTTCTGACGCCAACAGCAAGATTGTCTTCGCTCAGATTCTCTCTGCCGTTAAACACATGGTCAGCACACAAACATTCCAATCAGACACGACGCAATTACGGGCGAAAAGTACGTATATCCATCACATTTTGCCCATTCTTTATATGTTGTCTTCTGCAGCACGAGAACAACATCATCCACCGAGACCTGAAGGCGGAGAATGTGTTCTACACCAGCTGCTCTTGTGTCAAAGTGGGGGACTTTGGCTTCAGCACTCTGAGCCGCCGTGACGAGACTCTCAACACGTTCTGTGGCTCCCCCCCGTACGCCGCCCCCGAGCTCTTCCGGGACGAGCACTATTTGGGCGTTTATGTGGACATCTGGGCCCTGGGAGTCATGTTGTTCTTCATGGTGACTGGTACCATGCCTTTTAGAGCGGACACTGTAGCCAAACTGAAGAGGTGCATCCTGGAGGGGGCGTACGTGCTGCCCCCCTGGGTGTCCGAGCCGTGCCAGAGGCTGATCAGAGGGATCCTTCAGCCCATCCCGAGTGACCGCTGCACAGTGGAGCAGATGATGGGCTGTGAGTGGCTGCTGCCAGTGGACTTTCCCAGCGCCCTGGAGCCCTTCAAACTGGACCCGTTGTACTTGGCAGAGAGTGACGCCTCTGAACTGACAGATGAAGAGAGGAACGTGAAAGAATCATTAGAAATATTAGGAATCACATCTGAACACATCCTAAATAACCAGGGCAAAGACTGTCGCAGCTCCATCACTGGAGTCTACAGGATCCTGCTGCACCGCGCTCACAGGAGGAGGGTTGTGGACAGTGTTCCTGTGGTCACACAAGTGGCCCCGAACACAACCGCCAATAAGAAAGAGAGACTAAAAGTGTACCGCAGTTTAAGACACACATCCAAACTGTGTGTAATTCTGTAGATTCTCTGCTTGGAATAAGACGTGAATAATCTAGGCAGCATGATGTTGAGTAGGAAATCAATACATTGCATAGCAGTCTAGGAGTTGAATTATTCTGTAGCTTCTGAAATCTGGGATTTCATAACTTTTTATAGTAACTTAACTAGTCTCTGTGAGAATGTTGATCATGGTGAGTCAGTTTTGTCTCGTGACAAAAAAAGGGTATCCATCTCACAACACAAATCTGTATTTATTTGCATTATTTATTAAGCCTTATTTTCATCAACATACAACAAATATTCAGCAAGTTTCTTCATTAACGACACAACATCTTTGCCTTTTACGTTATAAGATCAGTTTAAATACAGAATAACGTTTACTGGTAAAATATACATGTTTTTATTTAACTGCTCTCATGTTCATACTCATCCAGAATCAAATAAATGAATTCAAAATATCAAAGGCTTCACTGGGGGTGTGGCTTTCAAAATGCAATGCTGTTTCAAGTGCCCTGAGAAAAAGCATACGGGGTGGAGCATGGGTGACCACCGCAAATTGTAAAAAGACAACAAAAAAAGACAAAAAAAGACACTATCTGTAAATGTCAGTTTTATCAATCTAACACACAAAGAGAAACTTGAATAATAATCTATAGATTTCATAATGCCATGGCAACTAAATATTAGATCTTTTGAATGGGAAAAAGTCCTCAAAATGTTGCTGAAAACCATGAATGCCAACATATTACAATCTTGAAAACTAGAACTCTGAAATGAATCATTTCTATGTAAATCCCCCTTTTATACCATTCATGTGGCCTTCGTGAAAAAGTGTGACATTCTCTTGGGACCAGGGCCGGGGGGCTTAATGCTTGTGCAGGACAAAAGAGGCACAGGTGGTCATCCTAGTGGAGCAGAGACAGAGAACACTCGGTTTATTCTACTTGTTGGACTACAACTCCCAGAAGCCCTGAGGCCAAGCGGAAGTCTGAGCTTCCACTTCCGCCTCTGCGCCGTGACGCAGTTTTTGCCTCGTTGGAAGGTGCTTTCGTGTGCGCGCAGGAGCAGTAGGCGGATCTGCGGACAAACGGCGAATACACAAGTCAAACGCCACGGGACCCACTCACGCCGATGCTATTTCCACTTCTGGCCTAAAACAGGTAAGATTTTTCACATCCAGAGTGCTTTGTGAGGGGCGCAGATAACGTGCTGAAGGGGTGCCAATAAAGACCACACCCTCCCCGGCGATTTAACTCTGGATTATGAGACAAACGCGGCGGTGAATTGGTTAAATACACCACCACGTTGTAGTTTCTTGACAATTACGACTGTATAGAAAATCTGATGTATTTTAATTGCATTTTCCTCCTTAGTGGGTCACTGCATAAAATGTAGGTCGCGTTATTTCTTTTTTCCCTGTTGCAGCCCCCTGCAAGTCAGTCATTATTGTGCAGGATGAAACGGTTGACATCCTTTTGCCACACCGTTCTCTCCACATTTGCATTTGTGCTCTGTGTGCAATGCAATCTCATTCAAATGAGACCTTTTTTGCAGGGTTTACAGTGATTTGTTTTGGTACATTACAGAGACATCTTGTGACAAAGGCATGCGGATGTGGGGGCGGGGCGCTACAAGATATGAGGTCATGGAGAAACTCGGACCTTGTAGCTAATAAAAATAAAACAAAATAGCTAATAATGCTGTTTACATAATACTTTGTGCTTAGCCATCAAAACATGACGCATTACAATATTATTATTATTATTATTATTTTGTGCTGTCAGTTAATTTGGGCTATTATAGGTTTATTAGTAGCACTTTATAATAAACAACACCTTAATCTACCTTGATCAGGCTTAGTAACTACTTAATTAAGGGGTTATGTATTAATTAATTCGTGAATAAGCCTGATTAATTCTTAATTAACTATTTCTTTGTTGGGAATTAAATCTGAGAGTTGTTTTCAAAGTGTAGTAATTATAAAATGTTTATAATGGCTTCTTATTAAATAGTTATTGCACATCAAAGGTTGTTACATTATTAATAAGCATAGTAACAACATGCACTAACATAAAAGGGTAACTAATCAAGTAGCAGCTATTCCTAATACCACTGTGAGCATGCTTTTAGATTAATTATAGGGTAAATGTTGTACCAAGTAAATGCAGCAAGTTTATGGCCAACATTGTTTTTCTTTCACAGTATGTGTTTGTGAGGTTTTAAAATGAATTTGTCTGGAGCTTTTGGTGCGGAAGTTTTGTCTGTTTCCCCTTTTCATAATTACAAGAGGGTATTTTGAAGTCGATCTGTCAAACCGGTACTGAAACATGCTGCTTTATCTCACCAGCCAGACACCAAAGCTGCAGTGCCCCCTACCGTCCGGATCTGGCACCTGAATCATTGCAATAACAGATGCCACGTGGATTAAGACACGTTTCTGATGCAATGTGTTGGTGTTGTTGTCTATGGTTACAGACTTTTGCTGCAGATGTCGCTGACTGAAGCGCTCCCGGACATGGAGGGGGCAGATCTGTTGGGACTGCTGTTCCAAGGCGGCGCAGACGGATCCACAGAGCCTTTGTTTTCAGATGGGAACGAGCTCATCGATTCCTGGCTGTCTGAACAAGATGTAAGAGAACTATTTGGATATAACATGATATCTTTCCATATCTATCGTTTGCAAAATGTTAAACTTACACAATTTTACATTAAATGTTGTGTGTATAAAATCCTGTATAACTATGAAAGTTAAGTTTTGACCTAAAATAAACAGTCCCATCACTTGTTTTATGATTTCTTACTTAAAATAGCCTTAGGGCTGTGGGCCTTTAGTCGTTTAGTCACTAAACAACCTGGGGGTCGCAAAATGTTTTCAGGGGGTTCTTGTGTGTTATATGGGAAAAATGGGTGCCATAGTCTAAAACAAGGCTTGTAAACCTACTAACTAAATTGACCTAGGTACCTTTGTATGGAAGTTATCCTAACCCAACTAGCCTACACTTAATTTGTAACACACATATATCCTTGTTGTCCTCTTGCAGATGCTGCCTGACCTGGACACTGAAGACTTCCTGTCCAGACTGTTGGACGAGGACATGGATGCAGTGTGTCCCTCTCACTCTCCTCTGGGCAGTGACAGTGGCATCTCTGACGACAGCAGCGGAGGAGGGCACCACAACAGCCCCCACAGCAGCGACATGGTGCCCAGTCCGAGCTACTCCCAGCCCAGCCCGGTGCACTCGGAGCCCGGCCCCCCGACCCCTGGAGAGTTCCACATGGAGAGCCACGAGGCGCTGATGGTCCAGGCCGATCACAGCTACTCTCTGCTGAAGGGCCCAGATCGGGACCTGGACGAGCTGCAGAGTGTCCGGGCGGAGAAACTGGACACAGACGTCTTCATTGATTTAGGTACAACTTTACATACGTTTCTGGTGGAGGGTACGCCACCCGCTCGTCGCCATGAATTTGTTTAGCCTCGACATTTCTACAGTATGTCAAACCGGTCTATTTCGTAATTGTTATCTGGACTATACAGACAAAAAAGAATAAAATATTTCTGATCTGGTAGTAACAGTTTTAGTATTTGAGAATTTTCTGTTTTTGTAATAACAATGGTTTGTGAAGTTCACTGGGGCCCAGGTATTTATTTATTGGATCCCCCCTTGGGATCCAAGTGGACATGAAAACAGTTGTTAAAGTTGTGTTTTCGTCCCCCTCAGATGACCTGGTTGGTGAGGACATGGAGGAAGAGGAGGACGTCACTACTGAGCTGCCTTGTACTCTGGACATGGCCGATGATGCCGCACAGCTCAAACAAACAGAGCAGGTTTGGCTTGTTTTTCCTCCTCTCTGTGCTGTGACATCAGGACTGCGTCAACCAAGACGCAGTCGGTTAAATTGGAACGCAATTATTTTTTTACCACAACATTCAACAATCTAATGAATGAAGTTAAACTATGTAACTTGTCTCTATGGAAATGTTATGGTTATATTTGTTTCGATGGAGACAAGCTGGTGGCAGAAATGTTACATAGTGCCCCTTTCATTAGCCCCACCGAGCCTACTTGCATAACTATACACGAAAGGGCTTAATAAATACTTTTGCAGTATATATCAACCCAACAAGACCAAAACAATTATTGTTATTTTCATACCCCAATACACTACGATTCTGTGTAGAAAGAATTAAAAGTAGACTTTCTTTTCTAGTTCCAGTTCAAAGAGATCGTGCTCACTGAGGAGGAGAAGCGTCTTCTGGCCAAAGAGGGCGCCACTATACCAGCACACATGCCCCTCACAAAGGTAACTTGGATAAGATGAAACAAATCTGCGATTACAATGCACTGATTGAATTAGTTGTGAGCTGATACTTTGTTCCTTTTACCAGGATAACTGTGTTTGTGTGGTTAAGGCTGTGAGCAGGTCCTCTGCTCTCAGCCTGGTTGTGAAAAGGCGCTCTTTGTATAACAGGCCGAGGAGAGGACACTGAAGAGGGTCAGGAGGAAGATCCGCAACAAGCAGTCCGCCCAGGAGAGCCGCAAGAAGAAGAAGGTCTATGTGGACGGACTGGAAAACAGGTGGGACTTTTTTTAAGTGAGGCGTTATTAGGTGTTCAAGGGCTTCATGGTGCAGCAGTTTTATATACTGGATGCCTGATGTAGAGTTAATATATAAACAAATTTACATTGTGTAAATTCCGATGACTAATTCTATAGAACTTCCTAAAATAATAATAATTAAAAAAAAGAAAATCAAAAAAATGTCCCCCCTAAATTATTTGTAGAATAAACTACAATGTATTTTTTCTTTCTATATTGTAAAGTAAGTTTTGTGTATCTATCCTGCTGTGATTGCAGCAGATTTAATACAAATCTTTGTGTGTTTTTGCAGGGTTGCCATCTGCACAGCACACAACCTGGAGCTGCAGAAGAAAGTCCAGATGCTCCAGAAACAGAACATGTAAGAGCCAAGTCTGTTTTATACTGACGCGTAGAAAACAGTTTAGGGGCTGATTTTAACGTGTCGTAAGTCAAACTATTGAGCGCACGGACAATACATCAATGTTTGGGAAAAGTCCGATTTTAGTTTGCATCGTATTATTTGGGCAATTTTGCTATTCATCCAAATCAAATAATAAAGACACATGATTTAAAATGGCTTTGAAGTGAATGGAAAACCAAATCACAGGTTCACACGGGTTATCTGACTGTCTTTTGTGCTGCGTTTACCCTCCCAGTTCGTTGGTAGAGCAGCTGAAGAAACTCCAGTCCATGGTGAAGATGTCCACGTTGAAAGCCAGCACCACCAGCACATGTGTTATGGTAAGTCGAACACACGGCGCCGTTGTTGTGGTCGCTGTAGCGCACTGCGTAAGCCGATACTGTGCCGCCGCTAACTTTGTATCTGGGACTTTCCTTTCAGGTGTTCCTGTTGTCCTTCTGCCTCATCATCTTTCCTTCTGTCAATCCCTTTGGCAGCAAACCAGAGCAAAAAGAGCTGTACACCCCATCCTCGGGTAAGACCACTGTTTGAAAAAGGTGCCCCAAATCCAAAAGTTAAACAAAGATCGACCGCCGACTTTCAGCAATAAAAGAACATGATTTTTGTGGACAAAATATATTAAAAGTGCTTCTGACTCGCTTTTAGACTTACCGACTTTGAAAAGGACAATAAAAAGAGGAAGAAATAACTACAACATGAGCAAGTCTTAAGATACTTTTTGGGGAATTAAAGGGAAATTCACCATGTTTAAAAAAAATGAAATTAACAGCAGAGCAAATTTCTATTTTGGAATTCCTTGTTCAATTCTATTTCACTTTGTTTGACAGAGATAAATATATGTTTATCTTTTTGCAAAGGAAAATGTAAACATTTGAATTGTTGAGCACACACGAAATTGACACAAATTACTAGTTCCTTTTTACTTTTTTGTTTTCCTCCAATTAATCATTGACTCCAAACACATCCTGACATGTATACATACTGCGTTACACTTTTGATTTAATATTATGTGGGACATGCAGTAAATGTAAATAAGCCTATCATTAAAACAACACTTTAACCACTGCCTTAAATCATTCTTATGTTCTCATTTCTTCCTTTCGTTTCAGTCATCTCCAGGACCTTGCGCTCCTTGCCTCTCGAGAGCGATTCCGTTCAGTACTTCGAGCCTGAAGACGAACAAACGCTCATCCTAGTGCCCCAGGAAGTAGAAAACGTGAAAGCTTTATTCGCCGGCGGTCAGAAGAACCACACTCCAGACTACCAGCGTGTAGAGCAGCCCGACTCCGAAACGAGCGTCAACAGCAACTCATCTGCGGACTTCCCCAATCCCAGCCAGGCTCTGGACATCAAACCCGGACAGGCAGGTGGCGGGGATACGATACAGGAAGGCCCTATAGATAAGGCGTCGGCCTCTGCTGTGGCTTATGACGTACAAAACTCCAAAGAGAACTGGATAGAGAGAAATCCCCCGTCTGTCATATTACAACAGCACCGTTCAGATGAGATGTAGTACACAAGGTGGACCAGAAGAGGGAGCCATATCATTTTAGCTAGGGAAGTTTGTAAAAAGATGGAAAGGGAACTTTATGGTATGTATCTAGGCTCATGTTTCTGTCTCTACTTCCCCGTATTAATCGACTCTTGGTGTACTACTGTTACTCCATCTGCACTTTGATCTATCTTCTTTGGTGAGGCAGGAAAACTCTGATGAAGATTCCCCAGTTTCACTGGGTCGGGCTACCTTAAAAGATATTTAAAATTGTGTGAACATCACCAAAAAAGAGAATGCAAATGTGTCTTAGTTTATCAAATGAAGTAACAGCAATCATTTCCATGCCATACAAGTCCAGGGATAACGTTTGATAGACTTGAAGTGGTAACTAGGGCTGCACTAGAGTAGATAAAACACGCAGTACTGTGTTTGAAATAACAACAATATGATCTTAAGATTATCATGTTCTGTAAAGTAAAACTTTTACTAGAGAACTTAAAAAAAATGTTAAAAGTCACTTTAGGCCGTAACGGATACCCTTTATTGTGCTAACCTCTAGAGGGCACAAAGCTAAACTAAATTATTTCTAAACAGCACTTTGTATCTGAACATTTGTATTTGTTTGGGACTTTTTCAGGGAACTAATAATTTAGTGACGGCTATATCTCTGCGCTGTGGATATGGCTGTAACACGATGTATGTGCAGCCCTGGTGGTCTCGGCCCTCACACCATGAATCGTAGAAGAATGCTGCTTTAACCTCATGATGCTTGACCTAACGTGGTTGCTGGACCACTGTGATACTTCAGCCATTGCAGGACATTTGGCCACGTAGAAGACTTGTAAAGGTTTTAGTATTTCCCTTGTAACAAGGGTGTCATGCTTCTTTCATTTTTGGAATGTTTCTTTTTATTATTTTTTTTATATTATTTTTGATGTTGTACAGTGAAGCAATGAGTAATGCAAACTCTAGTTTAAGCAGATGCCAAACCATTGACCATGCAGTAGTTGTCAGACCCCTTACTCTTTTTTTCCAATATATGGGGCACCTCTTGTACTGTCTATGCTGTACGCCTTGAGATTTGGCACTTGAAAAAGGGATTTGATACATAAAGTGTCCGTAAAGTGTCGCAGTAAAATATACCCAAAAATGTAATGAACTGTTTGTCAGTGAGGCATTTTTATTTTATTTTTTTATGAATATTTTTGTTGTTATTGGTCCATCCATCCATCCATCTTCTTCCGCTTTATCCGGGACCGGGTCGCGGGGGCAACAGTCTAAGCAGGGACTCCCAGACTTCCTCCTCCCCAGACACTTCCTCCAACTCCTCCGGGGGGATCCCGAGGCGTTCCCAGGCCAGCCGAGAGACATAGTCCCTCCAGCGTGTCCTGGGTCTTCCCCGGGGCCTCCTCCCGGTGGGACATGCCCGAAAACATCTCCCTAGGGAGGCGTCCAGGAGGCATCCGGAACAGATGCCCGAGCCACCTCAGCTGGCTCCTCTCAACGTGGAGGAGCAGCGGCTCTACTCCGAGCTCCTCCCGTGTGACTGAGCTCCTCACCCTATCTCTAAGGGAGCGCCCAGCCACCCTGCGGAGGAAACTCATTTCGACCGCTTGTATCCGCGATCTTGTCCTTTCGGTCACTACCCAAAGCTCATGACCAAAGGTGAGGGCAGGAACGTAGATTGAGCGGTAAATCCAGAGCGTTGTCTTTCGACTCAGCTCCTTCTTTACCACAATTATTATTATGATGACATTATTATTATTATTATTGGTATCAAGCATAATTGCAATGTTTTCGGAACTGACCCGTGCTAGTCAGTACCTAATAAGATTTTACATGTAGATCAAGCACTGGCGTTTGACATTGTGTAAATAAGCTTCTATGATTGTAACTTGGCTGTACATTTGAATTGTTTATGTATAAGACATGTCTGGGCGTCTATAATAAACCTTTTATACATCAACAACTGCCTTTTAATGTACCATATAAACAAGGAGAGCTTTAAAAAGAATGAATCTTTGTTTCATGGCTGCTGGTATCCATAGTGCCGACTCTATTCTTCAGACATTATTCTTGATCTAGTCCTGGGAAAAGTCTAAAGAATAAATAGTCTAAAGAATGGTGGTAATGTAACACCATGGATACCAACAGCCATAAAACCACAGAAGAAGATGGAAAGAAGTAGAACTCGCGCTGCAAAGGAGTCAAGAGTAACGAACTTGCCCACCCGGAGACACATCCTTTGAAGACATGCAACTACAGAAGAAACAACCACAAAAGAATGAAGTCTAAAGGATGAAGTCTAAAGAATGGAGTCTAAGGAATAAAGTCTAAATACTGGCGGTCATGTAACACTGCATACCAACTGCCATAAAGCACCATCAAAGAAGAAGAAGAGACAATCTGTTACTTTGAGATTGTCATAAAGTGATTCAGTGTTTTTTTCTGTTGAATGCAGCTCTATGCCTTAAACACACTTTTCCATTACTATTGGTCATGAGTGGCTGGTTGATTTAACCAATCACAATGAAGTGTGAACTCTCAGAAGAAGCGGAAGGCTTTGAGTTACCGCTTTATGACATGAAAATACACTAATAGCTTATGAGCTGTGATAAAATTGAGATAATTCAAGCATTGTGCCCAAATGATAATACCATGATGATGATGATGATGATGATGATGATGATGATGATGATGATGATGATGATGATGATGATGATGATGATGATGATGATGATGATGATGATGATGATGATGATGATGATGATGATGATGATGATGATGATGATGATGATGATGGTGATGGTAAACCACCTGCCACAGATGCAGTCGGCCCGGGTCTACAGTGAATGAGGCCACATACAAATGTTGAGGGTCTCATTAGAAGCAGGTTATGTAATAGCACTTTATGGAAGAGTATTGTCTTTGCGCCCTTTGAAACTTGAACGGACCCTCAGTCGGCTTGGCGTGGTCCTGCCTCAGAACAGAAGACATTCACAGAGTCAAAGTGCCTTGCCCGATGACGTTGTACAAAGTTCTGCGCTTGGATTAAACGGCTAAGCTTTGGGTTTGTGGGTGAACAGTGCCTCTGAGCCTCTGCCACCATTTAACAGCTGCGTATTTACATTCAGTGATATCCTACTAAACCTGTAAATCCGTTATAACGAATTATGCATGCAAGATACCCACATTACATTTGTATTTCCCATCTATGCCACATTATGGTTTTTATCAAGATGCTTGCAAAGTTTGTTTTTCAAGCTACTTCAAAGTGACAAACGTTGCATCAGGTTTTACTGATCTCTGTGGGAAACCCCTGCTTTCTTCTCAGACTGTTTTTATTCCGGTCACATTAACAAAACGAATAATGAATTACAGTTTACATAATCAAGAAATGCATTTGCCTTGTTTTTGTTTTTGGTCCCAGATTTACTTTTGGAGCAAACATATCAGGGAGAAAACACACAGGGAAAAACAGGATGAATCACCATTAGGCCCTCTTAACCATGAGTCATCATACTGTATAAGCCTTCCCAGCAGCACGTCTGGGCCTGTTATATAGGCCAAAGGTCGAGCCCGTCACACACCACCAGGGGGCGCACTCTGCTCAGTGAACACACAGGAGCCTTGATTCAAATGTGGAGGAGGAGGAAAGGTCTTTGAAATGTCAGAAATCACAAACATTTGTATCGAAACATCAGCGTGGTTTGGCATTTGAACATGACAACAACTGTGACCCTGTTGTGACTAAAGCGTGCGGGGGAAATCTAACTGGAGGATTTGAACTATAATCGCATTTATCGATCTGATTTGGTTCATTTGTCAGTGGCAGTAAGGTGGATCAATGCAAGGATCTACACTTTTAACACCCCATTGCTGCTCAGAAGTCCAGACAAACTATTCATTTAATAATAATTCATTTTCTTTGCATTTTTTGTCAGATTATTCAGCTCTATACCCCGATTACTGAATACTGCAATACTGCAATAGCCCCTGTATCTGCAGTATGTGCCGATATATACCGTAGAACTTTCTAAACACAAGCGTGCTTTGTTTTCTGGGAATAGTCCTGGTAAATGCCTGGTAAATGGGTGAGTTCCCCAGCTCAGTGCAAATGTTGACCCAGCCCAGTATTGTCACCTGGTGCAAGGAATAGTCCCGGTTTCTTTTAAATGAAAAAGTCACGAGGAAGTCTCCCGAGTCATTCCAGCTAAGAGCACATGACATTTCATTTCATCAGCTCTTCCTCCTGATTGTGTCATTCAGAAATGCCATTGCCTGATGTTGTTGCACTCGCATCACATGACCTACATAGTTGCTGTCTGTACTTTCTCAGTATTTCACCTTTTGTTATTAGTTATTCGTTTTTGTGAAGCTTCTTGGTGAAACTGTGACCTGAGCTGACGCGCTGAGGTCTAAACTGGTTTTATTAACAAAGCAAAAGCCACAGAAGAGCATTTTAGCAACATTATAATCAATAGTTTTTTTCTTTCTTAAACATATGTCTAAATAGCAGTTATATCAGTAAGTATAAATGCACAATGTCACTGACAACTAGTTTAACCTGCCCTTATCAGGTTAATTCAACATTATGGGTCAATCGAGTGCCATGTAGCCCACAACAGCCTCTGAAACATTGTGTATAAGTCAGTGTTTCCCAACCAGGGGTACGGGCACACGAGCAAAACAATTGAGCAAATTTGAGCCAAACAATTGTTCTTTTGAAGTAAGTTTTTACATATTCAAGAATGTTTATTATTATTATCATTATTATTATGGACATCAACATTAAAATAAGACAATATCATAGTAATATGTGAATAATTGACAGTACTACTATATAGCACACAGATTTATTTGCCTAGTACCCAGGTTAGGGGGTAATCGGAGGGAAACTAAGAGGGTATTCAAGACTGGCTGGCATAAAAGCATTTTTATGACATCTAAACAGCCAAATCTGAAGCAAGTAAACTCATTTCTTGGTCCTTCTGATCAGAATGTTGCAGTTTGCGGTTCATTTAAATCATCTTACAGGTCCTGAAATCAGTGGGCAGTTAGATGTTGGTGCGCGTGTGTTTTGGCCTTTGGGTGCCCCTCCTTTGTTGAGGTTTAGGCCAGTTTTGGATGCATCTCAGTTGACAGTTTTGTCCCACCTGAATGAACTAAGAATAAAGACTTTGCATGCGCCAGTGTTTACCCCCAACACCTCCACTGTTATTGCACTGGAAATTGATAAGTGACCGGCGCGTGTCAATACGGGGAGGGGGACGAAAGGGGGTCTCCAAGCGCATCTGTCGAGCATCTGCTAAGAGCCACTAAAGCCGCTGGAGTGTGCCGCCTTCAAAGACCCCTGGGGGCTGTAAGAAGGACCGGGAGCAGGTGGACGACCATTGTTACCACACAAAGTGGCCCAAAGTCGACTTTTTGTCCCCGACACGCGTCAAGTCAAGACAGCGCCAGGCCAATTAAGTGCGCCCGCGCCACACAAAGGCGAAGAGTGGCGTGTGCCGAGGCAACAAGCCCCCCACTGCTGCTTCCAGGACGGCCTCTGCACGCCCCCTGCGCCACTGGGGTCATCACCACCCGTACACACACTCGGAACACGCAGTGGAGATGTTTACCGTCTGCAGGTGCCGGTTCAGTCGAGACGCTCTAAAAATAGCGCGCTGGCCTGACTGCTTGGGAAGTTCCAGACAAGGCTATATTATGGAGCAAGCTTTCGTTCCAAGGGTTTCCACAGTAGTTGCCAACATATTGACCAAATGACATGTTTTTCAGCTTTGGTTAACATGCAAACATTTCAAGATTGCTTAAAAACGACCACCTCTAGCTATGGATTCGGCGCGTAACTGTTGTATAACGTTAATTATAAAGGTGTAAATAAAGGCAGCAAACTCCAGCACCTACATGCAATGAAATAATAGGTTTATAGATACATGACATAGAGGAGAGTGGGAGCCAAACAGCCGTGTATAATGTGGGTAAAATATGCAACACCAAATGCTTAGAAGGTCACAAAGAAGGCCCAAATCTTACAAAGCAGAGATGTTGACGACAGGGCCAGGGTTTGTTAGTGGAAGGTTCGAGCCGGGGGGGGGGATTTCTTGAAAATGCGTAATCCTCGCCCCCACGTGGGGCTGTCAACAAGCCGGCAGTGAACCCTGCGCTGGGACTTTTGCTTTCCTCACACAAGCCGTGCGCTCTGAGCCAATGGCAGCGGGCGCGCGGGGGAAAGCACCACCCCTTGCCGAGAAACCACGCTGACGCGCTATAAGAACGCGCGCAGTCTGCTCCCAGCCCAGAATAACGACAGGCACCGGCACAAGAGCAGAGACCCTCAAACGAGACTTAACACTATCCGGATTCTTTTACGCGAGTGGATTATAACTATGACTCTGGAAGAGATGCAAGGACAAGAGACAACCATGGAGAACACTGACAGGTAAATGCGCACACGACCCGACCGTGGCACAGTGTGTGTTCCGTGCTTCATCCGGTGAGGTTTGGTGTCCCGCGGTGTTCTTACGGTGCTGTGTTGTCTTTGTCAGGGTGCAAAGTGCAGGCGCAGCGCTGGAGGAGCTGCTCCTCGCCGCGAAAAAGGAAGACTACCTGACAGTCGGGGTTTACGAGTCTGCAAAAGTCATGAATGTGTAAGTATTTCAGTCTTATTTTTGCATCTTTTGATTGACTTTTCACATGTTTTATTCCGCAATGGAGACTTTTCCCAGATTGTAACCTCTTTGTGTCCCCTTCTCCACGCGCAGTGACCCAGACAGCGTGGCTTTCTGCGTGCTGGCCACAGACGAGGAGTACGAGTGCGACATCGCGCTGCAGATTCACTTCACGCTCATCCAGGCTTTCTGCTTCGACAACGACATTAACGTGGTGCGGGTGAACGACATCGACCGCCTCGCAGACCTCGTGGGCGCAGATGCGAGTGGGGAGCCCAAGGACGTGCACTGCATTCTTGTCACGGTACGCAACAGCGCCCACGGCCGTGTCATGTCTGATAGTGGGGACAGCTCATGGTGAATCATCAGGGTCTGAGCACGCTGTTCTAATGATCGCTTTGTCTTTTGCGTTGCAGAGTCCCAGTGCAAGCCCATGGAAGCACTCCTCTTTGGATAACCTGGGGATGTTTTGTGAGGAGAAGCGCAGTGGGTACGACTGGGTACCGGCCATCACGCTGCCTGAACGCTGAACTGCACGCAACCTGACATTGTTGAAGAAATTCCAAGAGTTCGAGGCGTAGATCTTGATCCGCCTTTTCTCCTGTCTGGATTAATGAGGTTTTGCCGCGAGTGTGTGTGCGCAGCAGAGGCAGCCTCCTGTCCCCGGTGCATCCAGGGATAAATGCGTGGCGCCTGGGGTCCAAGCTAAGGTCGTGTGAGGACCAGATGGAGGATAATGGACACTGAGAAGGCTAAAAGTGGTGGATTGTGTCCTGAAGGGACCAATAAAAGCAAAGTGGACAATGCAAGAGATGAGAAGTTGGACTTTGAAAGGACTAAGGACATATTGAAACAATATGGACATTGGCATTTCTTATTTGCATATAAGCCTTCAGTACTAGGCTAAATAGATGGAGCAAGCAGAGATGATCCTGCTACAGCTGTATACATGGACTATATATTTTTACTTGCAAAATGCAAAATCAATGCAAACATATTTTCTTGATTGTAACGTTTTAATTACTTTCTTAATAAATACTCAAAACAAAGTGATCTTGTCAGACATTTCTTCACCACTGTGTTTCCCCTCACTTTGCATAGATCAGGAAGTTTAGTGCCGAGACGTAACTGCAGAGAAGTTATGTGGGTGGTAGATGAGAAGATCCAACGCAATGGCACAAAGAGGAAAACACCTAGAATGTCGTAGGATGTGATAAGAACAGTAGTTTGTGGTAGTAGTAGTAGTAGTAGTAGTAGTCGTAGTAGTATTACAGAAGTAGTAGTAGCAGCACAAACAACCTGCTGACATGCACTCTTCTGAGGCAGCAGCAGTAGCGGTGGTGGTGGTGGTGGTGTGGGGGAAGGGGTTGTTCTTTGTTCAGTGAGATGACTGACGTCCCACTGCCACTGTTAATTGAGCTTTTTAAACCAAACTGAAAACTGTCCTTCTAAATGTGACCATATGATGCACAAATGGGTTTAAAAGGGTTTCTCGAAGAGTTCCAATTCTAGACCTACGATACAGATGCACAATGACATTTTAATCGCAGCATGTAAGCACCAAAGACTAGCCTATATTTAGCAGAGGGTGCATATTTACTGATAATTAAATGATAGACTGCGTATAATTATAAGACTGGACAAGAAACACAATATGTCACATGGCTGATTTGAGCCATATTGATGTTGTGACATGAAGCAAAGCATTCTAAGCTTGCAAAGATGCACAAGGGAAATGCAAAGAGAGTAAGTGAATGAAAATAAAATAAATAAATAACCTATTCAGCTAAACTTACTATACAATGGCCATCCAATCCAATGCGTTCTTCCATGTGTTGCACCCTGAATGATTGCATTAGTGCACTGAATAAAGTAATAATAATGAAAAAGTATGAGATATGCTTTATTTTCAATTCAATATTGCACTGAAAAGTTGAGTTGGAAGTCAATCCACTTTCTTCTCAATATTGTTCATGTGTTCCCAGACCAATCAGCGGGTTTACAATATACAGTCTTCGTTAGTGCAAAAACTGAACAAAAATAAGGTCAACATATTGACATAATTTCCATGTTGCACAGCCATTCTGCATCAACTCATTTCTCCTCTACTAACCCCGATGTTGGGGAGTCCACATAATGCACCAATCTTGCAAACATGTCCAGGCTTATCATGCAAATACAGCAAACGTCTGTACCTGAAACAATACTATAGACTCGAAATATAAGGGTCAGTGTGTTGTTGCGCCACGGCAGGTAAAGGAAACTAGGGGCGGTTTGTGGTCGAGACTGACAGTAAACGCAACGAACCACTTCAAAGACCCATGCGGCTTCGCTTGAAGTCAATCTACACTTCCAGGCAACACCTCCGACCACCACTGTTTGTCCGAGAGTGCACGTGGTGGTATTAATGTGAAATGGAAGTACGAGCTACAAACTGCGCATGCTCCTTGTTCTTCGAAGAAAGGAAGCTACACTCAGAAAAACATCAGCCTGGCCGTTTCATTTATGTGGAAAGTGACCAAAACTATAGCAGTGAAATCATAAAGTGAATTACAACTGATTCATTGGGGAAATCCATTTGGTGGCATATTCACTTTGAAGCTGTGGAGGCAGTGACCCGAAAGGGTGTGAATAGCAAGGTAAATATTTATTATGGAAGTTTGCATTGACAGGAGGGGCAGCCCCCATCAACCTGGAGGCCTTTCTTTATCAAATGTGAATCAGTGAAGCCAGGGAGCCACATTTTCTGTATTGCACATGGCTGATTCACTCGTGTTCAGACTGGCACGAGTGCATTGCAAATTAAAATGAGTTCTCGCAACACTTTATCCACATTTTCAAATTCATCTTTGTGAGTTTCTTTGAAGGACAAATACTATGCAATAATTCAAGTCACTGTGGCATTTCCCATGCCAGGAATTGACTTTTGGCTCCATACTCTGGTTGCAGAGGGAATTACATAGATGAGATAAACAAACGCAAGCTTTCCCCCAACAGCATGCCAAAGTAATCATACAGTTGTAATGATCGTGATTTGACGGCAGAAATGCTCAGAACGATGATTTATGGATTTAAAAACTGCAGCAAAGAGTGCTTTTGAAGAGTGCTAAACAGAATTCATCAAACTAGTGTGAACTAAGCTAGATACATCTCCAGGTTTGTTTGATGAGGGAGCAATGTTATAATGGATAAAAGCTCCAAAAGGTAAACATTTGCACAATATGTGTCCTTTGAAGAAGTAACTGTTTCTGCATATTTATCTGCTCAAGCCATTCAAATTAAAATACTATCTTTTAAATGGAAAAAGTTCCTCATAAAACCCCTCAAATCAGGAAAGAATAATTTGCCTGAAACATATAAATACAATGAAGTATAGGTTAAAAAAGGACTTTACATTTAGATGTATTTTTGGACAGTAAATTAAATTAAAAAGACAAAATTTTGCGTCTAAAATTGTCAGGATTATTATTTGTTATGATTAGAATGTGGCCTGAATGGCTCGTCGCATCAGTTTAACTCAGGACAGCAATCGTACTTCAAGTGAAAGACTAATTACTAAGCGTCTTTGTGAAAGTAAATGCTATATATTCCACTGTGCCCATCCACCATTCTCTTTTACGTGCGTGCAGACAACCTCTGTGGAGACTACAAGAATTTGCCTTATCGTCTCGCGTTGTCCTGTAATTAAGAACTAAACATGCATTGTCTTCTTGAACAAAATGAAATCACACACTTGAAACCATTTAATCACAATTCTTCATAGCACAACTCAAATAAACTATATATGTCTTTCCAACCAAACTGCAAAATAAAGTAAAGCATATAGTGAATGTACGATGGAACAATGCAATCGCCCTTGACCCAGTTGAGATAAATGTTAAACTGACAGTAATAGATGGCCTCCGTTTCCCCCCCCCCTTGAACCAACTACAATCTGCCCCCACAGTACTTCTGTATAGCAACAACTGATGCAAGCCTGCAGTAGCGTACTTGTTTCTCATGTGCTACTGCTGAACGCACAACAAAGCTCCACTTCTGCTATTGAGCCGATCTGGGCTATTTATGTCAAGCTAACAAAATATCTGGTGTATGCGCCAGCGCCAGCGCCAGCGCCTGCAGCCACAGCCCGGTCGGTCTGTCTGCACGTAGTCTGAGCCAGAGATCTGAAACGCCGATAGACTAGACTTATGTAGGCTTTATCGCCCAGAAAGCAACGCATCTTAAAGCCAACGAGAGCCAACTGTGATAAAAAAGCCAGACTTTATAGGCAATAAATGTGCTAATTTGTGTTGCAATCTGGTTCAGGGAGGTGTCAGATGTTGGATTGTTAGATGTTGGTTGTGTCATGAAGCTGTTGGCTCCAAGTTGTTTCTCAAAACAGAAATGATGGCAGGGTAAAACTATGCCATGCCATTCTGTGCTAAACGTTACATCGAGCTGCCCAATGCCAAATAGCTACCCATTATATTTTATTATATTCTGTACCCGTAGCCTATATTCTTCCCACTCCATTTTAAGATAGTAAGGCTGAAATAATTGTACTTCTAAGAATGTGTGGATTCGTGGTGAGCATTTAGGTGTGTAATTGTATATTTGACACACTCACTTTATGAGAACCTGCCTCCCTTATGGGGACTAAATCAATAGATCAACAACATGATTTTATGCGAGTACGTAGACATAGACATTGAAGTAGGTATTGGCTCACGTAGGTCAAATATCAATAACAGAATTCAGTTGAGGTTAGCCGAAGACATATCGTTTCTACGGTAAACGACGAGTGATTACTCTTTGTACTTTGCTTTTCTACACATGCCAACATTGTTCACAAATGTAGAGTGAACGGTGTTGGTTTTAGCCAAATAACGTCTCACTGGGAAGTCAGCGCTGACATCAGGACTTTTGAACAGCGCAGAGCTAGTTGCAGTAGTTAGAGTTGCAGCTCGGGACACCGTGCTCTTTCACACAGCAAAACTCTTCCCCGTCGCACTCGTGAGTTGAAATCCCGCCGCTCTCTCCTGGGCCGTGCTTTAGCTGCTGCGGGTCCGGAACAAGCTCCGTGTGAAACGGAAGCGCTACAAGTCGTTCCGTACGCTCCGCACGCCACACATTCACCTGTTTTTAATTAAATATGTCAATTAAACGAATCATCAAAATAATAATCGAAGTTTTTTTGGAATGGAATTACTCAATTTACGTGAGCAATCGTTGCAACACTAGAGTTTACATGTGTTTACATTCATGACAAGAACCAAGATGGCTGCGTGTGATGGCATATAGATCACGTGTCTGGCATGAACCTTACAAGTATTTTTGTAGCACTATCAGCTAATATTGTCCCACTTCTCACCACTCCATTTCAAGCATCAATGTTTCATTTTTACGTCCACTTTCTGTTTTTTTGGTTTGCCCGTGCCATAACTAGCTGAAAATAAAGAAGATAATATTGTAAACAAACGGTGAAAATCATCATTTTGGTCATAAGCTAAATCAATCCAATTTCATATCAAACTATGCCGAGACGTGCTTTGTTAAAACATCTTACCCTATGCTATGTTGTGCCGTAATGCCGCACATACTCTGCTTTATCAGGTGAACATGCATTGTTTACATTCTTCCGTGCAGATTGTCTTCATCTAATGTCATGCTTTATGTTTTTACTGCCTAGATCAGTAATTACTTTGTTGACTACACAAAATAGATTGCCCTATAGTACTGAGAGGAAGAGCGTTTCTACTTGCACACTCTGTATATGTGCATCATTACCAGTTATTGCCTGCTTTCTGCCTGTGCTGCAGCAGTTACAGTTACTCTCTCCCATATCGGGATCTCCTCCGATTCCCACACTCATCACTGGACTGTAAGTGGTGACTGCCTCCCAGGCCGATTGCACTGAGTGATACAGGCTCCGCCCATCGTCCCAGAGCCATTTAGTACGCCCGCACCCACGCCGAGCAGTGGCCTTCTCCTCTTCTGACTTACAGTAACCACAACAGGGATGACATTACAAGACGAGCTGGCAGGCAGGCACTGTCCTCACTTGCCGCACCCTGCTCCTCCTCCTCCTCCTCCCTCTCGCGCTCGCTCTCTCTCTCTCTCTCTCTCTCTCTCTCTCTCAGCGTACAGATCGGTTCAATGAGGTCATGGCTCGGCTGGCTCGGGCCGGCTGCATACGGGGAGAGACAAAGATGGATGCATGGTGACATGGTGTGGGGTGACTCTAGTCTAAGTACTGCACTTGCGGAGTACAACATGCATCTTTTATGAGTTCTTCAGTTGGCAGTGTGGGGAATTCTCATGGCTGATGCGGTGGCCAAGGTCACTAAATCAGCATGTGCGATAAGATACGCAACATATCGGACTCGCAGAAGATATGAAAAGCAAGCAAATTAATATAAATAAAAGAATAGCAAGTTCAAAAGCTGCATAGATAAAGCACATTATGATACTGTGCTTGAGAAAAAGGTTTCGTGTTGGATCGTTCTGAACTGCAATTGCCATGTTATTCTTGGAGATGATGGACATTTGTCTTGCATTACATAATATGCCTTTTTCAGGTATTTAGTATTAAAGTGTAACATTTATAGATCATTATTTTACTATGTGTTCCTCGTAAACCATATCAAATGGTTTAATTATGTCCACTGACTTCATGTTCAGAACTGATTTCGTAGCATACTTGTGAACCCTACATGCAAAATGCAAATCTAAATACTCTGAATAATCGCTAGTTAGAGAAGTGGGCGGAGATAGGGTGTAGGTGGAAACATAAATTCTCAGAGCGCTAAAGCCTCAAATGAAAGAAATTACAGGATTACTCAAATATGCATGAATCAATATAAATAGAACTTTGAGCTTAAGGTTATGGCGAGGGAACAAAGTAAAATGCTTAAAAGTAGATTTTACATAATTTGTTCACTTTTGGAGCACTTTTCATAAACCGCCTAAATCATTTTTGGCCAAATTTCTTTTTTTTTTGGTCCCATTCTACCTCGGCCCATCAGAAACATTTTTACAGCCAAAACACTTTTGCATATTAGTCATCTTTATGATAAGTCTAAAGTATTTTTCTATTTTCCTTGAACTTGATGTGACTAACTAAATTATATCAGGTTCAACATTCTAGGATCTTTCTTTAGAACATATAAACAGTAAAGGAGCTACATGATTTTGCATTGTCAGTGTGTGTCTCTAAAATAATCTGAAGAAACAAAGAAGCATCACCAAGACCTGTTGTTAGGCCAGCCACAACAAACACGCATGGTTGGTTACACCTTTTGCTTGAGTAAAGGCCCTATCATAATGTCAGTGTGACCCGACCTGCACACTCTGCTCTGCTGCTTGCGGTTTCTGGAACTACGTACTACTATCACTGTCAAAGTAAAGAAGGCATTCCTCCACAACATTAATAAACAACACACCTGAATATAAGAGAGCTACCTCACTCACAGAAGCGCTGACCTCATCAGACCTTTGTTTGCACCGAGTATATAATCATGACTCAAACACAGTGACTGCACTCGTACACAACTGACCTGCAAAAGGCAGAGTGTCCCGGGGGGCAGGGTGTCATCCAAACACCAGGTCGTCGGAGGTGAGGTCATCACATGCTTTTAGCTGCAGTTAAAGGGTTGTAATCATTAAAAATAGCAGATGATATTTAGCTGCTGGGATTGAACTGTGTGAAAGGTTGCGAATAGAAGATGCTAGAAATAGATGTTCTGTGAGTAAAATAGCATAAATACATTAGTTATTAAACATTAAAATATAACATAAAAGCAACATTAGCTGTTTTATTATAACAGGAATCCATGTTTATACTATTGTTGTGTCCTTGAGCAAGAGCCTTTGGTGCAGAGTGGTTGCAACATTTAGTCAGTTAGCCCCAGGGCAACTGTGGCTATGGAAGAATTCCACTTTCTTTTTTATATAAATCGATAACAGTAATAATATAAGATCATTAAAGCGACAATAGAATCTAATTTGATTAAGAATAGCTCAACCACAAGCTAATAGTTTTATTTTTTATTTTTTCTGAATATGAAAATGAAAATCAGTCAGATTTGGTAAACTACCCTCCAAAAATATCCCCCGTGTCTAGTATGTTGCCAAGTGAAAGTTTGTTTATCTAAATGTTCACAAATTGCCCAGGGATTGCATCAGGCTGTTTATTCGACAGCATCCAATACCACAGAGTAGAATATATATTACCAATACAAGGAAATTATTCTAAATACGTCCCTGACATGTTTACATTTTTACTTTACTTTTTATATCACAACCGTAACAAAATCTTGACAGCAAAATCTTGAATTTCACACATGATCCACTCATTTCAACACGACACCTTGAAAACACGGATAGTTCGGTGGTTAAAATGTCTCGCTGGGATGGGAGATGGTCTCGAATGTGTGAGCAGTGATAGGATGATGTCCTATGGCGATCACATGAGGCTAGGAGGCGTGCTGGGCTAGCCTCTTTACATAAGCCAAGATCAGTTGAAATGGCAAAGGCTATTTCAGGACACCTATGGAGAGAGAGTCTTTGAGTTTCGCCTGGATTATTCTAGTCGAGAGGCAGGTGAGGACAGCAGCCGTGGGAGGAAAGTGAAAGTAAATGGATCAACGCAGAAAATAGATGCTTGTATTATTAGTCATTCAGATTGCAAAAATATCTATGTTGTAAATGTAGGCTTTATCATTGCAGAGGTGTTGGGTAGCATATTTTGTGGACAAGGGTAAAAAACAAACATTATTGTTCAGTGGGTCATTGTGTCAAACATGCAGAACTAAGTCACTTTAGCGATAGAGCGCCCCCTGCATCTCCTTTGTGAAAATACACTGTCAGAGAACGAACCCCAAAGTTATTTTTCGTACGATTTTTTCTTTCTTTTTCTTCTTTTTTATTGAAATGAGTCAGTATAATCACAAATAATGGCAAAAAAACTATTAAAAAAAGATATATTTTTAAAAAAGCCAGGGTTTCCCAGAAGAGTTGTCTTCAAGTCGGGTTTAACGCCCAGAGACAACAGGGGGCGAAGACGGACACTTCAAATGCCCCGAAAATACATATTTAAACATCAAACTTACAAAGATGTTTAATAAGGTAAACATTTTACCTACTTTTAATACTGTACATTGTAGCTCACTCTTAGCTGTATTTGCCTGTATTTTCAAGCACAAAAACAAAATTGAAATTGGATTTACACTAGTTTTTCCATGCGTGATCCCGCTGTATTGTTTGAACCACTGATCTTCTGGTTAGTAGCTGAACGCTTAACCCAATGCACCTGTTTTACTCCATATTGTCCATACATTTTACCAAGGAGTTTAATGGAGCCAGGCAATGTTTTGTAAGAAATAGACATAGTTTTCATCGCGGCATATTAGGGGGCGTGGTCTGTCAAGTGTTTCAATGTAAAATGCTACTTTTTCCCTTTTTTTAAATTGTTCCTGTCGAAGTATTTTAAGCACAACTGAGTCAGGTCAAGTCACAACTGTGTGACTTGGGTGTCGTTGACATGACATTACCTCCGAAAAGTATAAGATTGTTCAAAATACAGTAGGTGGCGTTAGCATTGCAGGAGCTACCTTTAGCATTCCTGGATATTTATACAAATATGGGCTGTTGGACCACTTTCTTCTTCTCCATCTTCTCCGTTGAGCTTGTAGTTGTTGAACAGTGGGTGATAAAGCAGATCTTCTAAAATACATAACCCTTCTGTTGTGTTTAGCTGGTCTTACTGTGCGTGCACCGTCCACACCTAAAGCACACCTGGTGCACACCTAGAACATATTAATTATAAGTCGTAAGAATGTTCCCAATCCATCTCCAATTCGCAGTCACACCCTCAATAGTTTCATGGTTCATTTTTGGAATGAGGCAAGACACAACCAAGGCTGTCTATTGACATCAATTCAAATTAGAAATCCAACCTGCTTAGTCACGATTAGACATTTGAGGTCTGCCTAATTTGCTTTTGCAAATCCAGAATGTTCTAGAATAATTCTGTTTTGGAATGTTGCACAAGAATTCATATTTCGCCTGCAATGCTAAATATTGAGTCCACACATGGCAATCACCGAGTCTCTTCAAGTCACATTTTCAAACAATTGTGGCATGTAATGAATGCATGAATGGTTTCTGTTTTTCAGCTCATGCTTTTGTTCTGCAGGAATCAGCATTCTCTTCGTATCTTTGCACTTTACACTGAATACCAAACTTGCGGTGGTTCGCTGGAAATGCTTGCAGAGTTGCCAAATATGGAGGATGGTCTGTAATCTCAAGCTCGGGCTGTGACATAACAAACATACCTCCGCTTATCCCCTCTGAAACACATGTACTAGAAGCCATGCCAGGAATCTCCAAGCCGGCAACAGGAAGCAGTGACCATACACGCACAAGCGGCACAATGATATGCAACACACACACACACACACACACACACAGAGAAACCAATGGGTGGAAAGTTGCATGTGTTTTTGCTAGTCCGACCTGATCAAAGACGCCGCCACTATAGACCACCAGACTGCAGAGAGAGAGAGAGAGAGAGCGAGAGAGAGTCAAGGAGAGCGTAAACAGGAGAGACAGTGCCGCGCCGGTGTAGATTCCAGATTCCAAAGCGATGAGACGCTGGTGCAACAAAATAGTACAGGACATACCACCATTCATTCCTTTCCTAATACGGCTCAGACGACAATGTGGGAATGATTCATACTGTACATGCACGGTGCAAGGCGGAAAATAAGTCAAAAATGCAAATAAAGTGAAGGGTTATTTGAATTCTTCTGGGTGTGTTTACAATAGAGTTCCGAGTGGCAAGCATCTGATTCATGTTTGCTTTGAAGAAGGGTGTGAATGTCCCAACACCAACCATTATTTACATACCAAGATGTGTTTGCGAGATCTAAAAAAAAATATTAGAATGAATAAATAAACATATGTGATAGTTAAAGAGCTCCAGATTCAACGACAAAAAGCAAACATTATTTTTTTCAACAGTGCAGAACATCATGTGAGATGCATTAGCCAAAACAATGTTCCAAATAAAAGCGAGCGCGAGGTAGAACAACCTGATGAGCAGCTGGGCCACTACTGGTAAATACATTTATCACACTATAGTACTTTTGAATAAACGTCAAACGGCCTCCGCAACCACCGGCTGGGATTTCTCCAGAGGCTGCACCAACCTCATCACCTTCAAGGAACACCTCAAATGAATCTTTTAAATTCATTTTCTCAGGTGATTTACCGTCTATGTCTTTTCTGTAAATTGTTTCATTAATTGTCTATTGACTGTTTTATTATAGTATTGGAAAGCGTCTTTGAGAATCCTTAAAAGTGCTGTATAAATATTCTGTTTTTTCCACTGTTATTCTGTTTTTTTCCACTGTAGATGTGTGACGAGACAATCCCAATCTTAACTAAAATTGTACAATATTGAAATGAGCACATTCTGGCCTCTTTGGACTTGTAATTGTTGACTTCATTTGGAGATGCAAAGACTGTTGACAATGCACCATTACTTCTTTGTACGTTCAGGATTTTTTTTAACACATAGCAACAATGCCACGCCTCTTTACATCCTGAGACTTCAACACCTTTACCTTGCATAACATTTTAACTTAGCATATGTTTTATGTCAGATTGCCTCTTTGACACGCCTCAATTGTTTGCTTGCTCGTTGTTGGTCCAGAGCAAGAATTCCTAGACAAGGCATGACCATCTGCTGTAAAGGCTCCAAATGCCAAACAGATTAAATACATATTTGATCTGAATATATGTTTGTTTGTCCTTTCAAACGGTGTCAAGGCAAAGAAGTCCATGCACTTTTCAGCAAAAAGAAGATGTCTGGATAGCGCAGCAGTACATAACACAAGTGCCAGACAGCCTCTCTTGTTACACTTCACATACTAATTGGGATCCTTGAGAGGAGGCTGAGCGGCCAGGGACATTGCATGCCAGGACACTGTGAGAACGAATAGTCGAGGGGGGAAAAAAAAATTGGAGAGAGGGCGGGGAGGGAGGAGGAGGAGGAGAGGAGGACGGGACAGCTCATGAAGCCAACAGACACTCTATGCGGATGACCTTGTTCACTTGTAGACGGGTCAAGTTTTTTGGGGCCAAAGATGTCGTAGGAATTTTTCTGTGCAAACTTAAAAAACCCAAAACAAAAAAAAGGCTGAAAATATTGCGCACACCATATCATCCGCGCAATCTTGTGATAGCGCAGGTGGAAGGTTGGTTAAAGATTAAATGACCACAACATGTTTATTCCTCTTCATACATTTGGTAGCTCAATACGTCTGACCTGCAGTGGGCAGGTGTTGCGAAATCATGTCATATGTGAACTGAACTATTTTCTAAGTGGGTGTCTTATCAGCTGACCCCTTTAGCTTCTTCAACAACAACAACCTGCAACATGCGGTGATAAACAAGTAGCAGTATTGTGTGTTTACTCGGAAAGACACCGGAAGAATACTGGACAGTTACAATGACGGTATTTAAGTTAGAGATACTTGGTTTTTTTGAGTGAGCGCACATTTACAGCGATTTGAAAACGGCAAGAACTCGTAGCACTTCATGTCATGGAAACACTGACCCAAACACACTTACGATTGAAGACACTGGAGGCAAGACAGGAGCAGCAAAGGGAAACATACATCTCCAGCAGTGAAATGGAGAAGGTGACCAAGTTATAGGTCACGTCTGTGGAGAGGCGACACTGCTCACAGTAAAAATGCAAACTAGATAAGATGCAGTACCTATGGAACATTGGTGGAAGGAGTCAGTCAGTTTTGTTACTTAATTACAAAAGTACAGATACAGGGTCAAAAAATTACTCACATAAACGCACGGCATGAAAAATTAACCAAAATAAGAGTCCTGAAGTACCCGCTTTAAATGTACTTAACGGTAAAAGTATGTTAAAACAGATTTTGAGAACTTGTTAAAGCGTTTAAAGTAGTGATCTGGTTTATTTCAGCTGGACATTTTTCAAGATGTTTTTATTGCATATTTTTGTTTGCTCAAAGTTGAATGTGTAAAAAAACATGTAAAATTTCGGGCTTCTCAAACAATAAAAAGAGTACTTTTTCATTTTCAGTCCAGTTGTACAAAATGTAGTGCAGTAGAAAGTACAGATTGCTAATCTTACATGTAAAAGTAAAAAGTAAAAAGCAAGAGTTTAAAGTACAAATACCTAAAAGTCTTACCTAAATACAGTGCTTATACTTTTGTACTTTTGTACCACAGATTCTAGGCACCATTTTATGATGCTAAAAGTCGAAAGGTGGACAAAGTATACTTATTGATTTATAGTAACCAAACATTTTAATTATACATTTATTTTAATGTTTAAAGTCTTTTGTATTGTTGGTCAAGCTGACCTTCACTTCCACAAGCTATAAACTGCTTGTGAATCGGATTTCAAACCGGAAACAAGGCAAGACTGGACAAAAAAACGACACTTTCTCATGCATAGCCAAACGGATGTGAACTGCTGAATTTAAATGTGGAATTCTCCCAGTGGAAGACGAGAAGAGCAAAACACTTTCTTCACAGGTTGTGAAAAGGAGAGACCTGTTTTCGAAGGACTTTTCAAGGGGGTGATGCAATTGCCCCTCTTCCTTGCACATCTTTTTTCATAGCAACATACCACAGTTAACCCAGTAACACAGTGAGGGCGCATGGCAACAGTGGACGTCTTCATCCCGCCTCTTCCTCTGCACATTGCTGTATCTGTCTCTGTGCGACATGCCAGCCTACTGCGCCTACACATTCACTGTTTAGACATCGGTCCGGCCATTGATGAAAAACAAAAATAAGCTCTTTTTGTTTTGCCATGTTACTTAATCTCCCGGCACATGCAGAGGAGAACAGGAGAAGGGGGGCAGGGGGGTAGTGCTGAGAGCCCGCGACATGCAGCCAATCAGAGCGCAGGATTACCTCGAGGCAGGCATAAACACACGCTGTTGCTGTTGGTAACAGAAATGTGATTGGCTGTAGGGGGACGTTGCTCAACATGAT
Organism: Chaenogobius annularis; assembly: GCA_015082035.1. NCBI lineage: Eukaryota > Metazoa > Chordata > Actinopteri > Gobiiformes > Gobiidae > Chaenogobius > Chaenogobius annularis. Next base: position 1,539,850 of record BJKM01000073.1, on the reverse strand, counting down.
AGGTGTCCCAATGTGAGGTTATTTAGATCAATGTTATGAATGTTTATGGGCTGTTATGCTCTTTATTAACCTTGTTATTCTTCTCACAAATATTCGTTCAAACACTAGCCTGGGCCAGTACAAAGCTCTGTGCCAAATCTCCTGAACTTTTGTTACCTCTTCCACAGCAGCAAACACATAGTACAACGGGAAGGCATTATGGAAAAGTTGTTTGGAGGGCGAGTGACGCTGGAGCACAGGTCAGTGACCCTGGTACGCCGGCATAACAGATGATGCACTGTTGTTGATCTGATATCGGATATGATCTGGAAATGTACAAATAATAACATAAAATACAGCAATAAAAAAAAAAGTCATAACGTTTTACTAATCACACTTTTCTGTCTAATTGTACTTTTCTGTCATTTATCAACTATCGCTAATGATTGACGTCATGGTGCAGAGTTATGACAAGCAACCTAAAGCACTTGTAGGAAAAGAAATTTGCACATTTTTTCAGTGTTGCAATACTTCCACGTTCAAAACATTTCCCAAAGGATAAACCAGAACATTGCATTTTATTTCATCATTCATTTGTGGCAACTATAACTGTCTTTCCTTTATTATTATTATCTGCATGTGTAATACGTAACATAATCTATTTTACGGCCCGTTTCTCTGCATGCCTCTTGACAGTGTGAAGAAGACAGTCACATGCAAAACCCAAACAGAAAACATCAGGTGGCTGTGGGGCAAGAGAGCAAAGATCAGCTCAAAACATTTCACTCTGTTTTGTTCCTGAACACGGAGCTAACGATACATGCTGTCTTTGTTTACATGCTGCTCCTTCCTGAAAGGGGAGGAGCCTCCAGCAGGCATGCCCGAGTTGCTTTGGAAACAGTGCTCATACAGTAGCCAATGGGACGGCGGGGGATTATGACATATGTGTTTGTGTACATAATAATCAAATGCTGGTATCTGGAAGTGTTTTAACTCTGTACAGAATAAGTAATATTGTTGTATAATAGAGTTGTAGTAAATTTTTACCATTTTATCTCTTCAAAATGTTCAAATTTTGACCATTTGACATTCCCTCTGTTTCTGATGTTCTCTGCTGTTTTAGGACAAATACAGTTTATCTTATCACTGGGATAAAATAAACAAAACATTAATTACCTGGAGTCTTTGAAAAGTCTTTATTGAGGTGAAGCAGATGTTTTGGCGTATTGTTTATGCAATGGTCACATGACAGCTGTTTGCATAAGTAGTTATCACACCATGTTTCCCCCAAAGTGAGCCGCACCTGTGTACATGCAGGCTGGAGTTTACAGCTGCTATTGTTATGGCACAGAGAGAGACTGGTCCCTCTGGCACCTGGCCCGGCTTCATTCACCATCACACACACGGGCTTCCAGTTAGCTCACCGCTTTATACAACATGCACACAGGGAAACAGAGAAGGGAGGAAATTAATGAAGAGATAACATTACTATTATTACAAGCGTTGTGGGATCCACCACCTATCCTTGTCTCCAAGGATATGTAATTGCTTTGCCTGGAAGGTTCCACAGTATGGCGTTCAACTCAATTCTCTTGCATTTTAATCAACTGCAGGTGTTTTTATTACCCAAAAATCACATTACAACCATGCATCCTTTCCTTACTGTGATGGTGGTATCCCCTGCATGTCTTTATGAACATAGATCCGTTTAATGCCACACTGTGGAACATTCCAGGCAACGCAATAACATGTCCATGGACACAAGCAGGAACACCTTCCACATGCACCTTTATTTGTCATTTACCATTGTTTTGAGCTATATGTCGAAGTATAATCCTGTTTCAACCAGATTTGTTAAATACTTAGATAGTAAAATGAACGTATAATGCAAATGCAGGAAAACAAAACGAGCTGTAAAACAAGACACATTTTAACTGCTCATAATAAGATCTGTTATTACTTTCATTTAGCAGATGTACTTTTTATAGAATATGTTCTTCTGAGAGCAGTTTCGGCCCATCTAACTTTATACTTGAGTAAGTTGCTACGACTGCTTATAAATACCGCCATTTGCACATTGTGTTTCAGACTTAGAATTGCAAAACTACTTTTTTTATCTACAATTTTCTTGATGTAACGACTTACTTACACTTACAAGACTACAATTTTATTTTGTGCATGTATCGAGTTAGCATGTTTCCCTTATATAACCTTAGATAACCCAAATGCTGCAGTATCAGGTTAACTAAACATTTATTTCCATCAAATCATGACTTTTGCAAGTTTGTGGAGCTATTATAAAGTGTCTCAACAATGATGCCTACACTAATATCATCTGAATGCAGTGACTGTAGTATGAAACGCCATCCATCCCTCAGGCAGCAGGTCTGTGTTTGCAGACATGCTTGGGTGCAGCAGATCTACAGTTGAAAGAAATGTGTTACTTCTTGAACAGGAAGCAGCTGCAGCAAGTAAACGCAAGATCTATAAGCACGCTCTTCTCCATCTGTGTGCGCTCTCCGACAAATGTGCATTCGGGGGCTTCCTTTGAGTGGATGTCATCCTCTTTTCAACTAATCCACAAGTCCCTCTTCGTTTGAACATGGCCTGAGGATAGGAGACCTCTAATCTAATCACTAATCCACTTTTTCGCTTCTCTACATATGCTACCTCTACAATCGTGTTAAGATCAATCACTCCAAAGCAGCTTGAAATGGCAAGTTATCATAAAGGGTCACGCTAGGTCGTTTATTCTGGAATATCATTATTTTTGTCACATCAGGAAATAAGGGACAAAGCATATGGTTAAGAGCAGTGGATTTAGCCTTAGACGACCTCAGATAGGTCACAATCAGGACGTGAAAGGGAATCAATAGTGTGAGTGCATTTCAGGTTAGCTGGCAGATACAAGAGAAGAAGATAGTTTCAAAAATAGCATTCTGTCAAAGTGGAAACAAACCCAAAGATAATATTGCAGTTACTTGAGGGCTAAGCTAGTTGCGCACAAAACAACTTCCCATGTGATTTTCCGCACGCTATTTGAATCAATTCTAGTCAGAATCAATTATGCAGAACCACAAGACATTAACGATAAGGGTAATATAATAGGAGGAACTAAGGTGAGATAATACATTGTAAGTGACCAATTACAACACCATGGGAAATAACTACTTAAAAACAATTATTGAAAACATGCAAACACAACAATTCCTGCAAAAGTAGTCCATTCACCGACTAAAAAGAGTAATATGTCTTAGTAGACTGTTAAATAATGTGTGTGAGGAATTGTGTATGTGATTCTTCGATATATACGCACCTTTTTTCACTGCCTTTAAAGGAGTTGTAACATGTAATAAAAAGTAAAATATATTTGGCCGCCGTACAGATATATTGTAAGCATCTATTCGGGTGAAAATGAGTTAATTGCTCTTTGCATCTAATTATAGAGCGTTTCATTCACCGCAAAGCAGGAAGTGCGCTGTTAGCATGCTAGTTGTTCTTAGCATGTGACGTGAACACTCGCGTTAACATCAGAAAGTTGTGAAAAGGGCTTATAAACTCATTGTAGTGAATAAATGTGGACTGCTACAAATACAGCAACTAGTTTCACCTTTTTAAGAAACTAAAAGTCTGCTACAGCAGCTTTAACTTGAAGCAAAATTAGCATTGTTATTTTTGTTGTTGTTGCTTTAACCCACGTTTTATTAGTTATTAACTTGACTGACTTGTGTTTTTTTTTAAATTTGCATTGCGATCGTTCTTGTTTTTAATGTTTTGTGTAAAGCACTTTGCTCAGCTCTAAAGTTTTTAAAGCGTTTTCACCCGAGATGACGGGGCTTCTTTCCGAGAGGGCATCTGATACAATGCTTAGATCTTTGTTTGGATGATTTACCATTGGAAGACTTGTCAAATTTTGATCTCAGCAACTGATTGTAATTTAACATGTTACGGACGAGATTTAAGCATTACATTGAAAGGGAAAAATGATGTTTTTGAAATCAAAATGGAAGCTTTAATAATTAGGTATTCAATTTAAAAGCCCACACAATAATTATGGCAGGGTGGTAGTTAATTTATTTCTAGGTTAATTATAATTTCAGTGATTAGATCTGTAATTAATGAGTGAAACATCCTTCTAGTAGCTCAGCTTTCATTTTATTAGCCCTCACATTAAGACTTTTAGACAACCGGAACCATTGTGTAGCACGTCGCTATTTACTGCATGTTTCTTCCTTTGTCCTGGAGTAGTGCCATGAGGTGCAACAAAGAAAGCAACCCGACCAACCACGTCACCCGGAGCGGACGCTTCCAACTCTACCCGGCAACCACTGCACCCTAGTGAGCCGGTAAAAACAAACACAGACATTGAATTTAGCACATACGTGAAACCTGAAACGCCAGTGAAAAAGTTCTTCCTTGTCTCTGCTGCTTTGCATAAATACCTATGCGGAATATACTGCTGTTTCCGTGTAAGATGATGAATGAGGAAGTTTTACATTTTTACTACAGTAAAATGCAAATTTACATAAACTGGGCGAGTGTGGGCAAGTTTTTCTGCCAGCCGGGAGCAAGGCGATCTCATTGACGTCCAACACAGAACTGGACAATGCATGACTTTGTCGGCGTTTGTGGGCGACGATGAATAAAACTGCCTTAGAGTGTTTTTGATTGCGCATGTTTCATTTTCTCTAGTGTTTATATCACCATAATTCTTCAGGCGCTTGTTGTCTACGCCATCTCAGACGCACTTTACATGAGCAATAAACCCACACTACTAAAATATATATATATAAAAAAAATATATATATATAGAGTTAGAGTTGTATATATATTAGAGTTAGCATTGACCCACCAACTCTTCCCATTCTAAACACAGAAGTGTCCTGAGGAAGCACTCATGTGTAAAGACTTTAACATGTTTAACATCATAGCATAGCAGTAAACCAATCTATTTCTATGAGCAAGCAATCGCAATTGTGCCACTAGGCCAATGTTACAGGTAAGATCTGTGAAGAGGAGATGCCCCTCCTACAATAATGCTTTTCAAAGTATGTGTGAGTAATGAGAACATCTACGACTACTCTAATGGAGGAGAGAAAATGTATATGTTATACTGTGGAACGTTCCAGGAAAAGCAATAACTTCATTAGATAAGCTAGGTATCGCACCCAACAAAATATTTCAAGTCATTCTAACTGACGCATTTGCTCCTCCTCCTGTCAATCACACACACATCAGGCAGAGAAGTGTGCCATATGGGGACTCTTTGAAACGTATCACTCTTTCTATTCTCCTGCTACTCCTCGCTCTCCGGGGGCACGTTGCCTTTTGAAGTTGTCGTCTTACTCACTCTTACACGCCGTGGCAGGTGTGCGGCAACCTTCAAGTCTCGCTGTGTGTCATCTGACATATGCCCTCCTTTGTTTTTACTGCACCTGATCGCACGCTGTACACAAACCCACAAATTGTTGCAAATAATTCATTCATCTTTTCATTCTCTCTTTCGACAAAGCAGCTGCAGACTGTGTTTACAAACCAGTCTGAGCACAAAGCACGGGCAAATCAGAGCAATCGCCATGCAGACAATCCTCCAATCAAGGGCTACGCTCAACAACCAGCCAATCAGGGTTCAGAGACCTGCTGCCATCCAATAGCACCGGGAGTCAGACGCTGGAACAGTTAGAGATAGTTAAACCAATCCAGAGGAGAGCTTTGAAGTGTTGTTTTTGAATTTCTTTTCTTTTATACCCGAGGAGCTTTGATTCTAATGCATGCTGTAATCCTAACTTTAGAGCTGTTAATGCAGGGTGGATACAAGGGCCAATCCAACACTACCCAGATCAGCCTGTTGAGGAAAAACGCCTATGTTTTTGTCCAGGTTTTGAACAAAGTGAGAGCGGCAGGATGATGAAATTACAGCCCGGAATGGAAATAGTTTTCAATGTTTTTGAGCACTACCAGTTATTCCACCCATTTATTGGTGCGTCTTTGTTTACGTTTACAGTATCCATAACAACCTGGTCTTAATCATTCAAATTATGCTTGTACGGTTACAGTTTGCATGAATATTATGTATAAAGACGCTCATCAACCTGTAACTTTGTGGATAACAGGAAACCATAGTTGCAATATGACTAAATGAAAACGTTTGACTGGATTTACTCGCACTTACTTTGACCTTGATACATGTGAGACTACAACATTCTAAATGCATGCACTTGTGAACGTGTAATAGAACAAAGCAATGTGAAAGGAGTTAATAGATGGAATAATCCTGACAAAGAAATAGAAGAATCAAGAATGGCATTTAAATAATACATAAAAATGACTATATTAAGAAGTAAGAAAAATAAAATGACGTACAATCTGTTTGCAACACATTTAAAAAATGTTTTCTGCAACACATTTAAAAAAATGTCAATGTTGAATGAGGCATGTATTTTGATTGAATGAGAATGTACTGAGTAAAGTATAAACTGAATAAAAGGGACAGATTGCTCTTACTCTTACTTACTTCTTACTACGCTGATGTTTTTGGACTGAAATAAAAGAAATAAAACACATAAAAAAACTTGCATGCATAGAAGAAACCTAAACACTTAAACAAATGACTTCCACTTTATAATTCAAACAGAACCCATTTAGTGCATTATAACTACAATGCAGTTGCAAACTAAACAACCTCAATAATGAGACCTTTCCATACAGTGCGTGATTTAGTGTGTGGTGAAAGGTATGGTCTCGAGGACACATCCACTGTCTTTAAGCACAATAAAAGCCGGAGGCGTGTCATTGGCGCGCGTGCTGCCAACTGTTGCAGAGACACAAAGCCTCCATAAAAGCCACTTGAGCGCCCCCTCCTCACCACCACGGCACACTTCGGCTCATGGGCCTGTGCACCCTATCCCAATCCTTTGTCCCCATGAATGAATGAGAGGAGGGGAGTGTGTTTGGGGCGCGGGACAGCTGGCTCTCCGGCTCCATCAGTAGCAGCTGCCCCAGCCACGGGCCCTCAGGGTGAAACAGTGCAGATTAGAGGCTGCTGCAGGGCCGGGCAGGGTGTCTTCAGTGTGTGTGTGTGTGTGTGTGTGTGTGTGTGTAGCTAGGCCAAGTCATTGAATGTGGAGTGTACTATTTCTTTGTTCTGCGTGCCGTTTTCTTACTTCTTTGTAGTATGTTCTCCTTCATAACAAAAGATGCACTCTGCAGCCCAATCTACAGTACATACAAAGTGGGAACAAAAAGTTTTAGCCTCCATAGACCGTCTGCAGTTACATGCACACTCAAATACCTGATTAATGCCAGGTTTCGGAATTGTACAATGATTAAAATGACACGTTAACAGCAAAAATCTGATGCAAGTTAACTCATTTCTTTCTGATCATGCTTTTTCCAATCAGATGTTGGAGTCATTGTCATTTAAACAGTCTTAAAGTTCCAGTGTGCATGCAAACATAGCCACTGTGCACAAAACATTTCTTAAATCAACTAAAACCCTGACGAAATTTCAAGACTTTCAATCTCAATTGCTATGACTATTCACCATCTTACTGCAGTATATAAAATGAGTTATATCCACTCTGACATCTTGCATTTGCATACATTCATGACAGGTTGCGCATTTCAATTAGGGACATTCACATTAGTTGGTGGTTGACTTGGCTTGACACGTCTCCTGTTTTAAAATGGTTATTGCAGTTATTTGCTTAATGCAATAGAAAAGGACAACAACATATAAAGAGAAAACATGAAATACAGACAGTTTTAAGAAAAAGGAAATGAACAGATCTCAGTAAATAAAGATGGTTGTTCTTGTTTTTTTATGATACACAAAACTGCAAAAAACTAACAATTATTCCAACCAAACTGCTGCTACTGAGAAGACTCTCGTTCAAGATCAAAGCGCACTATTGTACTGGTACGTGCATGACCCATTACAATCGTTGGGTGTGGATGAAGAGCCAGTGAAAGTCTATGGGACTGCAGACAGCAGGTTGGAGCCGGGAGACCAGAAGTCGAAATCCCTACAGACTTTTAGAGTTTAGAGGCCTGCCAGTAACTGTGACAGCTGCTGTTCCTGCCTGGACGACATCCGAGCCACTACCTTTCAAAAAAAGACAAGCTGCCGATGAAGAACGGTGGGGCCAACTCATGTAGAAAAGACACAAAAATGCTTTGAAAAGACGTGTGGAGATAAAGAGTGGCACGCTTTTTGGGAGAGTAAGAAAAGGAGGTAACGAATTGAACTCATTGCCTGGAAAGTGGTAAAAAATCAACACCAAATGATTTGTTTCATTCTTTACCTTGAATGCTCCACAGTATGGCATTAAAAGTAACTATCTTGCATTTACGAGCCCACCTCTCCACGTAAATATGCCTCATCTGCTTGTCATGGAGACGAAGCAAACAAGCAAGTTGTAGGTCCTCCATCAGAAAAGTTACATAGTACACCTTGATGTTTTTAATTTTACAGTCATTTTTGTGCGGTAATCAATCAATCAATCAGTCAATCTATCTATTTTTATCTATAAAGGTGCTTTTCACGCATAAAATGGAACACAAAGATGCTTTACAGCGTATTCAAAACAATCCCACATGCAAATCCCATCCACAACCGCCTGACCCACACAACCAAACAACCCACCCACAGACATAGTCACATACACAACACATGCCCACTCACACACACGCACCCACCCGCCCACCCAGTAAAATACATGTCGCTGAATACAGATAGACAGAGAGTGCAGATGAATCAGTTGGGGAAGCACCATCATTTACATTTAGATTGCAATTATATGAACAAATAAAAGTCTGTTAAATCTATCAACAGTATAAGAAGGTATGGTACAGAGATATTTTTGTCCATGTTGGCTACCCTTTAGCATTTGACCTCCCTCGCAGTGCCGTTTACTGCCCTGTTTTCTGACTACGAGCGGATGCAGTTAAGCACAATGCCCCACGCCAGACGCACTTTATTGACACAGAGGAGTCACTGGGAGCTCGACAACAATGTGATATTTACACAGCAGCGAGGGCCCCGTGCGGACTGGAGTGCTTGCGAATAAAATTACCCATTCTGCAGTGATTCTAGGATGAACCAGGTTGACACAAGAGGAGGTTAAAAGCCCAGATGAGGGTTGAGTGAAGTTACACGCTCGGGTAATGGAGGCAAATCATGGAAAAAAGGTGTGAAAAGATGATACAACTTTAGAATACAGAGTTATAAAACGGCCATAGGAGAGCATTTGGCTGATACTGCTATTCAGGTTAAATTTATGACTAACCCAGCTTTATAATGTCAAGAGAGCAATCAATTGGTTAGGTCTGTAATGAATATTGCAAATGTCACACAATCAAATTTTGGTAGTAAAATAGAAATGAAATTGCGCTCTCAGATCTTAAAGGTGCAAAGACAAAGCAATAACATCTTCACGGAGACAAGGAAGCACTTAATAAATAGATACATAAATAATAAACAAGACAGAATAAGATATGTCCAAAAACAATAGATAGAGCAAAAAAATTATGAATAAAACAGTGAATAATAAAACAGACTTTCTGGTCCAAAGGATTTATCTATTCTTCCTGGGGTCTAAGAATACCCTTTGTCTGAGAAGTGTGCAATGCTTTAAACTACTACAACAACGGCAAGCACAATTTATGAATATTTTCATTATAAAATATACACAAAGAAAATAAACTACTTGCAAAATGGCTTTATCTGGAGAATATAGTTTGATTGTTTTGTAATTAAATAATACAAAGATGCCATTCTTTTGTTAATTCATGATAATAAGTGGAATAACAGCACCCTTCATTTTAATAATAATACTCAAACACCGCATCAATTTCCTCCCATCAATCATTGCTGCGTGTCTTGCAGAGTTCAGTGCAACCTCGTGTCGCGTCTTTGTCGGTGTCAGATGCTAATGCTAATCCCAGTTGTTCGTGGGCTCTCCACAATGCACGCTCCTCCATTCATCATGACACATCCCCACTGGCACAGCAAACCCGTTGACCCCATCATCGCCACGGCAACGTCAGTCAGTCTGATCCAGTGAGACCGCTTCATTCAGGCTGCCATTGTCTCCCACAGCGACCAACGAGCATCCTTAATTAGGCCGAGGGATGCCCCAGTAATTAAAGTGACGGTTGATTCCATTGCTGCGCTTTTGTCAACCCCCTTTTGTTTACAGCACCCGTTTCTATTGTCTGAAAACATAACTCCACACTCAAAGCAAACACAGAACAATAGAGAGTTTTGGAATTGTGAAAAGTTAAATAAGGTCAAGGAGGACAATGGAATAATTGAAATGTATTTTAATGGGTTAATTTAACTGTCATTAGTGCTGGAAACATTGAACTTGTAATGCCAATGAACAGCCAACAGCAACTGTATAAAAGAACTTACATCTTATTAATACAGCATTTTCAACACCTTCTAATATAAATGGTAAGCGAAAAAAAAAATCATAGCTTTGAAATGAATTGGAGTAGAAGATAGAGAACACTGCTTTGTCCATGTCTGTCTTTTCCTGTGAATGTGTGGTTGCTTGAATATGTGTCTGCCATGTTATAGTCATTAACGTATAAACATTTCACTTACCTACAGGGACAAAAAGTCAACTGAACTGAGCTGAACTGAATGTATTGTGGGACTATGCCTGCTCGGTGTCATGGATAACCGCTCTACTGTTCTTCAACCATGAACCGGGTCTAAAGTACTTAGCTGGGGATTAATGTGCATTTTTTAAGTCCCAAACCCCCAAAATACTACTTTTTGTAATGTTGAATGCAAAAACTAAATAGCCAATTTTCCAAAATGTGTTGTCCATCACCTATTTTTTGTCAACACCTTAATTTTTAACATAATTTTGACCTTTTGACCTCAGGATACAGCCATTTTGTTAAAGACCATTCATCCTGGTGAGTTGGGAATGAATACCACAATCCTCTACACATCCAACCAGGTGATGCTGCCATATTATTGCCACAGCTGGGAAATTACAAGTATCTAACACTGGTGCACTTTATTTAACACCAAATTTAGTTAATCCTAATAAAAACTTCAGAAGAGCCTCTTTAGGAGACTTCAAGGTGCTCTCAGTTTGCACATGGAAGTCATTATCGCAAACTATTAGCGTTAATTGTAAAGTGAACATGTTTCAAGTTTGAATGCAGCTTATTTGATCTCTCAGCTGTATTTGACCTGACGGCTGGAATATGTGGGTGTCAGGGAAAGAGGTCACGGGAGCGTGCCAAAGGGGAAGAAAAGTGAGACCCCAAGTGTGGCTGTGTAGAATGTTACCGTCTCGTTTGTGTGAAAACTAAAGATGAGATTTTATTCAAGACTAACGCTGAAGGCTGTGTTATCTGACTATTTAATCAACCTTGTTATGATTGGAGACTTATCCAGACACTTATGATTTTTTATATAATTTTAAAACTACAAATAAAAAAGTAGGTATTTAAAAAACTCTTTGACACATTGAATTTCTGAGTACGCGCATGGCTTTCAAGCAGCTTTAACGATGCATAGATTACTCACTACTAAAATTAGATGCAGACAGCGTGCAGAGGTCTCATTTTGTCACATAATTCTACCTTTGCAATGTACTATATGAGGTGGAAAATTTAAATACTCTAATTTCCAAGAATATAGTCTGGTAGCTTTTATATTGCATAATATAAGCAAACTTGGACGATTACATTACTTTTGATAGATTATGCATAAAACACAAATGACAAATGAATGTTTAAAAGCACACCAGAAACAAAAGAGACAAAATGGAACATGCAAAGTCATGAAAAAAGTGTTTATTTGACATTGCTTGGGTTGAAAACAAGTCATGCTTGAGGGCACTTTCCAAACTAAGACGTCGCACTGTTATTATTTTAGAAAGGGGCGCTTTGTATTCTTTTAAAGCTTTGTATAAACACAAATGTTGTCTGGTCAGCTGATTGCGCAGACCTTTTACACAGACAAATACACACGCCTCTTGTTTTCACTCTCATCTTCACTATCTGATCTGCTGACGAAAAAAGAGAGAGAAAAAAAAAAAGTTGATTTGTACCTAAGCACACAATGACCTGCCTGCATCAAACACTTGCGCATATGGTTACGAAGGGTAAACGCTAGCTCTTGTGTACTTTTACTACAATCAATATGAGTGATTCAGCACCCTATCTGCCCCACTGTTTGTAAGGACAACACCACACGCGACCAGGGAGCTGATAACAATCTGTCGAGCACATTTTTTTTAACCTGCTAGTTATATTACCAGTTTGGCAGTTTTCAAGCCTTTCCCCTCAGGAAAGTATGCAGACTGAGCTGAATGAAAACATGTTGTGTATATGTAGAAAATAGCTGTCTGTTTTGTGTGTCTGAAAACATGCCAATCAAATCACACTGACGCCATTTTTTTCCTCCCAGTATTTATTGGGAATAGTTTTAGAAGTGGGATGTCAGCAAAACTCCAACTCGCCAACTTCAGCAAAAAAAAAAAAAAAAAAAAAAAAACAGGTATAGGGTCAAATCTGCCAAATCCACATGCAACTTGTTCACGCAAAAACAAAGAAGCTGGAAGATGATTAAAGATAAATAATACAATTGTAAATGGAGTTTAATATTATGTGCAAAATCATGCATTTATGAAGCCTTAACTCAGGTTTTACTGCCATTGTCAGCAAACATAATCCACAAACTAGGCATTTGCTTCAGAACATATAACATACAATTAATAATAATAGTAAAATATAAACTATGCTGAAAAAAAAATAAATAAATAAAGGCATGCAAAAAATAATAGACTAACTGATCATACAAAAGAGCTCCTGCAGTTGTCGTCGCGCTATCCGGCATGTACTAACGGCATCGGCTGCATTTAATAAACTTTATCAGAGTTTCAGAGAATGTTGATCATTTTTTTTGCATCGGGATGTACAAATGATCGAGGACAAAAGAAAATCAAAGCCTTTTATCGGATTTAAAAGCTCCAGATTGACGAGAGAAGTGGATTTCTGTAACTGAACGGACTAGTTAATGAGTCAAGTCTCACGATAACTAAGCTGCAAATGTATTCATTCATTGATTTGGGTTTTGTTTAACCATCATCTCATAATTACTCAAAATCTTTATTAAGATTGTGTATTGGCGATTCACAAATGCTTTTCAAAAACATGATTTGCATATATAACTGTTATATAATCACAAACTAAAGTTAAAGCAATGATTTTTGGTGTTTATTACATTGACATGAATGAATTAGCCTCTGTCATGTAAAACAGCTTCACATTAGAGTACAACATTTTTGTCACTATTGTATCAAGATCACATCATTTTAATTGTCAATTTCAGTAAATGTAATATGTACAGGGTTCTACAATAAAGAGTATTTATCATAAACATTTGATGATATTGTAACGTGGAAAGTTAATTAGATATCCATATTTTATATCCATATTTAGGACACAATTTACATGATGTAAACTCTTTAAAAACATACTCAGACCAGGTGAGGGTTGCTAATGTTTAATCTGTTTGCTTTTTAAGATGTATTGCTATTTACAACTTCATTCAATGACACAAGATAAACTCCAAAAGCTAAATTTAGCTTGTTTTCATTCATTACCGCAGTTTCTTCCCTACAGTAATGGCATTCTCAACAAATTTAGTCATGTGGGCGCAGGATATCTATTGGCATATAATAAAACAAACAACATGTCTTACAAATTCGTGATGAATGGCAGTGTTCTTATTATGGTTCAGATGATTTGCTATGGTTTAATTACTAGATCACTGTAGAAAAAGATTCAGTTGTAGTCATCTGGACTGTTTTTTTAGAAAAAACAAAACGTTTCGAATCTCAACCAAGAGTCATTCTCAATCTGTGAAACAAGTCTGAGAACTCTGGTTTATATCCTACTCTGTGAAAGCCCTGCCCACAGGGCGGGACCTCCTGATAATGGGCCATTGAAACTAACTGAGATGGGCCTATTGTACCCTACTTTTGCCCCCTCCTCACTGAGTACCTGATTAGCATCAGAATGCTTCGGGCGTCTCCAGGGTTTCAGTAGACCATTATAAACAACTGGAAGGTTGAATCTTAAACCTCCATTACAATTTAAGGAAGGATTCTCTTTTTAACAAACATTGCCTCCTTAACTCCTCTTTCAAACCATCTTTTCTCCTGCTCAGAATCTCCACCTCACTGTCTTCAATAGAGTGGTTTGTGGCTTTGAGATGAAGATGCACTGCGCTCTGGGGTCCTGAACTCGCCTGTCTTCTGTGTTGATAAAGCCTCTCGTGAAGTGGCTGTTTAGTCTCACCTCTGTACCGCTCTTTACAACTTTCTTCACTGCATTCGATAGAGTATACTACATTTCTCTGCTTTTATGTAGGTATCTTGTCCTTAGGGTGAACCAGTGTTTGTCTTAACGTGTTGCCTGGTTTGAAATAAACACGGAATTTGTGTTGTCTAAAAATTCTTTGCAGTTTTTCTGACAGTCCCGAGACATAAGGGATAGAGACCCTCAAGGATCTGACCCCCCAAGCTCTGTCTAGACCCACGACTTGGCCGGAGCCAAGATAATATTATCTGATACATAGATAGAATGACATGGCATTATTTGCAACATCGATAGAATGACATTTTTCCATTACAGATGCTAATCAGGTACTCCGTGAGGAGGGGGCAAAAGTCAGGGTACAATAGGCCCATCTCAGTTAGTTTCAATGGCCCATTATCAGGAGGTCCCGCCCTTTGGGCAGGGCTTTCACAGAGTAGGATATGAACCGGAGTTCTCAGACTTGTTTCACAGATTGAGAATGACTTTTGGATGAGAGTCAAAGCGTTTTGTTTTTTCTAAAAAACAGAGTCCAGATGACTACAACTGAATCTTTTTCTGCAATGGAACACTCCTGGACGAATGAGGGATTACACCGATTTACTAGATCACTATAATTTGCTTTGAATGGCGTCGTCTTTCCTGGATGCACCTTGTCTCACCACACTAACCCACTTTCTATATACGCCTACAGTCTGTGATGACATTAAGTTGGTACCAGCTAATCCAGAAAAAACAGAAAAGAACAAACTCATCTGTGCACCAACTGTATCTTCTGGCATCTCCTTTCGTAAACTCTTTTTTTTTTTTGCTAATTCCTGTTTTTCTGGCTGTACCCAGGAGTTCTTTTGAGTTCAGAATGTGCATGTAGCCAGTTTTCCTGAAATGGCCTGAGGCGGCACCATCTCAGGCGCGTCATAGAGATGATTGTGTTTATCGTGTCATTAGCGTGGCAAAGACAGGTGCATATTTGTGTGTGTGTGCGCTGGGCGTGTTCGAGTTTAGTGCGAACATTGGAGGACAGTACCAGCTGTTCATAGACTGAAGTGAACTCAGTTTTGCAGTTTTGGGTGGGATGAAGTTCATGCACAAATAGCTAAGTGAATGTCAGCGTGCACTTTGAAGTCAGTAGGTCAGAAATCATTAGATGAAGTAGTTATTATCTGAAATACTGTCAGGCATGTAAAGCTTCAACGCAGGTGCCAAAAAGTGCTTTGAGGGCATGAGTCTTTGTTCCCTTTGTTCTAAGATAACATAACTTAAAACATATCAGCTCATTTGCCACGCCATAAAACCCCACAATACAACAATGGTACAAGGGAAAAAACAAGAATGCATTATCTAAGCGTACACAGGAGAGCTCTGCAAACTCCACTGTCCTGAAATGACCAAACAACACACACAAATTGCCTCATTTTGATACATCTGCTGACACATTTGCTGGCATTATTCATAACTGATGCAACCCTTAAACTATCCAGCCAACAAAGTAGCTAAAATGTAAGCCAAAGAAGAAATAACGATGGGCTTGAAGATTAAAACAGGCATGGATGTATTCGCAATGTTCAAGTTGTTGCAGGTTGACTTACTTCCTATGACCTCATGTACCGCACGCAGGTGAAGAGATTTTATGATCTTCTTGTAATAAGAGCGACTGTCTACTGTTTGTCAAAGGCTTTTAAGAGTTGGAGCTGGTCTAGACTGGATGATGAATCAATAAATAAGACAGCACATTATTCTTTACTTATTATTTACTTGTAAGTTCCATTAACCTCTTCTAGGGTTCTGAAATATTATGCATGTTACTTTCGAATGCTTCAGAACTATGTATTTGGGCCTCAGATGTCCTGCCATGGACAATAAATGGATACCTTTGGAACATACTTTTGACAGCAAGAAAGAAGGAGTCTTGTTTCTGTTCTATGTTCTTTTATGTTGAAGCAAAAAAAAACAATAAAACAACAACTTTGCATTCCCATCTGCACGTTCTGTATCCAATATTGAATTCCTGAGCTCATTCATGAAAAAAGTGATTTTAAGAACAACAAAAAAGTAGATGTCCTGTTTGTATGGGCCATTGACTCAAGAGTCTTACAGCTAAAGGAAGTATCTCCCTTCCTTCCTCCAAGCTAGGTTTCATCAATTTAATTTAAGTGATCAGTTGCAGGCTCCGCTCCTCTAACCTCTTACTTCTTAGCTCCCGGGGGAATATGTGAACAAACTATTAAAAGCAAGGAAGGAAATCATGACAACAAGAATCACTATACGTTTCTGCAGTGGAGTAGAGTTTTTTGACTGCTAGTTGTCCAGTTTGATTTCACAAATTGGTCGGACCGTTCAGAAAAGGCCGAACTGTTGTGATCTGGTTCTAAAGGGAAATATCATTAGCTTCATTGAATTTGGATAAACCTGGCAGTAATAATCATTTGTAAAATTTGTGTGTAGTGAGTAACTGGAGCTGCCACACAAACCGATACAGCGTTATCTGAACATGCACACTATGATTAAAAAGGCACTCAGTGTCCTTGGTCAATGCATTCAACACATTCCCTTCAACCGCGTGAGCTGACGACTTGCAGATTCCAACCACTGTTTTGTTTACTTTGCCATATCTAAGAAACGGTCACTATTTCTCAAATGAGTTTCAAGCAAAGGTGTGAAACTGGACCCCGCATTGGCACACTCTCGCACCTAGGTAACTGTACACTCAACATGCATGCTATAGTCCCAAAGTACGAAGGAACAGAGCCAGAGAGGAGGGTAAAGGTGGAAGATTAGGCTCGCACTGTGCCGTGACATGAGGTTGTGCGGGAGGCGTCCTAATCCTCGGTCAGGGCGGGGTGGAAGCGGCCCTTTGAGTTTATAGAGGGTGAATGTCCTCTACTTCAGGGAAATGGTCCAGCTCAGAGGTGAGAAGGTAAGGTGTTAAATAACTCTGTGAGATGTGCACTTTCACAGAAAAGAGCGAAAAACTGAAACCTTTACTGTGCCACTATATGGTTCAAAATAGTCTGTCAAGCAAGTCCTTATGTAATCTGTACAAAGAGCGAGTTAGGTGCACAATTTAACACAACATATAACAATTCAACTAAATTGGCACATTGTAAAGTCAACAAACAAACCATTTTATTTAAACCTGAATAGTCGTTTTGAATTGGTTTTGGATCGTTCGAATAGAGAAATTGATCACCCACGTTTCTTGCCCCAAAATTAAAATAATGCATGAGCTGAGTTTGGATCTGGAGTAAATTGAAGAATTTCAGAAACACGCGCACAGTTGTGTTTCTGTTGCACAGTTGCGCGCCGTTTAGAACTTACAAAAGTTGCCCCAAAGCTCAACTGACACAGACTAATTTTGCATCATTGGAGGAAAATTTCTGTTGAATGAATTTCCCTTTAAACCCTTCAAACATAATGTCAGATTCTGATTCATGAATGAACTTGAGCTTTCAGTATTAAAAATGAGTTCAAATGCAGCTCCAGGCCAAGTTTAAAGCTTCCAAACACACACAATTCTTGGGCAATATCTATATGATGTCACTGTCTACTTGCAGACTCTATATTTCTTAGCAGACATCGCAGTAGAAACATGGGCCTCTTCAGGGTTATTTCTAAGTGCAAACATGCCCCGAGTTACCAGGAAAGAGGCAGGTACCAGAGAGATCAGAGACAGAAAAGCTGGAAAGTCCATGCTGACTCACCATGTTGTCACCTGCTTCAAGTGCGGCAGGCGGGAAAGACAGTTTTTTCTTTCTTTCTTTTAAAACCATGTGTTCTCAGGTTTGCTGCCAGTTTTCAGCATGCGTTTTCCTTTTGTGTGAAGCAGAAAAGCGTAAGATGTTTCGGAGCTTTGAAGTCGGCTAGAGTTAGAGAGAGAGAGAGAAAAGGATCTTAAGATGTCTTTGATCATGTGTCGGGGACTTTTGGCCTTTGTCAGAGAGATGAGTGAGGGAGAATAACTGCACTGATTTCATGTCAGCTGAGTGCACACCGGCAGCGTACAGTGTCTTTGTCTGAGCGCACCACCCTCTGTGAGTCACTCCTGCACAAAGCAAAACAGCACATAAAGCAATAAAAAGCAGAAAGTCATCTTTATTTCACACTACATTCGATAAAAACAATAAAGCCTTGGATTTCAAGATACTCAAAACGCTTTACATTGCATTATTCAAGATACAGCTGCCCCGCGGGCTGACCAACGGAAATGTGGCGACCGATCTCTGGCTCTCTGACCATCACCAATCACTCACACTCCTCACATTCTGGTAAGTGATGTGAAGTGTGTGTGTTTTGCCCAAGAACACAACAATGTACAACTACCAACCTGCATCCAGGCATCTGATTTATCAAAACTAGTGATTGTCCCTTTCCACCTTTTATAGTATTGCACATTGCTTTCCTTTGTCCATGTTGGAATGGACATTTACATTGTTTTATTAAGAAGTATTTGCAATTAAATGTTGGCATGTGGATCAGTGCTATATTCCTGGAGCGTTAGCGTTAGCCACCAAATATAACATCGTAAATGCTGTTTTGAAGCTATTTGAATACTTATTACATTGTTTAAAGTAAAATAATTCAAAAAATAATAATTCAAGGATTTTTGGCCAATAGGCTTTATTGGACAGGACAGTGTAGCGTGAAATGGGGACGAGAGAGGGAAGGACATGCAGGGAATTGTCGGAGCTGAATTCAAACCCACCCTTGACCATGTTTAGCACTGTTTTGTATAGATTGCACGGATCTATTCAAATAACTGGCTAGGGTATTGCAAGCTTAAACCTATCGTCAGTGGTCACTAGTGGCAAGTCCATTGGTACTGCAGCGGAAAAATCCTCTACAGTCCAGGGTTTCTGTT
The DNA here is from genome assembly GCA_015082035.1 of Chaenogobius annularis. Taxonomy (NCBI): domain Eukaryota; kingdom Metazoa; phylum Chordata; class Actinopteri; order Gobiiformes; family Gobiidae; genus Chaenogobius; species Chaenogobius annularis. Next base: position 1,520,664 of record BJKM01000073.1, on the reverse strand, counting down.
GGAGTTTGGCTGACAGAGCACTTAGCTTTCACAAGGTCGGATTTAGTGGAACTTCTTCAAAATCCATATTTCTTAAAAACATCTTTTTCATCTTTAGCTTTAACTCACTCTGCTGATTCGCTCAGGCAAGTGTCACGTGGTACTCGCGAGCCCACACTTTTATTGAACGCTCGTGTGGGAGAAGAGCACTACTGCGCATGTTCTTTACCTAAACGCTAAAGGCCAAACTGGCATTACGCGCCAATGAGCGCGGCCATTGACTCAAAGGTTCCATGACCGGGGCTCGATAGCTTGTCAATGTTAGCAATTAGCACAGAAATGAGCTTACATGCTAACAACGTCGTAATAAACCTTTCTTAAATCTACCTTCATATAGCAGGCCACAATAGTTTGAATAGGACATTTTAGTTTTATTTCATAAAGCATCCCAAATTCAGCATGAAGGTCTTTGCTAAATGCAATGAAACAACAACTATTCAGTAGTCTAAAAAGTCTTGAGTCTAAAAAGGATAGCCACATCTTGCTAAAATACCGTGGAAGTTCAGTTCCCTGCAGTGTAAAAGCACACTTTTCTCCCTCTCTTTGATGAGAAATAGTGCTAATACAAACACATGAGATCCTGACCGCTCACTGAAGTGGCTTTTTATTGGTCTTCGCCACTTTGATGTTCAGCAGCAGAGCCCATGCACAATGAACTCAAATGAACTGCAATATGTACCAGACTATTCTTTTTTTCTTTTTTTTTCATCTTCACCTGCTCTGCCCCACTACCCAGAAGCCACCACTGCCTGTCCGTCCTTCTCTGAAATGACCTTCCAGCGAACCACTCCAGGGGAAGCGAGGTTCAGCCCAGTGCATGGAGTAAATAGTAGACGGAGAGCAGGAAGGGAGAGGAGTCGGAAATGAACAGAGAACAGTAATTCATAAAAATATGGGTGTAACAGGACTAAACAGCCCAAGGACATACCTGTGTTTTTGAAAGTACACAATGATTCATAAGGACAGGGAACACGATATTCACATTTAGAGACAAAATACTAATGAGAATGTGATGAATTCACTGAATGCATTTATGTTTTGATCCACCAATACATGTTTTGGCCATCATCACGATATTGATCCAATACCATTGACAATGGCAATAAACCTTTTCTGATTCCGATTCTGGTTTTGTAAAACATCTATTCGGGTGAAAAAGAGTTAATTGTGTGCTCTTTGCATCTAATTATACAGAGTTTTATTCTCTGCAAAGAAGGAAGTGAGCTGTTAGCAAAGAAAATAATTATCACCAGGAGATTGATAGTAGTGATGGTGAAGAGGATTAAATTGAAAGATTGAGGAAGCTGATGGTTTTACTGCCTTGGTAAAGATAGGATAGTGCCTGGGGCGAAGCACCAAACGCTGGGTCACAGGTACAAACCTTCTGGGTGGGCCCCTAATACTAAATTTGCATACTTTGTTGTGGATGTGGCAATAACTACAAGACCAATTTCACAAACATCTCAAAAAGCATTATTGCTAATAAAAAATACAATGCAAATTAATCATAAAATGTCATTGTAAACAACTGAAAAATATGAGCAATGGTTTTCCCGACGGTTTTTCAGACGGCATGCATCATTTTCATAGTGCATTTAATTACAAAAAGTAAAAGATATAAAAGTGTAGAAGAATCAAAAACCTGATCCTCCATTCTCGTTTTACTTCACTACATTGTAATATAAATAATTATTCATGATTATTCATGTACTTGGATATTCTTGTCAGACAAGTTGCATTGTCCAGGTTTTAAAAAAAGAACAATAATGCGTCAGTGAATAAATATTCGTGCGTTGTACAAAATGTGCTGTCCCATTGACATATACAGTACAAAACTTACGATGACGGCAGCAGAGACTATTACGTACTTAGAAGGAATGAAAGAGTGGCAGCCGACAGTATGAAGCTGAGTAAAGAGAATAAGTGATACAGATGTAATACTAATTAGACAGAGCTGTGTGGCGCTCCTTGAAACACAGTCGGTGCCGCACAGTCTCTTGTTCAGGATGCAGTTACACTTTCTTGGTAGGAGGAGTGTCTTTTGCATTCCAAGAAAGTTCCTTGGCCTGCTTCTCACCAAAACATTTAAGAAACAACTTGTACAAACTCACGCTGGAGAAATCTTGGTGTAAAAGAAATATTACTTGCATTCCTGTAGAACTAATGAAGCAGGCTGAAGCAATCTACCTGCAAGAACTACATGTCAGAACAGAGATCGAGTGCCAGGGTGGCATAATGAGAAAATGCCTTTATCAGATAAACTGGTGACAGGGCCAAACTGTCCACAGAACTTGTGCCCAGTGTAGCAGTTTTAACTGCATATTTAGCCATTTCTCTGCCCTGTGCAGCACTGACTCACTGGCAACAGCCCGTGCTAAGGTTTCATAAACACAGACACACATGGGCTGACACATTTTCACCAGAGCCAATGTGTTCTGCTTCAGACATGTGCAGACACATGTGGCTAATCACCCCAACTGGAGCCGGCAGCAGCACATCCACTGTATGAATGGAAGTGTCGTGAATTTTGTTACTTAAGTGGTTACTTCAGCTGGCTCTCCTTCTTATGTTATGAGTCTCACAAACCACAGCAGCTGCCCCACGCGCATAAAATCTTTAAATCCACACTGGACAGGTAGTGGCACATGTGTGGACTTAAAGGCCCCTCTCAGAGCCCAGTCTCGGGTTATCAGCTGCACGCGACAGCTGCCTGAAAAAGGATCGGCTTTCTGCTGCTTTTTGTACAGTTGCTGATGGATGTGCATGAAAAAGCATGGCTTGTTCACCCCCTCCCCAGGCCCTCTGCACTGGAGCTTTGACTGTCAGGAACAGCAGGCCATTATATTACCTCCATGAACTCATGCATGCAAGTACAAATATTCCATTTTGCATAAGGATTTAGAAAAAAAAAATGGTCTAACTCATGTCCAAAAAATAGAACATTTTCGTTTTGAGACTGACATTCTGTGTTTTCTTTTGTGCAAACACATACACTGAGTTCCTGACTTAATCTCATACAGGCCTTACAAGGACAGGGAGAGGATCACACAGACCTGGGGCTTCTCTGCACTACGTTTGAACAAAGATATCCTTTGAAATACAGCTTGAATCTGATGTCTCCACCGAGCTCTATCTGATACGTTAGTTTAATCTAGTGACACCAGGTCTGCACAGATTGTGAGTCCACTGCTGCTGCTTCTTCAACGACAACAACGGAGCACAGAGACGTACGAAGAATAGCCTCTTATCTGAGAATAGCAGGGTGGCTAGAGGATAATGGCTTATTCATATGTGGACATGGAGGTTTCTGTCAGGGCAGTGGTGTATGGAGCTCAGTGTAACTACAGTACTGCACAGTGGGTCCCCCCATCAGCACACTCACTCTCACAGATAACGTCTTAACATGATGTCACTTACTGTATGACAGCGATAGCAGTCTACTGTTCTTTAGAGGGAAAGAGATAGGATCATCATGATAACTCAACGCTATTCCTATTGTATCGTATATAGACTGGAATTAAATAAACAGTGAACTCAAAAGATCAAGTGATTTATCATCAAATTCAGGGATTCAGTCACCACACAGGAATCTGATGGTAGACAAAACAAACAGCTAAGTGCGTTGCACCTTTAGCTTAGCTGTAGCTCCAAACTTGTGGCTTCTCCTGTGTATAATAAGTAATAAATACAACATACTCTTTCTTTCTGACGAGCTGTGTTTTGTTCTGCTGCAGTTTTCCACATTAAGTACCAGTGCAGTAAGCGTGGTAAAAGGCGCTCTGCTGATACTGCAACTTTGAACACATTTGTGGCTGATGTTGTGTAATGAATAAACCATGTGATAGATATATTTCAATCTTCTCACAGATATTAACGCTCCAGTGTGTACTGTGAACTGAATCCTGACCTGAAAACATGCTTCGTATAAAGTAGCATTTTCCCCCCAAATTGTGCTAACCGCGGGTACATTTACATGACAAAACATATCGGTACCACTCGCTGGTCACCTGTCCACCTACATATTTTCATCAGCCTGAGGCATGTGCTTGTGCCAGTGCATGTGCGGCGCTTTTACATAAAGCGCAGTGGAGCATTACACGGAGGCGTTCCTTACATAACATTATGATCAGTTTCCCACGACTTGTCAAGACAGTATAAAGCAGCACTAATGATTATGGCCTGCGTGGTGTGGACAGCTGTCTAAAGAATCATTTACACCCGAGGTAGCAGCGGAGTAGAATTTAAGTGAACAATTAATGAGAAGTCTATTCATTTTTGTTTTTGTTATTGTTATAATTAGTCCTTTTAGTCCCCTATTGACAATATCGTTTTACTGTTAAATCAAAAGAAACTGTGTGTGCTGAAGCTATTATGTACAAATACTTTACAATTTAGAAACATTCTTAGATTTTTCTGGCCCGAAGGCTTTATCTGAGTGGACAGTTGTAGCGGAGAAATGGGCAAATGGTCACGACCGAAAATCGAATGCAGGACACCCTGGTGGTAGAAACAAGAACTGCAACGTCTTAACTACTGCACCACTGGAAACACTTGAAATAATAATAACACCTACTGTAAACTCATAATAATTTGGTTTTTCATTTTGATTAGCATGTGAATCTGATTTAAAGGCGATGCACATCATTTTTACTGTCCTTAAAAGTGAAAAACATAACTAGTTCATTTTAAATTCACTCACTTACCCAATGTAATAATGAGCGTCCTAATTATTACTGTGATAAGATGATCCTAAGCTCTTTCCACAATTTTTTTTGCAAATTTTGCCGTCACAGTAAAGCTAACAAACCTCAGCAACAACAGCGTGCTTCCTGCTAAACACTGTAATAAATTCATACCTGAATAAATGCCTTTGGAAATCTGCGCTGTGACAAAACAGATTTGACTTTATTACATGCATAAAAATCGTGTACAGCCCCTTTAAGCAGTCCTTTCATTTCACGTTTATCTATTCATCTGGACATTGTTGTTTAGTTATTGTGTTATAGCAGCTTGTTGCCAGTTACGCTGCAGCAGTTGTGTAACTTCATGGGAGCACGGGGGCCCTTCACGCTGTCTCCAGGAGGAAACATGAGCCGCCCGTCACATGGGCAGCACTGCGCCGTTGTTGCGTGTAACACCTCCCCTGGCGTGGATATTTTCAGGTCAAGTGCACAAAACGCATCCACCACATAACAAACCTAAAGCACAGGATGCATGCAGATCCAGGCAATGCACTCAGCAAGCATGACAGTCATGTGTGGGGAAATGAACACATATATCACATGACACAAAGCAGCACCCAAACAAACGTATTACGCAAAATCTACTTTTTGGATCTTTTAACTATGTCACAATTGTTTTTCCTTCTCATTTGCTCTCTCAAAATTCTATTTAGAGTGATTCATGCATGTTTGAGCCATATTTATTCTCCTGCATGCTTTTCTTTTTGATCAAGACGCCATCGCTCCCAAAGTTTGTGTTTTCTTAAGCCACGCCCACTGCTCTTTACTTTGTTCTCCTTTTTTTCTTAAACTTTGATAAATGTACAGGATTTAGCAGCCCCCTGTAACTATTTTGTGATGAAAAAAAATATAAATCCATGTTGCAATAAGCTTTATCTATCAACACTGCAGTTTTCAACCGTAAATGAGTGGACCTGCTTCTTTTATTAAGTTTTAAAAATGTTATATATAAAAAAATCTGCTTTGAAAGAGCAGATATTGTCAAGTTCGCTGATGATTCAACACTATTCATACAGAAAAAAAACATCAAATAATTGCAAATTGTTTTGGGAGAGGAGGTAAAAGAGGTTGTAAAACTGGATGAATATGAATCGCCGAGAACACAGAGAAGACATATATAGTCCAGGAGCCAGCCCTCCTCCTATGTAAATATTTTGCAACCTTTTGTAAACCTCGGGCCATTTCAACCATTCTTTCAACTCTGCCCCGTTTGGTCCCTGGACCCCCAAACCCCTTTCATGGACCAAGCCAAAGACGGAATTTTGCGATTGAGTAAAACATGATGCTATAGTCACATACAGTGTCACCCAGCAATGGAATTGGGAACAACAAATACTGACATGATGAGGAATCCAGCAGTATAACAGTATAAGGGTTATGCTTATCGGTTTCCAATTATTTGATAATAAGCTGAAAAAAAAAGAATCCCAAAATGGCATTCTCATGGAAGAGAGAGCGATTCCCAGCTCTGAGATGCTAAATGCACTCCCTCTTCACTCCTATGGTCAAATAAAGCCTACGGGACAATTAAAATAAATAAAAAAATAAAAAAATCCAGAACATAACTGACACATAGTGGATACAACAGAAAGAAAAAAAAACCTCCTTATTCCCTAAACTGCAATAATGCGATATCTATATGAGAACATTATGATCCGAATACAGTATGAGCTTGAACAAATTGAGATGAAAGTGAGAAAAATCCTTCGTGCTTCTATTATCTGTTCTCACTGTGAGCAGCTAGTTTTATCTGCACTGGTCATGGTGTTCTCGTGCCTCTGATCCAGTCGCCAAGCCTTTATCACAATAGCTTACAGGACTGTATGTTAACGCCGCCTTATCAAGTACATGCGTAACTGTAGAAACCAAACAGTATTGTGCGCACCGATATAAGTACAATAGTGACCCAATTTAAGTAAATACATACAAAGAAGAAACTAAACCATGCAACAGGTGAAACGTCTGATTTTCATTCTATGAAAAGTCCTTTTTGGCAACTTGATCTGTGTGTTTGTATGAGTCTGTGTGAGTTGTAAAGTAGTGATTGCAGAAGTATTCCATTATCACTGCGATAATCCAACAGCTGATGCGTATGTGGGGGGGCGATTCTGACAGAGAAATCAAGGACGTCTTTCGCACTGGTTTGCTTTCCTCTTAAAACACAGGAAGGAGCATATGTCTTGGGTTCTGCTAAGCTGTTATTTTTGTTTTATTCTATATAGTTTGGTATTTTTCTACAAACCTTTTCATTGAGAGCTGCCCACTGGATTGCATTCATCTGAGGTTCTAAAGCGTTACCACACCTTAAATCAGTCTTGGAACCGTAGTATCAGGTCCACATCACATGAGTTGGAAGTCAGAACCAAGATTTTTGAAGCGGACACTTTATTGGTGTGATGTGAGCCCTTGTGTTTGTGCAGTTCAGGAGTGGCTCTGTTTTGGACAATGGCGCCTTGATGACAGGATAATAAAGATGACTCAAACATCCATGAATCACTCAAAATACAAATTTGAGAAAAGAGAGACCAATCATAACACTGTGAAAAGCTCTTGCAAGTTGATTTAACATAATATGTCTCATTTATGAAACCGTTTTTGACAAGCTTTTTCATCTTAATGGTTGCTAAGTTTGGCCCATGACTCAATACTTGTATCTAAGAGAGTTGCCATCCTGCTCTCCTGACTCACAGACACATGCTGCCTTCTCTCCACACAGTCACTTTCATTACGCAGCATCATGTATTGTTGTCACCCCGAGCCATAGTTTGGGCAGACGGCTGCATCTCACACACTGTAACAGTCCAGGACACATATCCAGTCTGTTTGTCCTTAGAGTTGATCTCTAATGTGGTGGTCCGAGGTTTTCCACAGCTATTGTTTTCTTCTGTCAATAAGGGGTTAAAGACTGCAGGATCTGAGGTGGTCTATTTGTTTGTTGAATATAACAATTGTTGCAGATTTTCCTGTAAAGCCGACTGTTCAACCCAATTTCACAACTTTCTTCACCTTGTTGTTCCACAGTAAACGTATCTACCTCCATGGAGACAAGATGACGCACCAGGCAGGGTTACTGCATTTCTTTAGCAATAAGAACACCTGTGATTTATTAAAAGCCAGATAGAAAAGTTTAATGATGAAAGTTTTATTATTATGATTTTTGGCCCGTAGGTTTAGTTGGAGAAAAGGGAAGACATCCAGCAATCCCAGGATTCGAACCCACAACGCCGCGGCCGACTGCACGTCGAGCCTGACACATGCCGCCTTAATCACTTTACCCATTACTGCATAACCCTTGTCCTCTAACGTTGGAGTAAAAACAGTGTTAACTTCTCCTTACTCCACATGACACAAGTTTGATTTAGTCCAAAGCTCAAGTTGTTGATGTGTCAGTTTGTTTATTTTGTTTATAGAATTGTAGCTTGTCTGAAAACTGAAAGTGGGACAAAACAATCTGTTTTAAAAGATCCAGGCCACCAACTGTGTTGTTACCAAACCAAAGAAAACTTATCTGCCTGACCTGTATCATCTTCATGACACGGGATGCTGGGACATTACCATGTATAGTGTCTAAACCAGACCTGGAGAGACTTATCCATGCGTTTGTCTCTAGTAGATTAGACTACTGTAACGGCCTGCTCACTGGCTTCTCCAAACGAGCTGTAAAACAGCTGCAGTACATCCAGAACGCCGCTGCTCGGGTCCTGTCTAGAACCAGGAAGTACGATCACATTAGTCCTGTGCTCAGGTCTCTGCACTGCCCCCTGTGGCTCAGAGAATAGACTTCAAAGCAGCTCTGCTTGTATACAAGTCTCTCCATGGCCTAGCACCAAAGTACATCTCGGACATGTTAGTGCCATATGAACCATCTCGGACTCTGAGGACCTCAGGGACCGGCCTCCTGCTGGTGCCCAGAGTCAGGACTAAACATGGGGAATCTGCGTTTCAGTTTTATGCAGCCAAAATCTGGAACAGTCTTCCTGAGGATGTGAGACAAGCCTTTACTCTGGCATTGTTCAAATCTAAGCTAAAAACTGTCAGTCAGGAGCAGTGTACAGAGACATCCTTGATGAAAACCTGCTCCAGAATGCGCTGGGTCTCAAACCGGGGTGAAGGTTCATCTTCCAACAAGACAACGACCCTAAGCACACAGTCAGGAGAGCAAAGGAGTGGCTACATGACAATGCCGTGAATGTCCTTGAGTGGCCCAGAGGCCAGACTTGAACCCAATGGAACATCTCAGGAGAGATCTGAATATGACTGTGAATCGACTCGCACCGACCACCCCGACGGAGCCTGTGAGGTTCTGCAAAGAAGAATGGGAGAAACTGCCCATAACTAAGTGTGGCACGAGGGTAGCATTATACACAAAAAGACTATTGAGCAAAGGCTGTGAATACTTAAGTGTTTTTTATTTTTGAAATACATTTGCAAAAAACTCCACAACCTTCTTTCACATTATGGGGTATTGTTTGTGGCTTTTTGAAGCTAATAATTAATTTAAAGAATAGCACTTGCCACGGGACGCTACTGAATCCTACGGAGCAGTTAAGTGGGCGTGTATGGTGGGTAGGGGAAAACATTAATCATCAGAGCAGTGGCGTCTTCATGACAACTTTGAGCAAAGAGAAACCAATCATGACACGGTGAAAAGCTCTTACAAGTTGCATAATATGTCTCATTTATGAAACAGTTTTCTCAAGTTGTTTCGTCTTAACGGTTGCTAAATTTGGCCCATGACTCAATACTTTTATCTCAGAGAGTGGGCAATAATATCCTAACTCACAGACACATGCCGACTTCTCTCCACACAATCGCTTTCGTTACGCAACAGCACGTATTGCCGTTTTCATGCTGCCAAGACTAAAAAGTATGTAAAAGCAGAGTCAGTCCTATTGTGCAGCAAAACTCTTTCAACAGATAGGCTATTGTGAAGTCAAATGAGTGATTACAAGGTACAAAGAAGAAGAAGTGAATGCAATCAATCAGCAATGCAAACAGGCGAAACGTCAGCGACATCACCAACATATTGTTTCGTTTGAAGCCATGAGAAGTCATTAGTCCATCTTAATCGGAGCGGGGTTCAATAGTTATTGCAGAAGTATTGCGTTATTTCTGATTTGAGATAATCCAATAGTGGCTGCTTATGTGGGGGGTGATTCTGACCCCCATGAAACATTACTGACTAGCATTCTTCTCTTTTGTTAACATAAGAAAAGCACATCATGTCTTGTCTTGTGTTGTGCTAAGATATTATGTTAGGCGTTTTCGCACAGAAGAACAAGAACTAATAAATCGCTCTAATCCAACAGTCCCTATTTACTCACCATCTCGGAACCACAGCAACAGAGGCTGAAAGACATTGTTACAAGTCTGCTTTTTCATCCTATCTTTTGAGCACTGTAAACCCTGCACGTAAAACTGTGATCCACAAAACAATGAAATGAACAATAAAGCACCAACAGTTATAATTATTCAGGATTTTACTTACTAATTAAGACTTAAGACTGTTATTCTTGGCCGTAAAGCATCCAAGTCATTTCTCTATCTTTCAATAAAGTTTGCACATAGATCACATCAAAATTGCGTGGACAAACTTTTGAACAAATCCTGGACTAGACCCGGACTAAACTAGCACTAGAACAAGACCAAACCATGTCTACATCTCGACTAAACTGTGCTCGAGAACAAGTGTGAACGCACCCAGTGTCACGGAATGAATACAAAAGGAAAAGTTCCATCAAAAGGTTCCTGGACTGACTTGAAAGTATCTGCCACTGAGCAGGAGCTAAAATGTCCCCAAAGTGTGGCCCTAGTCCCTACATCGAATGGGGACTGGAACAAAAAAAAGTAGTAGCAGGAACTGAAAAAAAGTTCCTACAGTATTGATTTCAGTTGTTTTGCGTTGGTGCTTCTCAAACAATGACCTCTTCACCTCATCTTCATATTTATCTCCAAGTCCCCACCACCTCATCTGCACCAAAGCAGCAGAACCATTAACCACCTCAGCCTCTCAGTCTCCTCCTCCTCAAAGTGTCCAGGCCATAAAGAGCTATTTTAAGGAGATATTTTATGTCTTGTCTTGTCAGTACTTGTAATTCTTTGAAAAATCAGGCTTAGGTATTCATTTGTATTACGTAATCAATACCGTAACAATAAATCCTAACGCTAACCCATTAGTTAAGTAGTTACTGAGCCTGAATAATTCAAGTATTTGTTCATTATGATTTAAGTATTAGCCATTTACTTTTTTTTTTTTTTTTTTTTTTTTTTAATCTGCTGCTTGCTTTGAAATGGCACTTTGAAGAGGTGGGTGCAGCAGCAGAGAAATAGTTCTGCAGTTTACTACATCTGATCAACACTGCAGTTTACAACGAATACAACGTCAAATTGTGGTCTATGTGTAAGTATCTTATTGTGTGTTTAAGGGTCTCCTCTTACAACATTTACTGGTAAAGCAAGCACACATTGGCAGCACATGGAAAGTGATTTTGAAACATAGTAAGCCTTCTGTTGTTGTCTTGTGGGGGGTATTTGACAGTATCTGATTCACTCTTGCCCCCCACACACATTTGACAGCACACACGGCCTCCTCTGCTCCGGCAGCCTTGTAACAGGTCCAATGTGTTTCTTCTCTGACGCAGGAAAGGGCTGTGTCCAGGCAAAGTTTGCGCTGTTGAAGTGCTGAGCCCGGCCTTCAGTAGACAATGCCAGCCCTGTATGCGCTGCAGGGGCCAGGGGCGCATGGGTCCAGGGTCCAACTGATACAGAGTCCAGCACACAGAGAGCTAATCCTGTAAAGCAATCAAATATTGCTGTTCGCTACATGGCTTTGAAAACAATGTGTACTATTGACATCCAGGCAGCTTTTCCTATAGATGTAAAGGAGACATACAATATTATACCTTTTTCAGGTACATTTTACATTTTGTGTTGTAAACTGCAATGTTGATCTAAAATGGCTTAGAAATAGAAACAGGTTAACTGACTTTTTGTTCTTCATAGTGGCATTTCACCGTAGCAAGCAGCGGATTGTCGTTTTTATTTTTGAATCCTACATGAGTCACATGAGTCTTAATTTTCAATTAACTTTACTGAGCACTCGAGCCTCAGCTGCAGGATAAAACAGGATTACTCAAACATGCAGGAATCAATCAAAATACAAGTTTGAGGAAACACCGTGAATTTATTTGCAGTTGATTCTGCATAATAGTACCCCTTTAACAATGACTGTATGGCACAGGGTTGACAGTTCAGTTTGTACCTTTGGTCCAGAGGGTTTCCGTTTCATATCTCATATAAGCTTCCATCTTAATATCTGCCTCTGTGGCACCAGACAAAAAGAAGCAATGGAGTAAGGAAACAAAAGATGTCATTTATTGGAAACAGATACTGTGTGCTTACCATAAATATACAACCTTCGGTCCGCCAATAAAGTGGTTTTCAGTCAAAGAATTTCAGTCCCAAATTTCGGTCCTGGTGTGGACTTGGTTTGGTCATGTTCAAGTCCTTGTTTGGCCCTGGTTTAGGGCAGGTTTAGTTTTGGGGTTTGTTCTGATTTAGTCCCACATTTGATGTGGTGAATGAGTGAGAGTGCACATGACACGTTCCACTACAGTTTCACTGAAGTGTTTCTGAACATAATTATAGTGAAGATTTTGTTTTGGAGTCGTTTTTGGGGTAATTCCAAAGTCTAATTTACACAATAGTTATTATCTGAAAAACAAGAACATTTGCCAACACCTTTATTTAGCTAAATACATATAGTATAATATATTTTATGTGTGTACATTGTGTTGGCCTTTTTCACCTCGATTCAATCCAATGGTGAACAAAAAAAGAGTGCTGAAGTTCAACAAACTGTAATAGAAACTTTCCCTATTTTTAAATCAATTCATACAACAGAAGTATTTTATTTTTGGACATAGTATAAACACATACAGTGATATAGTTATACTCATTCATGTACAGTGAGGGAGGGGGTTGCCTTGGGGCTGTAGTGAGGCAGAGCTGTCTTGGTGGGGGTATCCTTGTGCAGATGTTTGATGTTCTCTGTTGCCTTTTGTTGCATCAGCACAAGGCGGTCTTTGTGTGCGTAGGGGAGCAGAGCTAGCGCGGTCTGAGCGGAGAGCAGAGATGTAGGCTGATCTGGGTCGCATAAGGGATTGGGTTAGGCGAGTGCAAGACCAGGCCACGTACCCAGAGTCTCTTTGGTAAGACTTTTGGAGGCTCTGAGCACGTGAGAAACATGTTTACAGACTGTGCACCTGGTCAATAGGCCTTACGTCTTCACTGTATCCATGTTGTTTACCATGCACTGTGCACTAAACTCATTATTAGGAGATATTGAGCACACTATTAAAGACATTTGCTGTACTACTTTACTGACTACTTGCACCAAATGGTAAGTAGTATAGCTAAATATGACGCTTTTCAGTTTGATTAAATGTGTTCACTTTGTCTTAAGGGGCCGTGATCTGGACTGAAAAAGCTTGATTGGCGCAGCTCCCGACACTATTTTTGTTTTGTAAGAAACCCTGTTCTGTACAAAAGATCTGTCTCAGGCCAAACTTAGACAGAGCTGTGCAACCACGTTTGTTTATATCAGTGACACATGAAACGGGGGAGCTCATTGGTCAGCTGACATTTAAAACAAAATCAAACTTCTCTCATCTCATTGATTCTGCATAAATCTGCAATGTTTTTCAGTCCCATGTTTGTTTTGATACAGACGGACCATGCTTGTCCCTGATAAACTAATCTACCTGTCAATTACGCCCAGCTTAACTCTTAACCTGTGTTAAATGTGTTGAATAGGCAGATATTTTCATTAATTGCATATGCATTTGTGTTGGATCAAGATAATATAAGTGCATGAAATAAAGTGAAATAACGGTCAACATGTAATTGTTAAAGACATTTTGGAACCAATTTAGATCATATTAATGGTTACACAAACTGTAATTCCCCTAACACCAAAGGACACTGATGCCAAGTTGGCACACAGTTATTTAAACACCACACCAGGCTGTAATCCCTCTGTGTATTCCACCATTGAGGCTGCTGAGAGCGGCCCGCATAGCAACAGCAGCTTCACACTATAGAAGCTGGGACCGAGCACAGCACAATCACACAAACAGAGCAATGCATCCGATACACATGTTTACATATTGTTAGTGACAGGGGATCAGTGTGCGTCAAATCCCCTGGGTGTTTTTCAAATCAGCCGAAAAGACCCACGGCTTAGCCACAGAGTGACGAGTGGGCCGAGGACAGAGAGCTCTTTTGAGTCATGTCTGCAAAACACACAGAAGACGTGCAGAAAGTTACATTCTTCTTTGGCCCATTTGGATATTTTGGGGGATTTGTAGTGTGGTGAGATTCAAAAAGTGTTCATTTTCCTTTTGGTCGTAGTGAAAAGCTAGGTGTTAGGGTCAGTGGTTTAGGTGTAGGATTAGAGATGGTTAGAGTTTAGGGTATATGTCGTGTGCCATTGAAGGATGGGTCAAATGCAGAGATCCAATTTCCATGGACAATTCCCAACTATTTATTTAATATGTTTCAGTTGAACCATCACAAGAATACACAAGATTTTAGCGGCGATAACTCTCGACAAAAACATATCTATACGATGTCAATGTTGAATACATGAGAACAAAGACATGCTTTTGTTCTTTCTAACCACTCAAAACGAAACAATAACTTTCTATGTTACCGTTTCTAAGCTCGGGTGCTTATTTTATTTGACCATATAGTAGGTATTTTTAAAGCATTGTTATTCATTCATCTCTGCTTTTGTTTTCAGGAATATAGAAACAATAAATCCGGATGATTTTAAGACATAATCTGACAAAGGGATTACCACTTTGTAAATAACCATATGGAAGCCACGGATCATGCCAACAAAAGAGGAGAAAACAATGGAATTACCGGCTTTTGTTTTGTTTGAGCGTTCATCGGCACATTTTGACCCGGAAAACTTAGAGACCCCAAAAAACCTTAAGAATCACCTAGTCGAGGGGTGTCCAGACTTTTTTCACTTAGGGCCGCATTTTGAAACTTATACGGAGCAGAGGGCCGCAGACCCTTTTGCATTTGACATAGTTTCAATGATTCAAAGAAAATTCAAAGTTTGGACACAGTTTGGACACAGTTTGGACACAGTTTGGACACAGTTTGGACACAGTTTGGACACAGTTTGGACACAGTTTGGACACCCCTGACCTAGGCTATTTAAAGTGAGCATAACTACACATTTAGACTACACATTTCCCCATATTTAAGTTTTAACGACTACTGTAAAAAAGGACTAAACTACATCCTGTTTATACAATAGTTTTAATTTGACTAATAGAAATATATGACAAGACATTTATTATGTTAAATTGATGTGTAAACTGTTCCAGGTTTGTAAATTGTTGCTGCATTTTGGATGATAAAAAAGCAGGATTCCATTTATACTCCATATACTTTCCATTTTTCCTTGTGGACCGACACTTGTGAGTGTAAAAATGATGGTAAGTATTTTTTACCTTTCTTTTGTCTTAGTGGGAAGTAAAGCGGTGGAGGAGGATGAGCTGCAATGCCGGTTGAAGAAACCCATTGTTTTGAAGATGTAATCCGTGGCTGAACCGAAGCAGAGCAGATAATGAATGTATAGAGATTAACACATGTGGCAGATTACACGGCCAAACGGTGCCTTCCTATAGACGCAGACCTGCAGGCATGTGGGGCTAAGGTGGAGTCCTGCTTTATTCATATTGGCTCACCTAAACACATAAGCCTGATGTGGTTGGAGTGATTCTGAAAGGTGTCAAAGTCAATCTGGGCATGGGTCTGTTCAGAGTGCTACGTGTAAACTTTTTTTTTTAGGACTTCAGCAAGACTTTGATTAATTGTACTCTTCTCCCATTTGTTGGTTATGCGAACAAAAAATACAGACGCCTGGGCCTCAAAACTCC
Source organism: Chaenogobius annularis (assembly GCA_015082035.1). Classification (NCBI taxonomy): domain Eukaryota; kingdom Metazoa; phylum Chordata; class Actinopteri; order Gobiiformes; family Gobiidae; genus Chaenogobius; species Chaenogobius annularis. Next base: position 1,504,925 of record BJKM01000073.1, on the reverse strand, counting down.
TGCCATGGACAGTAAATGGATACCTTTGGAGCATACTTAGGAGCAGAAAAGATGGCCATCAGAAAGAAATGGATGACACAAACTGAACCAATCATCAAGAACTGGAACGACATTTGAAAAAATTACATTCAGACTTAATTAGAAAATGGACCTTTTTGACAGACCTTGGACCAAATGGGAGACGTTGGACAGATGCTAGTTTCGTTTGGTTGGCTATTTTGTGTTGCTTGTGTTTTTTCTCTCTCTGTGTTGTGTTCTGTGTTTTGTGTTTAAAGTTAGAAATTTGAAGATAATGTGCATTGGGTGTAGAACTAAAAATGTATTTGAATCCTCGCTGAGCAGGAGGGTCTAAGGACAGGGGGCGCTGCAGGTGTTCATTTGCTAAATCCCTGTGAACATTGTCGCCCTTCGAGGCAACTGCTGATTTTGGCTGTTACAGAAGATCATTTAATTTAATTTACTTTGTTATGTTTTGTATAGTATTATTCAATAACTAAGTTGGATATTTTGCGATACTTCACTTGGCACATGGCAATTTAAATTTGTTACATTAAATTGTACTAACTAACTTTTCTTGTGGAGGATCTGCCACCTGCTTGTCTCCATGGAGATGTTCATTGCATTGCTTGGGAGGTTTTGCGGTATTGCATTAAACTTCTCCATCTCCATGGAGCCAAGCAAATGATGCCACCAGACTAAGTTACATGTCAAATCTGTGGAGAGGTGATGCCACTCACAGTAAGAATGCATGAGTGTTTTTGAGCCATAATAAAACATGTAAATGAATACATTACCTATATAAAATGTAATGCCATACTGTGCAACATTCAAGGCAATGCAATAACATCTTCATTGTGACAAGCAGTTGGTGACATTGGATTGCATTACACGTTGAACACGTTGGATTATTGCATCAACAAATAATCACAATCTGATTATTGTATGCTCCATTATGCAGCATGAGCTCATATATTGCTAGCTTCCACTCTGCTAGCACTATAAAAAACCTCACAACTGGAGCAGCTTTCATGCCTAAGGCTACTTCAAGTGTTACTACGACGCACAGATGCAGGGAGAGGTTCACGGGGAGTGCATGCCACCTCGGAAGATGCTGATTCGCGATGCAGTTTGGGTGGCTTGATGTCCGGCGGCAGGTTTGGCCCGTCTCGCACACTTGTGCTTGCAGCTGTTGTGGTTGAGCACTCAGAGGAGAAGGCCCCACCAGGGATTCCCTCGACCGGCTCTGCTCGCTGCCCAAAAAGAATGGAATCAATGGTATGTGTCCTCGGCTTGAAAGCCAGACTGGAGTTTAGCACAACATTCCAGTGGAGACTCTGGAATCCGAAAAGTCAGTGAGGAGAAAAGCAGATGCATGATCCAAAATGCAAAAGTCATATTAGGAGGTTTTCAGTCGTGAGATAATGTGGCTTTGATGTGGTCAAACTGATTACAAGATGGGAAGTACAGTTGCTGTAAATGACTCGATTTTTGAGTTGATTTTTAAACACGTTCCTGAAAACTGTAGTTTGTTGTACGTTTAAGATCATTGGAGTTACCGAGTACAAAAGAAGCCCCTATCGTCTCACTGCTGTCTCCGCTCTGTGTGTACCTAAAAACACCACCTGCTGTGATTGGCCAGATGCACAGGTTGGGGTTTAAAACAGCTTTATTCAGCTTTCAATTGTTTTATTGGTAACATTTTGTACAAAAGGCTAAGCTAAAATCTTAAAATCATGTTTAAATGTATGTCCAGTAGTAGTATTTTTAATGCATACATTGTACTTTTATTCATGTAACATTTCTGCAGTATTTTGTGTGTCTTTCCAGAAGCAGCTATGGATTGAGTTATGTTCAAAGTATTTTTTTAATTTATATTATTCTATCAAGTTTGAGTTTTTTGTTGCATTTGAATATGATATTTACATGTTTGTTTGGAGCGATAAATCTTCTACATGTTTTCATTCCCCACTATTGACATTTTTAGTTTAATCTCATATGAAGCCAACACAAGCAGACTCAGCACAGTTCCGGTACATTTCACTTCCCAATGAACTTGAGTTTACACCTTGTAAGAGTGTCTGCACAAATGATCCAAATCTCTGTTCCTGTAAATGTGCTTAGCGCTGAGTGAACTGTCTATCGTGAGAGGATCCGTGCTCTCCATGGGGTCCCTGTACTCCTTTATTGGCAGTAATGGGCTTGATCTGCATTAAACATGAGTGAGCCCTCAGGGGGTCTTCAGGACATCCCGTTAGAATAACACTGACCAAGCAATTAATCCCTGAATTAACCATCTGATAAGGAGCTCATTATCGTTGCTAACACACCCCCTCCAGGGTAAATGTGGGGACTGGAGGTGTGGGCAGTGGACTTTATAATGTGGATTCACACCTCTGTTCATTTCTTTCCCTTTTCAATAGGAACAATTACAAATTTATAATAACTTAATTTTTGTAGGCAATTTTATTATTTGTTCTTTTGTATTTGGCAACTTTTTGTGGTATTTTTAGAGCGTGCAGAACAGCTAAGCTTAGTTCAACTAAATCAAACATGCTAGCATTTCAAATTCAGTATATGGTAACTGATCACAATAAGAGTTTAATTATTTATTTATTTATTCTACTTACAGAAATTATATTACATTAAATACATTAAATGAGAATGGATGCATACCAAAATCCTACTGTGGAACAATAAAATATACTGCATTTATTCAATCACAGAAGTTTTTATTGCTAAGAATAATGCAAAAACATGCATTCTCGCCTCGCCGCAGATCTAACCTGTACCTTGACCTGGTAGCGCTGTCACCTGCTTTTGCCTATGAAGCTAGAGAAGTTTAAGCCCCCGGGAGAGTTACATATAGCAGACATTTAACTTTAAGAAATAAAAATGAAGAGAGTAAACACACTTAAACACTGAACATGGTCTTTCTCATTGACATCCAATTAGCAGTTTACGTATTCTCATATTCTATACCTAAATGTACTGTATGAGCAAAAAAACAACAATATAATGTGTTGTTGTTGTTGTTCTTTTTCCTGTTTACTCCTGTCCGCTGTCCATGCTACGTTAAGCCTGATTCTGCTTGTCGTGTAGCGTAAACAGCCTCTCTTTTCTGAGCAGGCGGGCCTTCTACGAAAGACTCTTGTTGTTGCAGCCCCCAATCTTCTTGTTAACACCTCCTTCCTGTGTTTATCCGGGTGGGTCCGGTCCGGGGTCAGTGCTGGTGTCAGACTTGCAGGGTGGGGCCAATGAGTTGAACGCACTCATCAAAACAAAGCTAATTTGCGTGTCTTCCTACTCAGAGGAGCAAACGGGGCTTTGACAAAACTTGATGCTAATGCTAATCATTCAGTAAATATAAGAAGGGAGGGGCCTGTCTGGTCTCTGTTTGACCCTCTTCATTAGCCAGTGCAGAGGCAGACTTCTGAACTTCCCTTTGCAAACAGGCTGATGTCTCGCAAGCATGAGGGGCCAGTTATATAACATACATGTTCTGAGTATTGAATCAGGAGCAAACAAGATTACTGTAGCTGCAGAGGGGAACAAGACGTAGTCTGTTGATTGTTTTCAAATAACTATACACCAAATGTCAGTTGCTAATTTAGCTGGTATGGACTATCAACCATTAAGGCAAAGGTTAGAGTTGGATACTGCAAAACAAAGTGATGGCCAACAACTTTGCATGCAAGAACATTCAAATAATGGAACTTTTTAAAAAAGGAAGAAGAAAAAAATAGTAATGTATGACTGGATAAAGAGCATTAGTACATTAGAAGATGATTTTAAAATATGTAATGTAATTTATTCTATTTATTTCAGTTTTTAAATGTCAAAATATAATATAAAGAGATAAAACATGAGGTTTTTTCCCCCCCATTTTTCAAATGTCAGTTATAATCTCAATCCAGCGCTTGATTGTTGGTTCAGATTGTTTTGTAATTGCCTTCTTTCCTGCTGCCAGAAGTATGCTCCAAAGGTATCTATTGATGCTCCAAAGGTATCTATTGATGCTCCAAAGGTATCTATTGATGCTCCAAAGGTATCTATTGATGCTCCAAAGGTATCTATTTATGCTCCAAAGGTATCTATTTATTGTTGAGGCCCAAATTATTTTTTTTTCAGTCAAGTGGGGTGGCAAAACACACTCTGCGCTCCAATATCTCTGAACAATCGGGCAATCCCAGAACACGTGAAAATGGTAGACCCCCTTGGCAACCACAGTTTCTCCAGTAACGATATTTCCTTGTGAGTTGTGAGGACAAGCTGTTAGCACCAAGATGAGCTGTACTGGATTCCTTAAACATGTCAAATTTAACGGCATAATAATAATAATACTGATGATGACGATAATAATAGTGTAACGCATGTACCTAGTTCTTCTCGTTCTTCATCATCACTGCATGCATTGTGCTGCTCCATGTCGTCACACCATTTACATTTATGATGCACTACACCGACTCACCCCTTTAGACCAGGCTCCCCCCGTCCAAAACCCACCAACCGCCATGTCCTTCACGTCACTAACTAATGGGGCGAAAGTCCAAGTTTCAACCACGACCTTCAATATGTTTTTAACCAGATAACATCAATCTTAGTTAACCCAAGACATCTGCTTGTTTTTCAGCCAAACAAAGGAACCTTCTCAAGCGCTCCTTCGTCATCGGAGTGCCCCTCACAGTAGATGTAGTGTGCGATATAGGTCTTAGCTTCAGCAGCTGGTTATCTCTCATGTTTTGACCAGGGTACTCCGTGTCCAGCTGTGGTTGGTCCTGGTCCTGATAGTGGACCGTCAATCAGGGTGAATGAGGAAGTGCAGCGAGTGGGCCTCACTTATCAGCTCAAACATAACAACTTTGTTACTACTGAGGAGTATAACTGCTTTTTAAGTTGTTTTCTAAGGAAATAAAAGTACTTTGTACCTTAACTTAACAATAATTGTAGGCATTTTTATTTGATGATCATGGATACTCTTGCTTTACCTACTTGCCATCTTTTAGATGAGGGATCTGTACTTTCTCTCAACAATTGTTTTGAATTTTTATGTCAAAAATACTTCAACTCTGGGAGAATTTTACTCAAAGACATTTTGTACTACCTTCCCCCACTTGTCTTTGGTAATGTTTTTAAGTGTACAGGCTTATCTAAAGTACAATGTTGACTGGGTAGGTACGGTATATAATTACGGTCGTCATTCAGTTCTACATTATAATCACACAAGGGACATTCTGTCAAGTCTGAGGATGAGATCTTCCATAAATTGTTTTGTAATGAAATGTTTTATTTTGACTCGTGAGCAAATATCCTAAAATACACAATCTGCAGAATTAAGTTGTTAAATCGACGACCCTTTTACAGACCTTTTTCCTGCAGTGTCAGAGGACGGTTTCCAAATGATGTCCAAACCTTAAAGTCGACACATACACAGATTTCAAGATGACAACTATTGGAAATAACTTATTCACCTTATAACTTGTGTATTACATTTATACTTTTTTTTTTCCAAGAACATAATGTATTTTATTGTATCGGACACACTCAAATCTGAATGTAAGACTGTGGGTGCAACCCGATCATGGCAGTGAAGTGCTTTATTAAATCCAGTGATATGCGCCCCATATGTTTGTTCTGTATGTGCGATGAGCAGCTGTGTGTGTGGGGGGGCTGTGTGTGTGGGGCCCCTCCCTCGGCTCACCCTCTCAGCTGTGACAGATGTAAACACACTTGGCAGCTGGGTCTCACCTGTTGAGTTAATGAGACGTGAGATGTCACTGGGCATCCAGCGAAGATAGAGGTCCTTTTGAGGCGGGAGAGGTGGGTGGGGGGGTACACAGCGAGGGTGCTTCTCTGACCCCACAAAGAAACATGAATTGGTGACACACTGACCTGCTTTCTATGTATACAATATTCTGCCTCCAGCACTAATCCTTGCTGCTCTCAGAGGTTTTAAGACTCCTGCTGATAGCAACAGACAAGTGGGATGATAAAGTGCAGGGTCACCTGTGTTGTAAGAGTAATTGAGACCACTGAGAAATGATCTGGGCAATGATCAAAATTGTGAAGCATAAAGGGGGTAGTCAGGGTCTCAAAGGGTTTTTACCTGATAAAATAAAGGTTAGAAACAAGTAAATGATAGAATTTAGTTTATTTTGTAACTACACTACTTTATTTTACTACTATATTTAGGGTTAGGAATAAGGAGCAACTCAGTCTGAATCATTCTTAGTAAACTATTTGTTTACGATGAATTACCGTAACATTTAGACTATTGAGCGCACCTGAATATAAGCCGCACCATCTAAATTTACGACGTTTAAAAAAAAAACATATATATATATATATATATATATATAAGCCGTAGGTCCAGGTTGTTACATGAGATATTTACACAGAAAGCTGGTACACAGTAGTGAGGCACGGGTTGTATTTTTGACCGGTTGGGGCGAGCCGAGAAATGCCGTACAACATAGCTTGGCTGACCTCGCAACACATTGGGGACGTCCATCGCCCAAACATAGAATGGAGCTGTCAGAGAGCTACAAAAAAAACTAGCTTTGAACGTTGAGAGGACTTTGCTCTTGATACAACAATCATGCCAGGCTTGCACAGTCGGCTCGTGACGTCATGAGAACTGGTGGTAAATGGTAAACATGGAGAAGCACTTGGAGCGTTGCAACTTTATGATGCCAGGTGTAATTGTGCTTTTTGTGCACTTGGGGGTGATGGTGAAATCTAATAATGCAGGATTCATTGAAAAGCGCAATTGAAAGACAAAACTTTATATACTTTATATTTTGTTGAACTTAATGTAGCATATTATACATATATCGGACCATTTATCAAATCAAAGTCAATAGAACCAGTGATTATGCAATTCAATTATTTGTTCTAATGTTTGTTTGTTTTTTAAATCATCTTATATTATTTGCAAATTGTATATGACTTGCTAACCGGGCGTGTTTCCTGTCATTGATGCTTTTAGTGCAAACTCTTCTCATTGTTTATGCTTGGACTAGATTTTCTCTTGTGAGCACAAACAGTCATTGTCGTACAGCTACAAATAACAAAGTGCTTAATGACAACCTTCATTCTTCCAAACGAGTCTCCACTGCGTGACTCTGGCCCGCTCTTTTTTAAAACTCCGTGTCTGGAGTGCACACAGGTTCACGCCCTAAAGCTGCATGACGGTGCATGTGAGGATGAGGTGCCGAACTGCAAAGTAGGGAAAAGAAAGGGATGAAAAGAGGAAATGTGCAGGCAGTATGTGCTTTGAGCTGTTCAAACGGATAAGAAAAGAAGATGAAAACGCTGGAAAAGCCACGAGGAGACAGAGCGGAGGCAGCCGAGGACACTGTTTGATGTGGTTTTGACAGTACTACTGACGCCGCTGCACCGGGTGAACTCCAACTGTAGGCTTAATACTAACGTTGTCACACTGGTCATTATACACAGAAAAGGCCTCTTTCTTTTGTAATCTCCAAATCAATTGCGTTTCATGGAGGTGAAAAAGGGAAATTACAGTTAATTGGCATGTTTAGTGTAGTAATGTGCTGACTTACCAATTCCTTTTTGTTGTATTTTATTTACTATTATTTGACCAGGAAAGTCCCACTGAGATGTAGCATTTCTTTTTCAGGGGAGTCCTGGTCCCAGAGGGGAGGAGCCTAATGTACACGTTTTTAATGGTTGGGGAAACCGGAGCATCTGGAGGAAATGCAAACCCCTCTGCTACCGTGCCGACCGATCCAGGCCATGTAACCAGATCATTTTGTGTATGATAGCCGACCCACATTTTTACATTTAAACTTAAATCCACTATTGAAATACTTAATATTCATAAGCCCACCATTAGTTTTAGGTTTAATGTTTAAATCTTACACTGAAATTGGCAGGCGTGGATAATGCTCACCTGCATTTACTCAGTTATATTTACTTGAGTAACATTTTGAAGAAATCGTACTGCGTTTGGTCGTTTTTGGATGCCATGCGTTTACTTCTACTTGAGTAACATTTTGCTGCAAGTAACAAAACTCTTCCTTGAGTAAAAGTTTAGATTCCTCTTCCCACTGCTTTGTGTTGACAATATTAAATGATTCTAATGCTTGTGTTTCCTTTAGCCATGATTAGGTTTTTCTCCTTTTTTGTGTCAATCCTTTGAAAATACCGGATTTTGGGCATTATTTTTATTTAGTCCTTTTTTGTCCTTAACTTAACTTATCTAATTTATGTCCAGACAGTTACTCATACATTTACTCTTACTTGAGTAAATACTTCACAAATACTTTTTACTTTTTACTCAGTACTTTATCCACCTCTGTAAATTACCATATTGGCAATATATTTTTCGAATGCTAATGTTCAAGCTGGTAGCAAATGGACCCTTGACCTTCTCCAATGTGCTAGCAGTGAGCAAAAGTCCTTTTGTTATGTAAACTGTAGGTGAGTCTCATTTTATTGCTGTAACTGCCTGTAATGTTCAGAAGCCTTTCCTGACTTCCCCATAAAACTCAAGAGTTATTTCAGTTTTGTTGACCATAAAAAGCAGCTTGTGCCTTTGTATAACACCTTTTAACACGGCCTGTGCCCCCTTTGTGTTGGATCAGCCCACAGTCACATGCTAATACAAGCACATGCAGAAGCAGAGGTTGTTTTGTCGGAGGTCCGAAAGACAATGTCGGCAACATCTGGGGCCCACTAATCACTTTGCTGGTGCCACCCCTGAAATCCCACTGGACACTACACTCTAGATGAGAAATCCTGTCACAAATATGCTTTAATGTGCAATAATACTGTCACAAAAGCAGTTCAACCCTCTGTGTTTTAATCCCAACTGTGCGAGTTTTTAGGGCGTGTGTGTGGACCCATATGTTGGCTCTCTTGAACTCATTAGTCAAGGATTGTCATAGGAGAGAAAAATGCATAAAAACATACAGGATTGTGGAGGATTATACCAATGCGGTTGTTAAAAGGTATTAATTTAGTGCCTCTTGGAAAGATCGGATTTAATAATGGTCATGGTCGCTGAGTTAAGGCTTAAGCAGCAAACAAAGGCTTTATAACAGCTGAGTGTGAATATTTCTATAGAGGAATAATCAAGGTATGCCACTTATCATTTTGATATTTTTGAAACTTTGTGATACCGTGCATATACTTTACTCAATGGAAAACTGTGTGTGAAAATGAAACAACAACCTGGGGCATAATCCAGAGAAACAGACCCACCCAATCATGGAGAAGCGATGAGCTACTTTGCACAAATATGAACTGAATTTCAGATGGCGCTTGCGTGATAGTCCCTGGCAACCATTCCCAAACGCTGCAGGGTAATACTGATTTAAAGAAGTTTGCTCTCTCAAGCTTCCACCTGGAAACAACAAAATTATCCAGTCTGCACCAAAATACGCATCATTTGTTTTAATCAACTTCATAAATGTATATTGAACATTGTAGTGTCAAAGGTAATCTTCTCAAAATGCATTTTTCTTTCCAAACATGTGCGGCACTTTGAAACGATTGCGACTTTTGACTTCGCTTTCTTTGCTTGCTCTCTGTGTCATGACAAACTCTTCATATCTAAAAATCCCTTCTGTAATTTGCATTTTCCCCACTCACTGCCAGAGTCTTTCCTTAAAACAACATAAAGTCCAGTCAAATCCTAGACATTACACATTCCACCAAGAATATGCTTTGTGGCCTGTCTGACTATGTTTAGCAGAAGCCTGGTCTAAATATAGCACAGCCTCTCTCTGTTTAAAAACCTTAACCCTCATTTGTGGCTGGATTCCCTACTCTGCCAAAGTTCACACACACATTTTTCCAAGCCCCGTTCTTTCTGCTCCGTCACCGTGACAGAAGAACGCACGTCACCAACAATACAACCTCAGTCTACTCTGGCATCTGACACCTGTAATTCTAGTGGGAACGTTGAGCTCCGTAATAAGCCGTCTTTGCCCTATTGTTTACAGTTTAAGGACTATTTATGGCAGTTCTAATTTTAGCACTGGTGACTCAAATAGCCTTTGAAGGTTTTGGACCTCATAAGATAACACCATTGATGTCATGGGTGAGGTGCAGAGGTGGCGAGAGCGCGTAAACAGACCGGTTTGTAGTTTCTATCGTATTTTTGGAAAAGGACAATCCCGCAAACTGGTATTTAGTCTTAAGGCTATTGGTTTAGCCGTGGGAGAAACATAACAATTGCTCAAGACCTTTTGAAATGCCAGTCGCTATGAGGGCGTGTGACAGTAGTGCGGCTACAGGAATATGGAAATTCTTGCAAACTAGAAAAACTTGCAAAAGGAATCAAGTGCAAAACATGTTTTATGCTTTAAAAGAAGTGTAATTTGTGAGATGACTTTTGATTACATGTTTTAAATTTCCCATTTGTTTGTTTCTGTAGTTTTCAAATTCTTCCTCTTCAAATTTTCCTCAATTATTTTTCTGAAATTTTGCATATTGAGAAACTGTGGAGCGCAACAGTTCGAAGCCTTAAGAAAGACATTTTGACATTTTGTAAAAACATTTCCCATTGACAGAGGCTGGTAATTAATGCAGTTTTCCACCCCCCCGTCACAAAAAACAAAACAAAATGTGTAATATGAAATAATATATTACACATTTATACCACATACTGTACTCTTTTTGCCTTTAAATTCAGTCTATTTTCATTTAACACCTTTTTGCATTCCTTTATTCAATCATGGTTTCTATTTTGCGATTATTACTCATTGTTTTAGTTTTATTTTGGGTTATTTTGCTGTCGTTTTATCAGCGAAGCAAATTCCGAGTTTGTGAATTGTGCTCACTGACAATGGCAATCAACCTTTTTCTGACATCCACATTTATGTCCTCTTTTTTTAATGAAAGTCAAAATGTACAGAAACACAACCTTTAGTCAGGGTATCACCATGAACTTGCCAAAAATAACTCCTCAAACCCTATGAAAAGTACTTTTTACTTTTCATTTCAAAAGAGAGTGCAATAGAAAGTACAGATACCTGCTCTCAAACGCAGTGAAGTAAAAGTAACAAGTATTCACTGTAAAAACGATTTAACTAAAGTACAAATAACAAATGTTTTACAGTACTTTTACTTTTGTACTATTGTTTCTCAGCTGCTTGACGCCTCAGCACATTTTCATTTTCGAATCCTGGCAGCTTTTATCAATAACTCACAATATGAAATCATACAGTGAACGATGCTCCTCACTGTTTCTCATCATGGCATTGCTATAGCCAAAACATTCACGCCCTCTTCCTCTCTCTTATCTGTTTCCAGGCTTACACCACATGAAAAGAAATAACCACAATCACTAATTACATTACAGTAGTGTGATTACGCGAACGATGCTAGCTCACTAACAACAGAGGATTGTCGAGGTTTCTGCACGTGGACAAACGCAACACGAGTTCACTTTTAATCCTTTCTATACAAGCACATTCTTTGTCCTCCGCCAACCCGCGAAACACAGAAAGCTGATTCGTCATTGCGAAAGTTTCACTGCTCGGAAAGGGGAATTTATGGAGACGTTCTGAGATTCTGTGTGAAACTGTAGCACTTGCAAATCCAAATTGTTCCTTAAAAGGCTGAAGTGCATTTTCTGTTGCTTTCTCGACATGAAAAGAAACTACACATAATAACGAAAGTAGCAGTAGAAGTATAGTGTGGGAGCAGCACGTTGTATATCAAAATGTGGAAAGCTACAGTTTCAGCTTGGTTTGGACACATTTAGATTTATTGAGGTTAATTGGTCTGGAAATTTTCATATATAGTATGAAAATATATTCATATATATATTTTCATATGAGTCAACACAAAAAGGAAAAAACACGCACTTGAGGGACAGACAATATATAATGTTATTAATAAAACCTGTTGGAAATACCATGAAACAAGTAAAGTCTAGACCAAGTAAAGTCTAGAGAAGTTGAGAACTAATCTAAACTTCTCAAATCAGACTGAATTTAACGGTGCACTATGTAACTTTTCTGGTGTAGGGTCTGCCTCCTTCTTTTCTCTGAATGGAGATGTTATTGTTTTGTCTGCAATGTTCCAGGGTTTGGCTTTACACCTTTCTATAAAAAAAAAAAAGTTTTTAAAAAAGAAGACATTTCATCTTGCATTTAAATTAAATTGCAAATCAACATAGAGCTCTTAACTAAAACAACCTTCAACCAAATTCTTTATCACCCAAAATCCCTATAAAACAATAAGAGGCCTATCTCCGCAGATATGACCTGTAACTTAAGTTACATACATATAAGTTTAATACGATACTGTGGAACACTTCAGGTAATAACATCTCCATGGCGACTCCTAAACCAGAAAAGTGCACCTTTTAATAATTGTAATTGCTGTAGATTTCCAGTTTTTGCAGGGTGAACACGATTCTATAATGTCATTTTTTAATGTAGATAAGTATTCTTGAAGCATTAACGCTTTTATTCAAATGAAAACAAGATCTGCAACTTTTGATTCGTGCAATAGCAGCGTAGGTAGCACCAATGATTTACTTCAGTGTTAACCTACATGACTTTGAAGTGCACTTCAGAGTGGCAATCCCTTTAATGTATTGTGTGTGAACTTGAATGAAATAGTAACTCTTTCAATGGAGTATCTGTTGGCACTCACATCATAAATTAAATGGAAATTGCTCCAAAGTATAACGTAACAACCTTTAATCATCCGTGATCATCATTTTTATTATGTGTGAAATTGTTAAGGTTAATGTAGACTTTCATGTCCTTGTTGAAAAAGTTATCTTCTGCATTCAACCCAACCTTCAATTCCGCTGGAGAAGTCTGTGAGATGCAAACTCTGCACACAGACGCCCAGTAAATGAATCACCCTTGAATCGTGTTGATGTGAGTCTAAAGTAGAAACCAGTAGTTGTTTTAACACCAGTCCACTCATTTGTTGGTACACATTTACTTTTACCAAGGCAAGTTCCATTGGATCCCTTTCTATTTCTGCTTCGTAAGGTTTCCCTGTGGGTTGAAAAGTATATTGTATTGTGAGAAACCGGAGTATTTTTGGAAGAGACAATGGGAATGCCGTAGAAAGCTTGCCATTATGACCCACCCTGCCCATGGCGTATCACTTCCAATGAGCTACAATTGTCCAATTCGTAGACAGTAGATTACAGGCCTGAGAAAACACAGGCCAACATTAAAAACAAAAGGTTATTCTTTCCATCTTTCACTTGAGTCACTTGTAGTTTTTGAACGGCCATGGCTGCACAACATGGAGATGCAGAGCTTGAAACTTTTGCCATGGGACTTTTGATTCTGTGGCGTTTCTCCGTAGTCCAAAACGCAGGTGAAAGTTGATAGTAAATTTCTTAAATGTGACACTTAAAGAATGCAAGATTCACCTCCTAAGCATTTACATTTCTGCAGCCCCATGCCCTTTCTCCCCCATCCGACTCCCCTTTCAAGTCAGACTTCAGCTAACTCCCCATAGACTCCATGCGTACAGTAACTTGAACACATGAAAGCTTGCAGGCCATCCGAGCCCAGTGCAGCTGCAGCCCGTTGGCTTTGAACTCCCCCAGAAGACAATTCAACGTCCAAAAAGCAAGTGTTCTCTCTAATTACACTGCCTCTGTATTACAGGGCGGCCCCAGTCAAGTCAACTGTGCCTGTCGCTTTGAAAGGTCGAATAAGAAAGGTCTGGGTTTAATTACTCCACGACAGAAGCAGCTTAGACACACTTCTAGGGAGGCTAACGAACAAGAGTCGGAGACAAAGGAGAATGACGATCAAGAAGTTGGGGACAGCTTTAATACTATGTTAGATGTGCTGCACTGAACGTATACTTAGTGGAGGGTTTTGGTCAAGACAACGTGCTTTTATTTGAGTTTCCCTGAGGCTTCTGGCTGGGATTGAACTGTGTGACCAGGTGAAAACGCTCACTACATGGACAAAAAAAAGTGAGACAGAGCAAGCTTTCCTTAGCAGATCATGAATGTACAATTTAAAGGTGCACTGTGCAACTTTATCCGCCATCTGCTGGTCTTCATGATGTTATTGCTTTGCCTGGAATGCCCCCACAGCATGGCATTCAAGGTATCTATCTAGCATTCAATTACAGAGGTTTCATTGGTCAAAAATATCTTGAAAAACATGCGGTCTTACTGTGCGCGGGGAGGCTTATCCACAGATCTGACTTGTAGCTTGGCCTGCTGGTGCTGCCTTCTTGTTTGCATAGAAATATTTAAGTTGAATGCAATAATGTAAAAAAAAAAAATCACAAAAAAAAAAGATAATATCGCCTTTATCTTAACTTTAGAAAACTACAATTCGCACATTTGCACTGTGAGCATTATTTGTTCATCCTGACACCTAATATACCAGCATGCATTGTTAAGAATCTGTGGACAAAAGGTTATTTGACATCCCAGTCTACAGTGACATGGACCAGTCTGTGATCCACCCATTAAAAACACCAAGATATGGGTTAAGATATCCAGGCCAAAAACACATAACCGTTCATCTGACCTGCTTCCATGTTCATTACCGGTACTGCGTTTGACCTACATCCAGAGGAACAAGCCGGTGAACATGTGTCACCAAAATAAATGATGAATGGAATAGAATGGGCACTTTACAGAAATTGCTGGTGGCCTTTTAACCCTGAAGTTCATTCACTTTGAGCGTGTCCAGTCCAACGGCAAGATTCTGAATGAACGTTATAGAGTTTGTCTGTGTCTGGAAAAATATCAATTCCTAGGTATATATCAACATTGAATAAAATGATGATTCAGCATCCCATACTTGCTCTCAATATCAATCTTCCCCCCCCCCCCCCAGACCACAGACAGTAGTGCAGCGGCGCGTCTATTGAGCGCACAGACTTGTCAAAGCAAGTAGGTTTGGAAGATGTCAGGAAATTCTTCATCCATTAAAAACTGACACGTGGACATATTCTGAACAGAAACAAAAAAAAAGCAGATAAAGCGTTTAAAATGTGCCATTCTCCTGATAGCTCCACTGCTAGAAGTGTTGTCTTAATTATGGTGAAAGAAAGATACAACTAGTCTCTGGTGGTGTGGAGAAAAACAACTGTTGTTCTGGCTGTTTCCACTCATTACTGTACCAAATATTGCAATCACCCTTTTTGTTTAAACTATGCCGTTTACTGTTTTCATGAAAGTGTGTGGCCTATTAATTGGGTCCATTCACAATTAGGATGCATCAGATTAATATATAAATAGTTTTCATTATCATTATTACAATTATTTTCGCATAAAAAATTCATAGCAATGCATCATAGTATGTACAAACCTATGCCTATTGTGTCGAATTGAATTGCATGGAAAATGCATCGAACTGTATGGAAGCGGGACTGCACTATATCGAGATATGTATTGTATCGCCAGCTTCCTAACGATACCAAGCTCTCGTCTGGATAGATTTTCATGGGGCTTTGCAGTTTCTCCACAAACCTAGAGCATGCACAATAATCCTCGGAACTCTTGATCCTCGCTCGACATCCTAAAATGATCCCATGCTCCTCAGTGCAGCATTGAGGGATCAACACATTTCTCTACGGGACAATAAAGCGTTAAGCCTACAATTTATTTAATAGTTTTCCAATTAAACAGACATAACAGTGTATCAGTTTCTGAAGAAACTGCGCACTTCCACAGAGTGCAGAGAGTGAGAGAGGGAGTGAGTCATTGCACCACATCATTTAGCCCTCCTTTGAGAATTGAAAGTGGTCATCATTTAAATGGAATCATGAGATGCGCAGTTAGTCATACAGTAGCTCATGGATGATATGATATGGGATCATATTTGGCTTAGAGAAAGCATCCCACAGCGTACCACATTGACAGACTGGTCCACTCGATTATGATGAATCCTGATGACTGCAGCCAAGTCAAGGTGTTCAGGCCCAGAGCCTTAGAGCTAAGTTGAGTCACATGGATTCAACAACAGCAAATAAAAGGCGTAGTAGCAATGAGAAGCTTTCAAAAGTACTTTTTATGAATGGCTGGTACGTTTTGTCTCTTGTGTTGCAGGCAGAAACCAAGCGGCTTAGAGATGACTTCAAACTAACGGTCAGTTTTATGTTTTGGTTCTTGTGTGGAAATGACTAACTAAAAACTAAATAACCTAAAATAAATAAAGTGCGCATTGAAAGTGAATGAAAATGTTGAAAATATCTAGCAGAAATTACACAGGCAGTAACTATTAGTACTACAGGTGTTGAAAGGTGTTTTTTAACTGTATCACTATCATTAAATGTTAGTGAAGCTAAAGGAAAGTTGTATTCCAATCCAAAAAGTTGTAATTTGGACAGTCTCAATGATCAAATACACAGTGATATAAAAGCTGTTAACCATGTGTTCATTCTATGTCCTTTGTGTTAAAGTTGAGCGATATCGTATTTCATGGTGGGCTCCTGGATGTGTTTGAAATGTGACCAGTTGATTAAAAAACAACAAAAACACATCACAAATCTATTCCCAAAAAACACTGTTCTCAGATTGTCCAACTCGTGTGTGCAGTGTCATGCTGATGAACGGCTCTGGGAAGAGAAGGGGAAGTGTAGGAGAGGGAAGTAGATTAACGGCAGGATGCCACAGAGACGCTCTCATTCGCCTGACTGCAGCTCAGCAAAACAACATGTGTATGACAGACACGCGCAAAACATACAGAAGTACACACGGGCCGAGGAAGTGACGAGAGGGCCAGAACTGCTACAATCAACACGGCTGAGTTCTGCTAAATGTTGACACGCAATACAAGGACATAATATTGTGCGACGCAGGGCCGGTTCCAGGCAGGCCTTTTTTTAGAACCTAAACAAGATTTTGCTTGAGGCCGATATCAAACAACATGTGCAGTTTAAATAAATGGACGTATGAACAATGGTATATATTTGAAATAAAACATGAAATCAGGAGTGGGCTGGGGGAGGAAAACAAGTGGGATCTCTACTGGAGCATGCCACATTCATCAGCAGTTACATTTTTCTGTTTACAATTTGAAATAGGCATACGTAGAGGGGCCCCCTATTGGTTGCGGCCCTAAACATTTGCTTGAAAATGTAATAACATGCACAATATGCAGTGATATTTAGTTTTTTTCTTTTAATATAGTTTGTAGATGTAACTATAGAGCATTTGCATATAAACTGCAGCTAGTTATCAGTTAAGCATGTTGCATTGTATGTCTTTCAGTTGATGCATTGATTGAATGATTGAATACAATTTTCCTTTTTCCTCTATAGAAAATTAGGTCTGGGTTAAGTGCAACATTGTGCTCTATATACGACATAAAAACATACATCCATACATCCTGTGCTCAGGTCTCTGCACTGGCTTCCTGTGGCTCAGAGAATAGATTTTAAAGTAGTTATGCTTGTGCGCACGTCTCTTAACGGCCGTGCACCAAAATACACCACAGACATGTTGGTGCCATGTGAACCTGCACGGACTCTGAGAATCTACTGGACCGGACTCCTGCCGGGTCCAAGAGTCAGGACTAAACATGGGAAGGCAGCGTTTCAACATTACGCAGCTAAGTTCTAGAAGAGCCAACACACACTTCCTACTTTAACAATGTTTAAATCTAGGCTAAAACATCTCTTTTTAGCTTTGCATATGACTGAGGGAATTCTATCCGTATTTTACGATTTTTAATATATTTTAATGTGAAAAATTCTTTATATTATGAAGTATTTGTACATTGGTTTGTATTTGTTTTTTGCAGTTCTAAACCACTATGAGTTGCGTTTTGTGTAAATGGCGCTATACAAATAAATCTTGAGCTGCCTTATATTTGTGTACAGCACTTTGTTGACTGCATTGTTTTTTTTTAAAGTTCTCTATACATGAAGTTGGATTGCAAAAAGGAAACACACAGAAGAATTATTTTGTATACTTTATAAACCAGTCTCTCTTCATTGATGGATGTGCAAGTGGTCTTCTTTGATACTGCGTCCAGTGGCACTGTGCATTCGGACCACAGGCGTGGAATGTCCTGTACGTTTTTAAATAGCGTTAACCAGAGAGAGCCTGATCATTCTGCAGTTCAAAGTCTCACCTTTGAGCAGAGGATTAACACTTTGTCCCGCCAGCACCGAATAGAGAATGTAGGGCAACTAAACGGGGAATATGTGCTCGCTTTAAGAGGAAAACAAAGCCGCAAATACCCTCTAAGATGTCTCTACAAGGTATTTTGATTCCTGACTTGTGCTAACCTGTTCTCTGTAAAGGCTATTTATAGAATGCTGTTTACTTTTTTAAGCAGTACATTCTATTTTGGGTAAGTAACAACGTGTGGTTTCCATCTGCGGACATCAGAGTGGCTAATACAGTCTGTGGCTGTTCCCCGTATAATAGGAAATGTACCACTGGAGAGTGAGCTCATGTGATAGTGATTACGAGGCAGAAGTCATGCTCCAAGACGGTGCTTGAGATGGTTCAGATCGTTAGATGAGTTGCACTAGTTAATCTAAAGCATAAAAATGTTATAATGAAAAAGAAAAAATAGTAACGCCAGCAGCAAATTTACTTAAAAGTTCTGTGTACGTTTTCTGGTACAGAGTCCTTTTCACAGTTTGCCATTAAACTTATCCATCTCCATGGCGACAAGCAAATGATGTCCCAGGGCCAAGTAACAGGTAATTTTGCAGCAGTAAAAAAACATTGAATTAAATAAATGCATGATAAATATGTATAAACATTCCAATAACATATCCATGGAGACAAGAAAAGTTACATAGTGCATCTTTAAAGCAACATGTCATAACATATAAGTGCACAGTGAAGTGAAGTACCTGTGGAAGCGTCTTGTGTAGTTTGTGTAAGTTTAAATGAGCAGTAACTTTTTTCATCAATGAAAGTCAAAGCTGTTTTCCCACGGTAAACATATATTGTAAAAGCATCAATAATGAGCGTTTTTCTTCGCTGTGAAGCAGGAAGTGCACTGTTAGCATGCTGGCTAACCGTGGTGGCAACTAATGGTAGTGAATATTTAGAATGCTACGAAGGCATTATGCGAGAGATACATTTGGACTGCTGCAAGGAGTTTAAAATTCACTAGTTCTGTTTTTTTTTAGTACTGCTTCTGTAATGTAGACTCTATTTGGAAATGTTTCCTCTGCATTTGTCAAAGGAAAAACCATAGCAACTTACCATTGTGTTTGATGCAAATGCACATATAAACAACTCGTGCCTGAAATAACCTCCTGAATGTATAACACGCTCGTCCTTAATCGGAACAGCAGTGGAGCTAACAGCATGTGGAGGTAATTGCGTAAAAGTCATCCTGGCACACTGCAGGCCGCTAAATCACAGGCTTGTGTGTGTGTGTGTGTGTGTGTGTGTGTGTGGCAGTTATTACCTACTTAACTATCTGAGAGTATGTCTGCCTCGCTTCCCAACAGCACTCTTAGTTTTTCTCAGTTTTCTCAGCTCCTAATGCCTCAGCCTTGTCATTTTCAGCTATTTCTATGAGTGTTAAAGGCCTGTTGAGTCAGTGTCTGCAGTCTGGTGAGGTTAGGTTTCAGTTAGACTATGGGCAAAAGCCAAGAGACAGGGTGTGTAGTTAGCGTCTGGGTGGAGGACAAATGAGCGTGCGTGAATAAGATACATGCATACAGTGGGCGTGTTGCTAGCCATCTGTCTGCGGGGGCCTTGCATTGACAGTTACAGCAGCAGTGCCCCCGATGTGCCAGACACCTGCAAATAAACCCCGGCTGGATAATCAGACGAGACAATGTTATGAGACACCATTGGCTAGCACGAAAAACGCACAAAATAAGACGCGCAGATCACATGGAGGTGTTGATGGTTCTGATTTGAGAGAAGCACAACCTTATTAGCCATGTGCTTCCGTTGGAATGTGCAAAGGCATGGTGATGTTTTTCGATGTCAATAGTGTGTGATGTATGGTCTCAACTGTGAATGGAATATGGAACACAAAGGGAAACATTCCAGGGCGGATGAAAAGTCTGTTGTTTGTGAGAGCGACAGTTGACAAATGCGAGGCAATGTGAGTTCAAAGCAAGAAAAAACAAGTATAAATTTGTCTGGCAAGTGACATATTAACTATTTATTGTGCTTTACACACATCAAATGCAGATGACAAAGTGTGCATGAAAGGAAAATCAAAGCTAAACTAGAGCTTTTACAATAATTAATATATTATTGTAATGAGAAAAGAAAAACAAGAAAAAGAAGAAGGTAACGGATCCCCCAGAAAACATGTGCAGCCTTTAAACAAAACAAAAAAACGAACAGTATCACATTTTTGCGCACAATACATAAAAAAATTAAATGACCTGCTGAACTGGATTGCATTTGTTGATGAAGTTTGCGGAGTCATATAGCTATGGTTCCATGGAGAGAAACAGGTGATGTCTTCAAGGTATTTTTAAGCAATAAAAACACCTGTAATTAACTAATTGCAAGTTCAAATACTGTACTGTGGAACATTAGTGGCAAAGCAATGGCATCTTCTTGGAGACAATCAGGCGGATAAGCATAGTGCACCTTTAACTACATGTTTTTAATAATATAGTTGAGACACACTGGTCCAGATGGAAAAGAGTCACACACAAAAATGCACTCACACACACATTTTTCATCCTAGACAGACATATTTTCCCCTGACATGCATAAGCCATAACATGTAAACACCACAACCGGGCCATCCATGCAGACACAGCACATGGCAATCATGAAGAGTGGGTTTCCAAAAGATGCTATGTCAACAAGACAGTTAAGCAGCTCCTGCAGCCGCACATGCTAGCGCGCTGGAAAACATGACGGAGAGAAGTTGTGGGCACGCCTGACAACAAAGCCCTGTGCCCTCAGCTGCCCTCACTACTCTGGCTTTTCCTTTAAGAGCGAGCGTCCTACACCAACCCCTTAATACAGTGAGGCAGAGCTTGTGCAACCCATGCCTGCTTACAGCTCGAGACAGTGCCGGCTGGAAGACTCCGGAGAAGATTACATGAAGAATCAACCCTTTGTACGGTCATGTTATACAATCATGAAAGCACATGAAGACAGCCTGGCCTGCTGTATAGAATTACAGAACATTTCCATAACTTTTAAAGCAAGAATTGAAGTTTGCATGTCTAAAATAAAGAGAAAAAAAAAGAGCACAAAATTTCAACAACTATTGTACTTAGCAAAACTTTAATGAATTGGATTCTTTTATTGATTTATTCATTTTTCAGTTTTCCTTTTTAGCTACTTCCTCCATACACAATTGTCTCTGTTTCTGTACATAGTAATTTTAACATACAGTGGGTAAATCATTGTCTTAATCCTAAACCATGTAATTGGTCTAAAACTTTTCATAGAAGAAGAGAAAATTTACTTCTACTTTTCCGAGAAAAATGTCCCTGTAACAAGCCGCTTATTGTATTTGCGTTTTAATGTTTTTTTTAATGGCTACTCAACAGTTTTGAACAAAATATGATCATTTTAAAAGGATTTTTGACCCGTAGGCTTTATTAAACAGGACCGTGTGAAATGGGGACGAGAGCGGGAAGGACATGCAGCAAATTGTCGGAGCCAGATTTGAACTCATGACGCCCACGTGCATGTGTGCTATCCAATCAACCACCAAGCAACACCGAGTCGTAATTTTTTTTTTTTTTTACAAATGATTGCAATCAAGGACAGGGATATGGGCGGGGATAGGGTTTAGGTGAAAACGTATTCAAGCCTCGAGTGCAGGACAATACAGCGTTACTCAAAGTTGCATGAATTGATCTAAAAAGCAACAAAGCTAATGAGAAGAAAACACTATTATAACATGGTCTTAAAAGTCAATTTCGCTTTATTATGTCGCCTTTAACCCACTGCACCCTGCGTTTGCAAAAGAAGTTTCTTTATAGATTTGAGTTCAAAGGGAGCGAGATTACAGGCAGGACATTGTGATCCCAAACAGACGCGTGCAGCAGTGGGTGCAGTGGGTGCAGTGGGTGCCGTGGGTGCCGTGGAAGCAGTGAAACGGCGCGCACAGTGACACTTGTTTCCTTCAGACCCCGGGGTCACATTCAGTCCAGGATGATGAGATGAAGAACTCGCGTTAATGGGATTAGTCGGCCCTCCACCTGCCACTGCATTATGGGCAAAAAGCAGTGTGTCTTTTAAGTCAGCAGATCCCCTCTTCCGGTTTGAAAAGTCCATTTCATTAGATTACAGCAGCGGCGGACAAAGAGAGCGCAGACGGACACATCAGTGACAGCAAGATTAGCAAAGATCCAAAGACCTTTTTATTGGACTTGTAAACAAAATGCCCTAATTGGCCAAATCAGTGAGGGCCAGGGTTAGGACTAGAATACAAAAACAGATGATAAACTTTTGTTCCATACATGTAAAAACAAATCAGTTGTTTATAGGAAATATTCAGATTTTATAATAATAATAATAATAATAATAATAATAATAATAATAATAACAACAATAATAACAATAATAACAATAATAATAATAATAATAATAATAATAATAATAATAATAATAATAATAATTGAGTTGTCCAAAATGTAAGACTGATGCAGAGTGGTGACATCCAAAAAAACATGGATCAGAAATGCATAAATGTCACAAGTTAAAATGAAAACATGCCAATGAAACATTTCAAAAGCAATGAAGCGGATTCCTTCATATTTGGCAAGTGTTCAACCATAAAGGCTTTACGTCCTTTGGAATATAGTTGCACAATTATTAGCAAAGATATCATTTTGTTTTGTGCAGGTTGAAATTGAGTGGAAGAGAAGCGGTACCAGAAATGACCTCTGGGCCACTTCTCTTTTGGCCTGTGTAAAGTATAAAGTATAAAAAGGTCCCGTACATGTTTTACATTTACTGCACAATCTCACATTTGTAACTTCCACATTTCAGATCAACACAACTCTGAATGAGACGAGCGAACCGTGCGATAGCCACGCGTGTGTCGGATACATGTGTGTATGACCCATTGTGGTTCACCTCACATTTGCATGGACAAATGTTGCCAGGTTTCATTTACATTTATCACGTACAGCTCATTTGCCTTGTACTGTGTGCAACAGACCGCTGTATGACATGTTCATTACACTACTGTTTATTGTCAAATAATAAGAAAATCCCAGTCAAATTGTTTCCAAGTCGGAGTTTTCCAGGTGTTTTGTCCTAATGCAAGGTCATCATTTTACAATCTGTTATCTTCCTGGACACATTTGTTATTTGTGCTAAACTTGTTGCTTTTTTTCCCTGTACTTATTATTGAACTATAACTTAAGTATGTCATCATTTTGCATCATTGTGAACCGTAATATTGATCTAAAATGACTTGGCAATGGAAACAAATGAATTGCTTTTGCGTTCAAAACTGAAGAACTGATAAGCCCCGCCTCTTCATTTCATCCGAAAAAGCAGCAGATTGTCATTTCCCGGTACGACACATTTAAATACCCTACACGTGTCACTCCAAGTCTTAGTTCTTCAAATAACGGCAACTAAGCACAACTTTGAGTAAACTAATGATGAGGAAACACTGTTGTAACAAGGTAAAAACAAAAGTTGACTTGGCATAATACGTCCCCTTTAAAGAGGGTCACGCACTCAACTCGACATTTAGTTTGCCATCGTGTGTTCAAAGGTTTGAATCAAACCAAGTCCTGAGTGTCAAGCCAAAGGAAGAGGAACCATTTCTCTACTTGGCAAAGGTATTAATCTCAATAACAGATGTATCATATAACTGGCATACGAGGTTATACTAATGGAAAGTTACTGTGTTTTATAAGAACTTAATGTCCATTTTTATACCTGTCACACTTTTTTATCCCACTATTTGTTTTATATTAATAAATTGCCCACATACTGGCCGTCAACATTTGGAATCTTTGGCACTTTAAATGGTTTTAGCAAAGTCAGGGCCATTGTGCAATATGGCATGTGCAATGAAAAGGTTGAATGGTCGGGCCCACCACATTTGCCAAACTTAATTAATAATTTAAAAAGTAGAAAACCCACGCTGGCAGGGATAAAGACGCACATGCAAAGGACGGACACCCAGAGAATCCCCTGATTTACGGCCCTTGTAAACGTCAAAAGAGTATGAAAATGTCGTGTGGAGGTGGAAACACAGCGATGTAAGGAAGCCCTGGCCCGCCTGGGGATCTCCTCATGGGGATCTCCTCATGGGGATCTCCTCATGGGGATCTCCTCATGGGGATCTCCACGTCATTTGCCTGTAGTGCGATGCGTGGCAACAGTGACGGCCACATTCATATAGACCAGAATTATTATTTATATTCATATTTACATCTTTACCCGTACTGTGTACATGCACGTTTTTGAATCACAAAACAGTCGAGTGCAACAGTGGGAGTCGAACAAGATGGACACTGAACTCACCAAAATGTATCTTCCTGGCACTGTACCCACCTTGACTAGTATGAATGTGGTGTGTGTGTGTGTGTGTGTGTGACTGGTGGTGGTCTGCAAGACTAATCCAACATTATTATTATTTCTTTGGTGTCTTTCTTCCTTCAAAAGTGTTTTTTTTTACCCAGTCCTTTTGTGAACTGCACTTGACGCTGCTGTAAATGTCCTAATCAAATAATGAAACAAAATCCAACATTGGACCCTGTATTAAAGCATCTCTGTGGGAATATCTGTTGCCTGTTTAATCAAACTGCACTTTACATTTGCGTACTTGACCCTTGTATAATATCTTAGTGTCTCTTAAAGGGTTTCAAGAATGTACGGCCTATAATTTCAAGTGAGGATCATTGCCATAGCGTCGAACAATTTGAAATGAAAGTATTATGTCTTCTAACAGGGCAAAAGTCATTCGGAAATGAAATAGATATATATTTTTCCTTATACTATTGAAACGGTTTGAATTAATAAATAAAATAGGTCGGTGCAGTGCAGACCCCGTGGAAGGAGCGTGCCAACCAGACTGTGAGTGAGAAGTAGGGCAAGCATTTGACACAGCGCCACTCACACACACACACATACACACACATACACACACACACACACACACACTGTCTACTGGTCTGGTGGGTAAGTACCACAATTACCACACATATGAACATGTGAGGTGCTGCCGTCTGCATCTGCCGCTTCAAAACTCTTTCTGATGACCACTGGAGCAGCACCTGCACACAGACATCGTGTGAAGAATGAAGTCTGGAATGCACAGCACAGAACATGGACTTTTTGTAAGAAGTGAGCCCACACAAGCAGAAGTGAAGTGTTGTGATACATACGACATTTGCTTCATGTCAAATTTTCACTTTATCACCTTTGTTTTGTCAAGAATTCCAAGGAATAGACCAAGATTTAATTCAAAGGTTCACTGTATACATTGTGTGGTGGTCTTTATATTGACATGTTATTGCTTTGTCTGTATTGTTTATTCCGGGTTCATTCAATTATACATGTGACCTGTGATTTGACCTGGACGGTGTCGCCTGCTTGTCTCCACGGACATAATGTGTGTGTGTGAATTTCCTCAGTCGACCAGGTTCCGTAGAAAAAGAAAATTCCATTTTATCAACCGGATGGAATTTTTTTAATTTGCTGTCTCCAAGGAAATAGATAAGCCAGTGTCAAATAAATGAATAATACCAGATCTGAAACTGAACAAATATTATGACTGTTCTGGGAGAAAATTAGGTTCAAACTAGGACGAGCCTCCAATAAGATGTATAATAAAAATGAATAAAGATATAATAATATAATTAACTGTAGAAAGCTTTGAGTAAACACTGAATTTAGATTTTTTTTTTTTTTTTCAACCCTTTCAATTTGACTTAACTTAAAAAAAAACCAAAAAAAACAGCAAAAACAGTGCGTCTCGAAGGGTATTTGTGAGCATACGTGTTTTAAAATCGTTTCCCATCATGAAGTTGTGATGCCTCGAGCTGATTTGGGTTGTAAAGATATACAATCAGAGATAGGCCGGTGTCCTTTTCCCTGACGTGTGCACAGCTTTCCAGTGCAAGCTAACGATCGGATAAACTCTCTGTTTTTAAAATACAAGTGAAGCCACGTTAGAGTAAGAGCACGGCATAAGTACATATTTTTACTAAAGTATGCACCCTGAAAAATACCGTTCTTATGTGGAAAGTGAAACTGAAAATGACGGCGCATTGTCGTTCTGCAAAGATTCCACTATTCATGTGTTTCAGTCATGTGACTTACTTGTTGTCGTCCCCGTACTGTATTTCTGCATCCCACTGAAAAGGAAAAGGGTCGATACTTCAGACGACAGAAGTTTGGGATTGTGATCCTTGTCTTCAGCAGGCGAGGCGCAAACACCACTTAAGAGTAGAGGAAACTTGCCACAGCCAGCTTCCATTGAAGAATTCACTGTTTAAGTGTCAGATAGCAGATTTGTTGACCTGGTTTGTGGTTCATATCTCTGTAATTACAGGCTCTTTCCACATACAACAAAAAACACCCACAAAATTCAAGGACTTCTCTGTGTCAACACACAGGAAACAAACATGAAGACATGACTGACTGTCAATTGAAAAAGGACTTAAAGCCATACAATTGTTTCTGGAGACAATCCCAAACAAATAATGATTAGGTTCAAGGATTGTGGATTTCTATTTCGGATATTTCCCAACAGTTAATGGCATGGACAGATCCCTTTGTTTCTCAGCGATCTGATCAAACCTTACACTCCCCCTCGCTCACTGAGGTCTTTGGATCAGAAACTGCTGGGTTCCTCGCACTCGTTTTCGGACCAGAGGAGACCGATCCTTCCAGGCCGTTGCGTCCGGACTCTAGAATGATCTTCCACTCTCCCTGCGGTCACTGGATTCCGATGCTGCTTTTAAGGGTCCGCTCAAATCCTTTTTATTCAGTCAGGCCTTTTAATCTGTTGCTTTAGGGTCTGATTTGACTGTATATTGTTGCATGTGTATTGCTCACTGTAAGTTTTGTGTTTTATTATTTCATTCTGTGTTCTTGTGAAGCACTTTGTGACTTCTTACTTTACTTACTTACTTACTTACGACATCATTATTATGACATCATCAAATGCTAGCACATGAACCGACCTATGACAGCAGCAGCTTCCGTCTTCAGGATGGCAGTAGCAACGAGTGGGGCACATCACTTCGGACGCATGAATACAAATCCATAAAATCCTGTTGTAGATTTAAGATCGCACAGTGCTGGAAGAGGTACTTGATTTTGTTACCTAAGTAACGGTACAGATGCAGCGGCAAAAAAATGTATCTTGAGTAAAAGCAAAAGTAGCACATATAAAAATGTACTTAAGTAAAGGTAAATGTATTTTACAAAAACTATTAGAGAGTGAAATGTGATAAGCTTGATAAAGAACTTTCCTGTTTTCTCAATGTTTATAGACTTTTATAGGTAAAGACTCTGACTTGAATTTTAACAGTCACGTCAAATCAATAACATCAGCCTTTTACCATCTAAAAAAACATTAAAAGTATAGTGTCTAAACCAGACTTGGAGAGACTTATCCATGCGTTTGTCTCTAGTAGATTAGACTACTGTAACGGCCTGCTCACTGGCCTCTCCAAACGAGCTGTAAAACAGCTGCAGTACATCCAGAACGCCGCTGCTCGGTCCTGACTAGAACCAGGAAGTTACGATCACATTAGTCCTGTGCTCAGGTCTCTGCACTGCCCCCTGTGGCTCAGAGAATAGACTTCAAAGCAGCTCTGCTTGTATACAAGTCTCTCCATGGCCTGGCACCAAAGTACATCTCGGACATGTTAGTGCCATATGAACCATCTCGGACTCTGAGGACCTCAGGGACCGGCCTCCTGCTGGTGCCCAGAGTCAGGACTAAACATGGGGAATCTGCTTTCAGTTTTATGCAGCTAAAATCTGGAACAGTCTTCCAGAGGATGTGAGACAGGCCGCTACTCTGGCAATGTTCAAATCTAAACTAAAAACGGTTTTGTTTAACTGTGCATAAGACTGAAAGGATTTTCTTTGCACTCTTCTCTTTTATGTCTCCAACTGTTTTGTGATTTCTGCCATGTCTTTTACTGCATTTTTTTCCTGTTGTGTGAAGCACTTTGAATTACCTTGTGTACAAATTGTGCTCTACAAATAAACTTGCTTCCCCTATATTAGTCAGGATGTGCTAAAGAATTTCCCCTCAAATCATACAGAAAGTACTTTTTGCTTTGCAGTCCTTTTCAAAAAGTTAGTGAAGTAAAACGTGCAGACACCTGCTTTCAAATGTAGTAAAATAAAAGTAAAAAGTATCCACTGTAAAATGCACGTGAGCAAAGTATAGATGAGTACAGTACTTTTACTTTTCGCATCAGCACTAATACTCTCTACAACATTTAATTCCCAAGGCCCATGTTTTCCGTTATAGATTTGGTAGATTCTAAACGTAATCACACGCGGTCTTTTCCTCCGTAGGCTTGCATTGCGAGCGTCACTTTCCCTTGCAGAAAAAGCCTCAGCCTCATTGGACGTGAGCCCCTCCCACGTCCCCTCCTTTGCAGGCAGCGAGATAAACCCTGAGACAAAACAACTTCCTGTGCGCTAACTAAGCAACGCTCTCCTCCACTTCCTCGCGTTGATCCAGGCCCAGTGCTTTTTTTTTCCTCTGGGCACGGGGCGAGTGTGGCCAAAGTTCAAAGGTCACTACACTTCATTAGAGGGGTCATCAACACACACACAATGCAACGCCTGAGCTAGACTGAGTGTACAGGTAATGAGTTCCTGTTCAGGCAAGAATTATATTGTCAATAGCTTTGTTGCAAATGTATTAAAATGTAATGCTGAAAGTCCCTTTGGAAAATCCTCAGAAGTTTCTGCCTGAGTTAGTGTGAAAAATGAAACTGAACCTGTTGATGATTGAGAATTTAACATAAAATCCCATTGTATCATGAAGTAAACATTGCTTAGCTTGTGTGATACATGAATACAGACTGCCCTCAGAATGTCCTTTTACTTTACTTCAGCACAGTGGCTCTCAAACTTTTCACACCAAGAAGTACCTTAGAAATGTATTGGCTTTTAAACTACTACCAGATCTAAAACACATCTATTTGAACTATTCTAGGTTTAAAATATGGCTTAGTACAATGTGGTCCTATAGTTCCTTCTTTAGTGCAACATGATACAATATGGTAATACACTTCCGAGATTAAAGAAACTATAAAGTTTAATCTTCATGTCACTGTTGTAACTGTGCCATGATGTGGTGAACTTTACCAAACCACAACAGTTTGTGGCATACAGTACAATAGTGTAAACTAGAGTGTAAAGATGAAGAGGTTTGAAGTGAAAGCAGCCGCTGCACTGGGGCATTCCTCTGCGTCAGGAAACTCCACTCTGTGCACAGCATCACGGGGACGGCAACTGTGGCCACTTTCGTTTCTCTACTGCAACTCCACTGCAGCGCCACAGATAAGAATATAAAGCTATGATATGACTGAAACTACAACTAAGATTAAGACTAAAATCTTCTCACATCATCGGGAGCTGCCTCCCTCATGTCCCCATGACATAACCCTTTATAATAAGGTCAACAATATGGTTTAAAGGTCAGATTTGGGGTGAGATTATGATAAAGCAGGTAGTAACCATGACATCACTGGTGCTGCTTTAGAATTTATTCAGATTGCTTTATAATCCCTGCTGCAGAGGGTTTTCTTTTTCACAGCAACGAAGGCTGAAATACTTACACATATAATTAAAACTAAAATGTCAAATGTCCAAGTGAACAAATTTGCTCTTGCTTTGCCTGGAAAGTTGAAGAGGATGGCATTAAACGTGTCCATCTATCGTTGACTCAATTCCACATGTTTCTTGCTCAAAAGCGTGCGTTCTGACTGTGAGCAGATGTTATTTATGCACCTCTTCAGCTCAATAACATAATAACAAATACTGAATGGCTTGTTATGACTCTGTGTGCTTTGTGCATTGAGGCAAGTGGCATTTGAAGGTGTAGAATAGATACTACCACACACATTGCAGGACCCACACACACACTCCTACCCAACACACACTCCTACCCAACACCCGCGTAGAGAGAGAGAGACAGAGAGAGTAGTGACTCACATGTCTCACAACTGCTTTCTCTCCTCGCTCTCTTTTCTTCACCACGTGAGGCAGTCTTTGCTTAAGATGCACCACATTACACCCACAGACTCACGCACTCTTCAAAAAAGGTCAGACACACATCATAGAAGAACACGTTACAAAGACCTTTTACAACAACTCCACGTACATTCATCTCCAAAAGGACAAGTAGATAATCAAATGTTTGTCCAAATTCACATGGCAAAGGGTGCACTTTGCTCAGTGAAATAGGTCAGTCATTTCCCTCCGCTGAGCACAGTTCTGTGTAGTAGTTGGAACTGTATGAGCATTATAATGTAATGTTTTATCTGTGCAATTTGCATACAAAACCACACAAATACTACGTTGGTGAAACATTTACTTAGAACTCTGTATCTGTGACAGGAGGAAAGTTGGCACCACCATGAATTGTATAATCTCCTTTCTGCTTGCAAATCGTGCAAATCTTTAGCGAAAAGATGCACAAATGGGAGGGACGGATTAAGATGACGAGCCTTTTAGTTAAATGTTCAAAATATTTATGCAAGATTTAGTGTTTGCTTGTTCTTTGTCATCAGCCAGAGCGGTTGCTGTTTTTAATGCATACTTAACTTTTATTTGATTATATTACTACATTGCATTTTACAAATACTTCAGCTTGAGCAAGGTGAAATTGTAATGTAACACAGAATGCAGTCCAAAAAAAAAAAAAAAAAAAAAAAAAAAAAAGGTGCTGGTACCATTCCACAAGTTAGCATTTTGAATGGGGGAGTTAGCATTAGCCTCCAAACATCACAAACACAACTGATACCCTTCAATCACATAACTTCATGCACTTTGCAATACACAAACAGGACGAAACACACACATAAGTATTTAGATGGTCTGAAACCCCAAGAAAAATGAAATGCTCCACAAAATTGCATAAAACTTTGAGATCTCCATGGAGACGTGACTCCACCAAGTTCTTTTGCCAATAAAAACTTGTGTAATTGAATCAGTTAAAGATAGAAGTTTATATCATACTTTGGAACATTTCAGGCAAAGACATACCTCCACCAGAAAACTTACATAGTGCAGCTTTAATGTAGATGCAGCCATAGCAACGCGTTTACTTAATGCAACCCACAACCGCCCGCATCGACGTGTCTCCTCTTCAACACACTGTCCGAGTCTGATTGTCACCGTCTTGTCCATTGAAAAGCCGTTTGGAACAGTTGCCGTGGTGACTCAGACTCCTCATTGTACATCTGCTGCCTCTTCACATGCACACCCCCCCCCGGGGTGGCCTTCTGCTCACCACCCAAACCCTCTGCACCCATGTCCACTGCACCCGCTTCTGTCCTCACCTCTGACTCACACGGCACAGCAGCACCCTAGGGAGACGAGGAGGGGAGCGCGGGGGCGGGGGCAAGACGTGATTCACCCGTCAGGAGCGCGTGGTACAGTGGGTGCCGGGCTGATTCACTTGTGTGGGCTGTGAAACCTGAGCAGTGGGCTGGAAGAAAGCACCATGACACAGGCAGTAAAAAGGGCATGGTCCCCGGCTCCCCTTTGCCCCTTTGGGGGAATGACAGCAGCTGCGGCTAAATACACGCGCCGCCCCTCGAACAGCCAGAAACACATTTATTTGGAAGTATGCTGTGGCCTTTTGAAAGACGCAGTGACTAACGACAGTGTGTGTCATTGTGTTGCAGAATTGTGCATGCTTTGTATAGTTCGAAAGGCTGATTGAGTCTCACTGATGATGCTTAGGCTGTTTGCATGAATCAGACGTAATCCCCTAGTGTTAATAAAGATATTGCAGGGTCAAAAAGCTTGTGTATTAGTTGTATGCGTCCAGAGGTGCAGATACATCCTTAGAGTTATTATTTATTTGTCTGTGTCAGTGCATATAAAAACAAAACAGAAACATTCATGTAATTAGATTTTTTATTTGATTTTTATTTAGTTATGTGCACTAACAAAAATTCTGCATTTCAAGTGTTTTAGGTTTACATAACATGACATAACATCATAATTCTTTGACTGAGCTGCTGTCCTAAACTTAACTTTATTATTATTATTATTATTATTATTATTATTATCATTATTACATTTTAGAATGACCTTTTATAAATGGCATACGTGTCACAAATTGCATAAAAGATTTGACTTAAAAATGCTGTTTATTGCGCTGACTGAAGAATGCCTAATCATGTCTGTCAGACAAGATTCAACTTGGACTCACTTTCACGATGACTCAGAATGATTTCATAAAAATTCAAAACAGGAACAAAAGGCAGTGAAGTGCTAAAACTTAAAATGGAATGGCCATGACTTAAAGGATCATTCTTGCACAGGCCCATGCAGATATTAAAGAATCTGAAAAATGCAATAGCGATTGGCTCAATGCACAAGCAAATAAAACCTATAAATCATATAATAATAATAATAATCATTACCATTATTAACATGATAGTGCCATTCCCTGACAAATTTACCAAGCTCAAACTATAGATTTTATGGTTTGCCATCATAAACAAACTAAAACACATCATCCATGCAGGTTTATTTAGTTTATTTATCTTAAAAACAAACATGTTTTATGAAAGTATCATTTATTATCAATGTATTAAGTACATTTATTAAGTTTGTTAAATGCAGTAACACTTTATAATCATGCACTGTAACCCGCCCCTCTAACCTTAACCATTACTAGCATGCATTTATACGTGTTCTTACATATCGATATATACTAACTAAAAAGTATTGTAAAAAGTTAGTTCAACTCATAATATAGATTTTATTTTTAGAGTAAACAGAGAGTAATTTTTTTTTTTTTTGACACATTTATTTCTTCAAAGACTTACAATATTTTTTTTTTATTTTTTTAATCATACAATTACAAAGCTTTTTTTTTGTGTGTGTTTTAAAAATAGCTGCTTGTTTTCCGACCATTAACCAGGAACAGGCCCAGATTGCAGTCAGCCTGAGCATGGTTAATGTGCCTTCATGCAATGGGGCAGCTGTCCAGTCCCTCTTTACACAACCCAAGGGACACGGCACACTTACAATACAGAGACCCACCTATGACCTCGCGACCCCTGGGCTTGCAACCTACTGACCTTTCACCTCTTGTTGACGGGTCAGTGTTTGGCAAATGAGACAGAAGCTTTGGGACTAACTATAAATGGCTTCTGCGGTCCCGTCCAAGGGTTAAAAGCAACAGCAGTGGCATTGAAGTGATGCAATATAAAAACTATAGCATTTCCATCATGCTGTCTAGGTTTCAGCTGTGACGACTTTACACTTTGCATTCACACTTTTCAGAGGTGGCTGCTGGTCATAGGAAAAGCTCGTGTGCTTTTACAACTGCTGCCATAAAGGTTCAAGTCTCTTTGACCAGAGCTCACTGGTGTTGTGCCTTTGAGTATAAAAGAGTGCAGGGCGAAGAACGTACAAATGTGTTCCGGAACAGGCATGAAGATTATAAATAGTTTTTTTAAATGTATTTATGTTTAAGGAGAAAGTAGGAGTTGGCCTGCCTGGCAGTGGCGCGTGTTCTCAGGATTTTCCACACTGGACAAAAAATACACACTTTGCCCCACTGGTCAACAGTGACTTCCCACAGTGCGGGAATACACAGAACATCCAGTGCACTTGGCAGCATTTACTGTTGATATTGTGAAATTAAGCTTAGTATTCAGGACGAGGAGATATTTGCTCTTTTGACCACTACACAGAGAAACGTCCGCCAGCATGCAACAGAACATGCACAATGAGCAGTAAATTAGTCGTGACTAAAGTGAGTACTTTTCAAAAAGGGGCTTAACCATTGACAAAAGGGATGCAGCAATGTGGGAATCTAATGGTTTGTTCAGATTTAATACCATTGACTAGTGTAAAAAGAAAAAGGAAACTGCTTTAAACTTAAAATAACAGCATGTTCTGAAGAGTATTTTAACATGAAAAAATATTTTATTATTTGAAAGATACAAGCAACTTCTCTGGTGGAGGGTTCAGCACCTGCTTTTCTCTCAGGGGAGCAAATAACCTTGCCTGAAATGTTCCATAGTATGGCATTAGATGTAGCTTATCTCTAAGGAGACGAGCCGGTGGCACAGCAAATAACAGGTCAGATCTGTGCAAGAATGCATGTTTTGGGTAATTTGAGTAATCATAACTTAATCGAAGCAAGATAGTTACGTATGTTTAATGCCATACTGTGGAACATTCCAGGCAAAGCAATAACAAGCAAGAGGTGGAAAAGTTACATGCAACTTTAATAATAATAGCATAATACAAGCGTTAAAGATAGAAATTGTAGAAGTAGATATATCCATTTTAAGTAGCACCATAGAACATACTTTCTATTGTGTAAACATTTTCAAATCTTTATCACCCAAAGTCGAAGATATCAAGTCCACATATCCGCAAACTCGGCCGTGCGCTGCTGGTAACATTCAGCAGTTACAGTAAGAGCCGCAGAGCAGAAGAAATGGCTTTGCACTTTTCCTGAAACAAATGACGGCCTGCACTTTGGAGGAGTGAGAAACGCAAGCTCGCATCTGCCTTCTTGTAAATATTGATCCTTTTACTGCTGCAGCCTTTTCCAATCAGCATTATAGGCAAATTATAGGCCTGAGACAAATCAACTACAAATCAAGCACCCTTTGACTACTTAGTTTTGCTGTGACCATTTTGCGAACATTCCTACCATTTATTTCATTAATCACATTGCCAACCCGACCACCGCTGGATTACAACTACATTCCACACCATAATATGCACAGTTCTACTACTTCTGACCATTGCTACTATCATTAGCCCACAGCGTTTGACTCAGCCTCGATTGCTGCTGGGGAAACTCGCCAGGAGCAGTGTGTGATCATGGCTGTGACCCAGATCTTCTGCGGAAGGACCGGTAGGTTGTGTTCACATGACTTCCTTCATTGAGCTGGACACAAGTATCCGATTGCATATTTACTGACGTGGTTTATGGTTCATATCTCTACAATGATATCCACATGAAACCAAAACTTGTAGTCTCTGTCAGCAGTAATAAACAGAAGATATATATATTTTTTTTACAAAATCTTCAGAAAGTGGACCTGTTTTTGATGAAAGGAGTTTAAAGGTGGGCTACCTGATTTTCACACACAGAACTGGAAGTATACCGTAGGTTTTGGAAGGTATGGAAGTATCTGTTTAACACGTCCCTCGCTCTCACAAACCCTTTTGCACATTTATTTGGTCAATATTCACATGCATCCGTTTTGGGGAACATGCATAGCTTTTAAAGAGTTTTGAAACTGGGGTGGACCACCAAAGAGCAGCCAATCAGAGTGCTGCTCTTACTTCCGGTCGTTCTGGTTGACGAGACATAAAGTAATGTATTATTAGTTGCGGACAATGGGCAGAGGTTGAATTCTTGTCTCAACGTGCGGCTTTTACAAGAAACTCTTTGCTGTAAAACACACTATTTACTCATTCACACACACAAAAAACAGTCGTGTACCCCAGTTTTAAGCCGTATGATTAATATAACTCTAAATAATAATGCGGTACAAGATTGGTGGATCACACATTTTCATACAGTGAATCTCGCATTAAGTTATGAAGGCTCTTGCCCCCCATCTGAAAAAAAGACAAGAAGAACACGCAAATGCCTCTGAACCATGCTCTGAACCATGACCTTCTTACCGTGAGGCAAGAGAACTGGCATGGATGTTATGGTAACTGTTTATATGTTTCCCCTCGTAGATTTATTCCCCTTCACTCACTGTTATGTACGGCACATGTCACCCAATACTCAGCGCACTGGGATTCTGAGTACACTATGTGAAAGCCTATTTTAATGGACTCAAAGTCATAGTGTGGCACGTGGAATTGCAATATCGTGTCAGGTGCTATTGAACACAGTGTGAAGGACGATTGGACGAGATGGCTGCTTCAGAATAACAAAAACAAAAGCAGCAGACCCTTCCAGTTTTTCTGAACAAAACGATGTGTTCCATTAGCCCCTAACATTGCACGAGTTAGCACTAATGCATTTTCAATGTGAGAGTTAGCATTAGCCGCCAAACATCGCAACCACCACCCGCGACCACACGTGAGTAACACCAGAGCCTTTAGAAAATATTACTCACGTGCAGTGTTTTGTGTACAGGTAGATAGTAAGCGATTAGCGGCGAAATGAGCATACATGCTAACAACATAACATAACGTTATTCTGAAGCAACAAAAACATAGCGGGCTACAACAGTTTGACAATGAAACGTATGTTTTGTTTCACCAAGTGCCACATATACTACAGTAATAAGTGAACTTTAGAAACTAGAGGCAGAAGTTAAATACTGATCATTATTACTCGCAGTCAAAATTACAGTTTTTTATTCGCTTTTCCATTCAAATTAATGTGATAGAATGTTCAGGCAAGGCTGTTCTGACCACATCACTATACATCTATAAGTTAAGAAAAATATACAAATAAAACTATGATATTTGAAGTTGCTGCTTACTGCTTTACTGTTAGTATCTTCTTATTTATTTACCACAAATTTGAAAGTGCTTGACATTTGATATTTGATTGTCCTTTTGTTACTTTGAATCTTAGGCTGAGTCTCTCGTGACCTGAGGGAGCGGTTTACGGTAAAAGCGGTTTACGGTAAAAGCGGTTTACAGTCTGGCGCTGGGCTTCTGTTGCTGCAACTGCTTCTGTGTCCCTGGAGCATAGAGTGCTGGTGCAGTGTCAGAAACCCCCCCGTACCCTGCACGAGCTGCCACCTCCTCCAGCCCCGAACAGAGAGACAGAGCATGTGGCTGTGTGTGTGCTGTGTGTGTGTGCTGTGTGTGTGTGCTGTGTGTGCTGTGTGTGTGTGTGTGTGTGTGCTGTGAGTCAGCGCTGGGCTTCGCTCAGGGCTGTTTGATCAGAAAGAACAAACACCTGCTAAGGACAAAGTGTGTTTCAACCAGGAGATACAGGCGGAAACTTGCAAACACGAATATATAGTGCTAATTAAAGGGGACAAAATCCACTTTTATGAGCTTTTAACCATCTCTCACCCTGAACTTAATCCTGAACCCCAATTTTCGTCTCCCAGACTTTGGTGAGGGTTGACTTTGAAGCGCATTATTATTATTATTATTGTTATCATCATCATTATTATTATTATTATTATTATTATTATTGTTATTATTGTTATCATTATTATCATCAACATTATTATTATTATTATTATTGTTGTTATTGTTATTGTTATCATTATCATTATCATCATCATCATTATTATTATTATTATTATTATTATTATTGTTATCGTTATCATTATTATCATCAACATTATTATTATTATTATTATATTTTTTTCTAACTTAAAAAAAACTTTAAAAAAATACGAATCATTTTGGAAACACAAATAATAAACAATAAACAAAACAAAACCAGAGCGTGAACAACAACTGACACGGATCAAAATCAATAATCCAACAAAGCTATAGAAAGTGAAGCACATGTAAACCCAAACAATTGTCTCAAATTTGTCCATTTTCAAATTGAGTCCAAGTGTGATTTTTTTTCCATTTTATTCTTTCAAACTTTAAACACACAAAACATAGAACACACTCAAGAGAAAGACAACACAAAACAACACAAGCAACACAAGACATCCAAAAAAATTCATTAGCAAATGAAGTCTGTATACTTCCTGTGGAGTCTATGTCAGCTTTCTGTGCACGTTGTTTTTCTGATCCACGTTTGACTAAAAGTGCAATGCTCTGATCCTTTCGAACGCTTCAAAGTCTCAAAGTGAGTCGCTGTAGACAGGAAACAGCTGAAGCTAGAAGCATTATCATCGTTAGCACACGACTCTTGGCTCTGCAGACTTTGCGCTCAGAGGATCATAAGATTTATAACCGTATAAGATTCTCGTCATGTCTGGGATCTATGCAAGACTCTCAAATCCTGTAGCGTGTTCCAACCTTTATTCAGCGTTTCATTCAGTAATTCATGCATGATTCAGTAATCCTGTAATCAATGTCTTGCATTTGAACAACAACAACATTTCAGTTTCACCTACCCCCTATCCACGCCCACTTCTCTGTACTTGCTTGCAGTTATTCAAAACATTCAGACAACTCATTTTCAGTTACATTTACTAGCATAGACATACTTCTTAGAGTCGTTTTCAAACTTCATACTTTGGGCGTGATTTGAAGTGATTTGTATTACTTGCTCTGCTCCTTCAGATATTTTTTGTTTTTTGTGCGTTTTCATGCATCATTCATCGTTTTGTCCTTCTAATTAAATCAACTTTAAATGATGAATTTAGATGTTTCGTCCATTTACTCTCACATTTACTCTTTCTTGGAACTCTACTTTATAGTTGCACTTGTCCAGACATTGTAACCCCAGAGTATTTACGTCCATTAGAGCACTTTTAATAAACTCGTGGCAATAATTAACAGAAATAAACAAAGCATGAATTAGCTCTAACCCTTCCGTCAAAGGTGCCACAAAGCTTCCTGGTGATTCAGTATTGTACCGTAAATGACAGAAAGCAGGACACAACCTTTAGCCCACTGCAGCTCGGCTCCTGTGTCCTTTCTCTCCTCTGGGTCTTATGTGCGTGGTGCATTCCAAAGTGCGGCACATGACAGTGAGGCGGGGGGCTGTTCTGTGCCGCTCAGGGGAGTACACTGTCTGGGTACAACGTTCTTGATGACATTTACTGGACATTCTAACCCTGGCTTTGTGTGTTTCTGCCTGTTCAACTGCAGTGTGCAAACAGGAATCGTCGTGTTTCCTTGTTGGTATTAAATACAGAAGCTATTGTAATACTTCCTGAAAGACGAGTTTACATTTTAACTTTTAAGTCAAGATCAAGGCAGATTGTATCATGAAAGAAGTATAATGCTCGCTATGTCATGTCTCAAATACTGTAAAAACGCAAGTTGCAATTGAAATAGTTGAAACTTAGCAAGGAAAGCTATTATGTAATGTTGTTCTGCAGAGGTGGGTAGTTACATTTACTGAAGAAACTGTACTTCTTGGAGTAGTTTTCAGACATCATTTTTACTTCAACTGGAGTAATATTTTGTTTGAACTAACAGTGCTCTTACATGTTTTGGTTACTTAAACTTTAAACATTTGTGTTACATGCCTTGCTCCTTCAAAGTGACAATACGATGCATTATTTCTATTGTTATTAGCTTTTAAACATGCTCTTGAGTACCTTTAGTTTGGCATCTCATGTTTTAGAACAAAAAAATGCAATATTTATAAGAAGCATTATGATCTCTGCCTATTTCCAACACTGCAAACTGTGTGTAATTCCCCCTTGCAGCCAGTAGATTTCGGAGAACATGCTTTCAGTTTACTTCCTGGTCTCAGCACTCAGTTGTATTGGCCATGATAAAAGTCGACAGAAAAGCACGGAGCGGGTCTGAGGAGGATTCATGGACTTGAAAACAGCAGAAAAGATTCGTCAGAGCTGCGTCAGTTATCGAGGAAACGTCCATTGTCTTGGAGTTGCAGAGAGGACTGTTTTTGACTGTCGGGATGAGAGATTTTCAAACCAGGATTCCTCGAAGTAGTGCTAATGAAGCTAAATGCTACTCCAGTATGTTTTTGATGAGGGAACAATGTTAGAACTCGGTTAAAAGCACAAAAAAGTTTATTCGGCATAATATGTACCATTTAAATATGCTATATTTAAATATGTGATAGTTTTTGTAGCGTATCATTGGAACCAGATTTTGAGCATTATTTATTATTTATTATTTTATTGTTTTGTGCTGACACCGGTACTAAACTTCGGATTAATGATTACAACGACTTGAGTAGTAGTTACGCCAAATCCTTTTTTTTACTTTTACTTAAGCAATTTCTTAGACTGCTACTTTGTACTTTTACTTGAGTAATATTCTTCTGAAGTAGCGTTACTCCTTTTAGTTACAAGAACCTCTTCTATTGTGCTGTCCGTTTTAACACTTTGCGCTAATACTTTTCTACTTGAATTGTTTTTTTTTAAATACATGTGGAAACACTGATCTGTCACTGCTTTGCAAAACACTGCTAAAGTATATGAGGCATTTCACCCACATAATAGTACTGCGAGTGCATTCGCTGCGTGCCACTGGTCGTCAGATAGAGCTTTATGCAAAATGTGAAAACGAACCAAAACAACAACGAAACCAAGCATGCATTGTGAGTCTTGACCTGAGGCAGACTTGAAGGAGACAGCAGAGGAAAGTTGCAAAAGGCCCGGGACACTGTGTACAGGAGCTGCCCTTCAGAAGAGAGGTGATACGCCCGCCTCATCAGTGAGAACAGATTAGATCATGATCTATTATGTAAGAACTCGTCTGGGGCTGGGGCTGCACCCGAGGGAGCACACAAATTTGAGAAAACACTAGAATTCAATTTGATTATAATCTAACTCTCATTGCTTCCTTAGATGGGTGTACAACAATTACAACAACAACAACAACAACTGTATATAGTCATCGACTGTGTGATGTCATGGCAAAGCAGTCCCATGCCACAAGGGCAGAGCAACAAACACTGTTACACTTCTATTTCCTATGGCCTTTGGTCAGGTGACGCCATGTGCACTAGTCATGTGCTTCTCTTAAAAAGCTTGATCCACCTTGAGGTTGGCTGATGGAAACGTGGCTGCCAGTCCGTGCCAGCAGCGGCAGAGTGGCTAACACTCTCGCCTCACAGCAAGGTCGCCCTTCCTGTGTGGAGTTTGCATGTTCCTCCCCATGTCTGGGTGGGTTTCCTCTGGGCTCTCCGGTTTCCCCCATCAACACAAAACCTTCGCCAGGTAAAATCCTCCAGCTCCAGTCCTGACCGAGCCTAGCACAAAGATCTGGAGATGGGCCCCTGGGTGCTGCGTGCAGCGACCAATGCTCCTGAGGAGAAGCCCCAGCGGCATTGAAGGATGGGTCAAATGCAGAGGACAAATATCCCGACGGGGAAAGTAAAGTACCTTAACAATCACTAAGATGGTGTCTTGTTCAACACAACAACACACTGGACAGGCATAAAATAACCTTTAGTATGATATTTTATTGATTTTTTGAGCTTTTAATCACGTTATAAGGTTGTTCTCTCATCAAAAACGTACCTGGAGTAGCATTTAGCTTCATTCATGCTAGTTCGATCCATCCTGTTTGGAAAGTCCTCTTCTGATGTACCCATGGTGTGGCTCCGAGATCTTCTGCTCTGTTTTTGAGTCCACTAATCAACTCCAGACTCATTCTGAGCATTTCTGTCCTCAAATCACCATCATTACCACTTACGCGCTTACGTTAGCATGTCAGAGGAAGGCTAGCATTTGCTTCCTCCTATGTCATTCCCTCTGCTGCCAGTAGACAGAACTAGAAGGTCAGTTCCTAGCATGAAAGGTAGTTTATATTTGGATTTCATGGAAATCAGATTGAATTAAAAGGACTTAATTTAGCTTCTAAAGTGGTCATTATGTGACCTGAGCGGGTATCAATTAACCTCATATCATTGTATTCTGAATAACGCTTTACATTGACTTTATTGTTCTCTCATTACACCATACTCGACCTAAACCAATTTTTATACTACAAAAAAAAAGGTTATTAGACTGAATCATGTCCATTATAATTAGCCTAACATGAGCTGTGTACTGGGATTCCATCGTTAAAACCATCTTACAATCAAAACTTTTAAAGTTTTACGAGGGATAGATTTGTAAACTGCTGAATTTATGCATGTGGTCAAATATAATCAAATCCCTAAATCATTGAAGACAAAGTTTATCTAGAGAGAAAGTAAATGTAATTTAAGGGGAACGTGTATGTTTGACAGACAGGAACATTGCTCATCAAGTAAAGGAGTTATATTATAGAATAGTTGTTGCTAAGTTAATCAAAGCCCACTTCTCTATTTCAGTTTAATTATCTTTAAGAAAATAGTGATGGAAAGATTTCTCGCCGAATAAAATACATTGTTACTATTGTAAAAAATTGAAACGCTTGTAGATAATGCTTGGGAACATCTTTGCTCCTGTCCAGTATTACGTAGTTTAGTTTTGTTTTGTTTGTCTGATACATTTTCCACTAATGTACTACAATATGACAAATGTCCACCAACGTGCTTGAGAGTTGGCGAGTGTAGGCACAATAAGCCTACACCTGGTCAAATAACACAAATGTATTTATCATCTTGTTTTGTGCTTGGATATAGTGCACTTTTTGAGTTATTATTATCATTCATTCATTTTTATTAATACAGTTCACGTTTTTGTCTAGTCATGTGTTTAGGATTTGTATTTACTACATTAAATCAGTATATATAAGACTTTATTACTTGTATTTTTATGTTTAAGAAGTAAAACATTACATATTCTTTTGAGTGCTGTGGCTGCTTTTTAGTGCATTCCAGACAAGAACTATCCACTTCATAAAAAAAAAAAAAGTAAGTAGAAAAGTTCCGTAGTGCAGGTTTTAACTATGCAAAGCTGTCTCTTGAGCACAGATGGGTGATGAATGGGCCCCAGACGTCACTGTAAACATGATGGAAACATATATTTGTGAGAGGACAGAGTAAGTTGAGTAACAGTGACATATCAGTGGTGTGCCTGGGGCTATAATTATCCCACTTTTATGAAATACACAAAATAGTTTCTCTATTTTCATTGTTTGGCACATGGATCAGCTCACTTTGAAGTCAGTGTCATTAGAAATTTGTGTTTATTGTTTATTAATATGCTCACACTTATTGTTGTCTATTGCTTTAGAACATTTTATGCACAATTATTGGACGTATATTGATAAATGAAATATATTCTTAAGAATTCAAATGTTTTGGAACGGGTGAAACATTTAAATATACTGTGTAAAAAGATGAAAAAACAAACGAAAGCACTCTCTTTCACTTCCAGTGCTACCAACAGTCCCCAAAACAGTTTCAACACTACAAGAGTGGGGAAGGACAGTTCTGTAGAGTTTCATGTGCAAGAGCTTTGTCTTCGTTTTAAAAGACAGTCTATGCTGCGCTCTAGTGGACAAACGACAGTACCGCACTACAACCCACAAAAGCGCACCATCACTGTATTTTTTTCAGGCAAACTTCTAACTATGACAAAATGTGAGCAATAACAAAAGGCCCATGAGGCACAAATATCATAAGAGGGGACGGAATAACGACATTGGGTCTTCGAGAATATTTTGACATTATTCATGCAACACAAACATTGTGCATGGTGGACCCACTTGGAAGGGAAAATGTGCAGAAAAGATAAAGTAGCAAGTTAGTGTTATATTCATGGCATCGCAGTAAAGCAGGTTTTCTTATCAATGCCAAAACATATTCAGTTTCATATACAAAAATAAACACACTTTTCAGATAACATTTCATTTATATGTTAGAAA
This sequence comes from Chaenogobius annularis, assembly GCA_015082035.1. NCBI lineage: Eukaryota > Metazoa > Chordata > Actinopteri > Gobiiformes > Gobiidae > Chaenogobius > Chaenogobius annularis. The sequence goes on along the minus strand of BJKM01000073.1, from coordinate 1,461,487 downwards.
TAAATACTACTAATCTTAAATCATTGAATCATTTTTGGACATGCAGATACAATGGTCCGTGCACCCCTGGTTGGGAAACAGTGGTCTCTATAAGGAAAAGTGGATGTTACAAAGCTCTTCCCGGAAGCACCATATCTCGAGTAGTTCTAATGATTTCTATTGGAAAAGAGTGATTGGATGAGGTGTTTTGCAGCCTGTGACTCTGTTTCCCAGAATCCAACTCTGAAAGTGTTGGTCTTAAGCACTCTTCCGACTCTCAATGAGCCAATCACAGACCGCCTCAGCATCTCTCCTCTTCTCAGCTGATGTTTCGTGGCTCACCTCCGCCCCATCGCTTTATTGGAAAGACGATGCTCAGATTGGATCAGGAAGTGGATGAGTCACTCTGAGATTGAAAAACAAAAGTGCTTTCGAGCAAACTGAAAGCGGTCAAATCCCTGGCATTCCATTTGTTGGTCAGCTTCCCATACAGCGTAACGGGGGCGAGCATCTGCTCCCACTCTATTTTTAGCCTGTAGACTGTACACACAGGACAGCAACGCATGCTAAAGGCAGGCCATATGTTGTTTGACATTCAAGGTTTACTTCAGTGACCACCCACCCGGGGATGTACAAAGGGGCGGGTGCAAAAAGTCCCCAGCAACATCAGCAAGTAGTCAAAAGTGTTTCAGTCTCACAGGGGATTTCTGCATTTGTTTTGTCTTTGACCATATAATGCTGTTTGGACCTCAAAAACAACCTTTTTTCTAACAAAATAATGTGGTGGGACCACATCCCCTGATAGTCCGGGCATTTGGGTCTGATGGGGCATTTATGTGGCACCTTTGTGGTCTGGCATGGGAAAGCAGAAGCCGCACACGGCCCACAGACAGTATGGCTCTTATGGAAAAGCCCCCTTTGGCCCAGGGGGCAGAAGTAACAGTGTTGCCATGTATGAGACAGGCATGGAAACAGAGGGAAAACATGATGTGGCAGAATACACGGACAGATCCCGTTTGCTGGACAGTAAAACATTGTGAAAACTTTGGAAAACCATGTCAATCAGATCCTTTTCAAATGTGTTTCCTTGAGCCAAAGCGTGAAGGAGGAGTGGCACTGCCCGAACGGACTTTTCCCTCATCACTGAAGTTGATCAGAATAATACGGTGGTAATCGACTCTTAAGGTCCATTTACTTATAAAAACACATTTGATTTCATTTATTTATTATAACAATGTTATTTTTTTCCCTTTGGTATGTTCATTTTCATGCATCTTTCGGTTAATTATTTGCTCTTTAGGTTTTATGTTAATCAATTTGTACATATTAGTTCATCAGAGTTCCAAAAAGGTGCCAGGACAATACTCTTCCATTAGGTGTCATTCTTTTCTGCAGCTAAAAGGAGGATGCCGCACAAAGAGCAGGAGGAAGTCAAGCGTTTGCAGCAACAGGGAAATCAACATGTCAACATCTCATATTCTTTCACTGCTGTCTGCCCTGAAATGAACCAGGAAGGCCCCACAGAGGAGGGGGGAGGAGCCTGTGTTTTTGGGGGGCACCCAGTGGAAACCAAAGCTGACACTGGAATAACATGCAAAGCTCCAGAAACCTCCAATGGAACTGCACTCGGGCCTTGTTGTGAGGTGTGAGTGTGAACCATGTATTCAGGCTTAACTTTTCCACACAAACTGCACTTTGAGTTGTTATAATCACTGTTTTAGTCAGTTTTTTTTTAAAAGAAGGCATGAAAACCCACCAGAGACACACACACACACACACACACACACACATCTGAATCTGGAACTATGCACTGGTCTGCGGACAAAAGCCATTTCCATCTATGGGCAGTTATGGAATATGTTTGCGTTTCATTGTCTTGATTTCAACAGTGACATCTTGTGGACATGAGAAGAAACTGCAAATTTACATTTTTATTTTATAATTAAAACAATATTTTTTTCAAATATAGTCACTGTATTTGCATTTTTCTAACCAAGATTCACAACATACACAAAGAACTAGTTAAAGAATGCATTTCAGAACATGCAGCAAGAAGGTCCCAAGTTCAATCATTGATCATCATCTTTACATTTCTTTCTTTAAAGAAAGTGACTAATCAATTGTGAAGTGAAGAAGTGAACTAATCAATTTAAGATTGCATTCATTGCACTTTTTCAGCTGAATTTAAGTCAATATTTGAGCAATGCTGCCCTCTGCTGGATTAGTTTCACCTTGGTAAAGCAGGATCTGGTGGAAATGCAGTGTTGGGAAGAAACTAAATAAAATACTTTTGACGTTTTATTTTGTCTTTATCTATTTCAAAAGTGAAGGTGAGAATGCAATGCAACTCAACGTGAAAGTTTTCAAAGTATTCGGAGTACCGGACTCTGATTGGACCATGTAACTGAGTACATGATCGAATACATTTTAAAACAGGTACTCAGTATTCTGTAAATGAATCCGTTTTCAAAGTATTCTTCCCCACACGATTTCTGGAGTTGTTCTTAGTTGTCGGCATGTCAGGTGCACGTCAACTCTTCTTCTCTGCTCCTGATGCTACGTTTGACATTCTTCCCTCTTAATGGCTGATTTGCTGACTCTTTTGAAAATATTTTAAAAGCATTTTTCTGAAAAGCTTCACCTCTTACCTGAGTTATTACCGGCCCTTTTCTGTGAAGGTCAGATGAAATCTCTTGATTTTGAATGGGCAATTTTTGGGCTGTTTCATACTTGCGCTTTAAGTGGATAAGTGAAAGTTGGGCCACTGAGATTTGCCCTCTAAAGCAACTGAGGTTATTTTGGTAAAAACAGTTGGATGTTGCAGAAGGTAACCAATTTCCAAATAACAGAGAAAGAAAAATCTTATTTTGGTGATTTCTGTGGCAAGTGGCCACTCTGAAGTCTTTTTAAAAGGTACACTATGTCATTTTAAACATATATATCTTCATGAAGACAAGCAGTTGAAGTTATAGGCAGAACTTATCTTAGCATTAAAAACCTGTAATTTAATAAAATATGAATATTTTTAATGTATTTGATATGGACAGAACAAAAAAACAACACGATGATATAGTTTAAAATGCGACTGATGTCCATGGGCCATTTAGCTCAGAGCTCATGTGTGGGCAGCATACGAGATTCTACAATTACTATCCCGCACATAACATAACATAACAATATCCTTTCAAGGGAGACACGCAGGGGGCAAACCCACAATAACACGGCATGTTTTATTTTCAACAAATGACGCGCATAGTTTGATCAGATAATCAGCGTACAGTACTCAATTATTGGTTTAGGATTGGCCATAACCGGAGGTGGGGAGGGTTTGCTCACCACCCATAATGTCTCCGGCCTGAACCCTGGTCCAACCATGGCTGTGTACTTGGGCAGTGTGCGTTTGTCTTCCCCAAGGCAGCTGTGGCTACAAGTCAATAACTCCCCAGACGTGGAGAGAAGGAAAAGTGACAAAGTGTTCTTGAGAGTCCATATAACCTGAATGCACTGGATTATAAATTGTATAAATTATCATTAAATAAAACTTTGCTGGGAAATTGAAACTACATTTGACTAAACGTAACTCGTGCCTCTGTTGTTGGGCACGGATCTTGCATAAAATATATATTTTTTACATTAACTGTGAATTTTAATTGTTCTGTTTTTTAAGGATGGGTTTTAGGAGTGATTTCTGTGCATTTGCTCCTGAACTATGCCATTAGACCAAACAAAAGGTCAGATCTGTGGAGAGGCAACCCTGCTCATAAATACGGATTTTTTAAAGAAATAAATACACCTTTAATTGAAAAGAAAATTATACATTCCAATTTGTGGAACATTCTAAAGGCGAATCCTGCGTTTTAGCGTCGGACGCTGCGGGACCCAGACAAGCCGCCGAGCCACTCCTCCGTTTTTGGACATTGTAAAGTAAATACACCAAAGCTATTTTCTTAACCTGAACTGCCATAGGACACAACCTCCACTGCACATGTGCGCGCGGCCGAGGGTTTTTTAGAAGAGTTTTATTTGTTTTTATTAAGGTATCATACTGTACCTAATCTGTTTATGTACCCTTTGTCGCAACACTTGAATTTCCCCATTGTGGGACAAATAAAGGTGATCTTAGCTTATCTTATCAGTTTATTTTTTGGCCGCGTGTTGGAGGCGTTCAGGCGGTGCGGCCAGCGCGAATTTGGCCGCCGCGGTGTGAACGGGCTTTTAGAGAAATATAGTGCACGTTTCCTCAACAGGACAAATTGTACATACATATCTATTAAAAATATGTATAATTATTCATGGGTTTCAGCTTCCTGTTATAGGCCACATTTTGAGGTATCTTCCTGATTCAGAATGAATAATATTCAGTTTTTAAATTGTTCATTGCTATGACAACCTCATTCTGAAATCCATTGATACGAAACACATATGGCCTTATGTCAAACTAAAAGCTTCATTTGTTGTCCGTCAGCAGCAGGTGAGCCGGTGCATGACCAAACTCTGCCATCACGTCAACATTGCTTTAATAACATGGACACACACATAATGACTGCACAGAGACACACAGCGCACTGATTCAGCACATGCTTTGTCTCCCGGACCACCCTGAGAGGCGCCACAAGCTCGTGCACATGCAATAAATCAACAAACATGTCTTACTATGTCACACAAGATGGAGATTCAGTGACTGGAGAAGCAAAGACCAACAGACTGAACTGAGTAAGAACCTCTGCTTCAATTCAGATTCATGTCCGACTCACACAAGCAACTGTGTGTTCGAGTTGCTCATTCCAAAACCTGAGAATTTATGGCTTTAGATATTATATGCAGGCATTCCTACGAGCCACAAATGCAATAATGTGCTCACGACAATGCATTGATTTATAGCCATAATACTCAGCAGAGAATTCACAGCAGCAAAGGTGAAGTTCGCCTGGGATTCAACCAACAACTGAGAATAAAGAGGATTACCACAGGATTACCCACGTTTAAGGCCACCCGAAATAACCATGTGAACGACTTGAAACCCCCACTGCAAAATGAAAATGAAGCAAATTATCATTTCTAGCATCAAACGGGTTCATTCACTTTTATTTGATTCGTTTATTGTGTTATCCGACCTGATTTAACTGAACAACATGCAGCCGAATAATCACACAAATTATAAATCTAAATTTGCAAATACTTTTTTTTTTTTTGCTCAATTTATCGGCTGCTCCTACAAATTAACTTGTTTTATTGAACAGATGTTTGTTAAAAGTATTATAACATAATAATTAGAGGCAGTAGAAGTCAAATCAAAAAGCTAAATTATTTAAGAAACAATGCAGATAAAATCCAACAATAACCTTACGAAATTAAACAATTTTGATTCAAGACTTGACTATTTTCAGAGGACTGTCTCCCACATCCTAAAAAGTAAACTTCACTCCCTGAGCACCATCATTCATATTCTGAATGAAAATGTTTTCCCTTTTGCACTTGTTGCTGACCGTTCCCACCATGCTGCTGTTCACATCCTGGCCACATGAGGGCAGTACGTGTCTGAGCGTTTCAGGCCATTTTAAAGCCCTCTTGAATGTGATTTCCCCCCACAACACAAACCTCTAGAGCCAGACCAGAGACCCTGACCATGCAGCGTCCACAGCAGTGAAGTAAGCAGTTAACAGATACCTGGCTAAACGTCTCGGTGATAGATATGTAAGAGTGCTGAAGCGTCACATCCGACCTCGCCCATTCAATACTCCAGATGTGAGATCACCGGTGGTCTGTGGTGTGCAAAAAGGGTCTGTGTGAGCATGTGTGAAATAAGAACACTTTGTATGGCTGTCTGTAGAGATTTAAGTAGTTATTTGTAAAGGTCTGTGCTTTTTGAAATATTTTGGACTTCTTCAAAAAAAAAAAAAAATCCAGGCATGTCAGTCAAACTAAAACGGCCCGGGGGCAAAATGTGGCCCGCAGATACCAATTTTCTGGGCCCTCCGCCTTTCCTGCTAAGTTGGTTCCAATCAACAAAAAGTAGTACTTTTTATGTAAGATTGGAAAAATTCAACCATTTTGATGTTATACCAGCCTAATATTAATGTTCCAAGTCTTATTAAAGATGTGGAGGCTCATCGAAACTATGTCAAATGCAAAATTTCGAATGATTCACTTCATTGTCGGGTGGTCTGTGGCATCCAGTTTCAAAATGCGGCCCTAAGTGAAAAAAGTTTGGACACCCCTGGTTTAATCCATATCAGCAGCATTCATTCACTGATTATTCATAGACTATATTTGTACACACAACAACAGCTTAAATAGGGACCAAAATCTTTCAGCCAATAAAAAATGGTGAGTGTTTACACTGCGGCATCCAAAGCGTCCAGTTTATATGTAAAGTCTATGGGGGCAACCCTCCATGTTTTGAGCATTTGACACACAATTTTTGGGGCCGTTTAAGCTTCGGACAATGCAGAAGTTGAACAAAGCTGAACTTTTGGCGGCCGACGGGGCAACCAATCAGAGATTATTATACTAGCGTGTACAGTGATCCCGTATCTTCATATTTCATTATCCAGAAGAAGGACCAAGACATACTCCGCACCGATAAAAATCATCCAAATGCAGCTCATGGAGCAAATAATGATATTCACTTATCTCGGATCACTTCTGAAGTATCTGGTGGACCCAGACAAGCCGCCGAGCTGAAAGCCAAAAGCCACTCTCTGTCAGCCTGGTCTGCCACTTATGCACCATGATTTAAACAGCCACAACGGGAAATACAGCACATACAGGATGTGCGCTGGACGCCGCACATCCAAAGCATCTGCCTTCAAATGCACAGGCGTCCAACTAGGGGTGTTCGGAGGTGCGGTGGGAACGCTCCTTAAAGTCGATACTGCCTATATCACCAATACCAAGGGGCATCACTGCTTTTATATTTTAGTTATCAATACCATAGGACTGACTGTGTCTCCACACTGATACGTGGACCAGAGAAAAAGTACCAACAACAAGACACATCTGTGTCCAAAACTAGGCCTGCTACTTAATTGGTGAAACTACATAACTGTGTAGTAGGTGTATATTCTTGCAAATAATACTTCCAAAATACATGTAATACTGCCAAAATACATGTAATACTGCCAAAATACCACAAAACATGAGAACACTCACCTCGCATCAGAAACTCCCCCAAACGTCCTGACAGAGTCTGTGTGTCGTGAAGTTCACTCGCAGATTTCCGTGTGTGATCCAAGTCCGTGCACAAAGCGCTCAATCCAGAGATTATTCGATCCTTCAGCCGCTGTTATACTCAAAACAACCCCACACTTTATCGGGGCACGTGTTTTGGCCATGCAGGCTGTCAATACCAGTAGTAGTTATATAAAGCGGTGATAGTGGCCTGTAGATCCGCGGTCAGCCAATCTAATGCAAAAAAGCAAAGTCTTTACTTTCCTCATTATTGTACCTGCAGCAGCGGTGATGTTCCAGAGCCGCGCCACAGCTGACAAGGCCGCGTTGCCATGGACAGCGCGGAGATGAAAATCTGCAGATTTTCAGTACACATGTTTTGGAGATATGCTGTTTTTAAAAAAAATAAATCTTCACCTTGGAGAGCGTATTTTAAAATCTCTGTTTTATTAGGTCAAATACCTTGTTCTGTATGTGGGGACAGAAGGCCCAAATGCAGGAAAATATCTGGGCACTGGGCACGAACTCAATCATGTCCAGGAAGTAACATTATTTATATTCTTCAGCAAAATTGGCACATTTTGAAATACAGTCACGTTTATTACATTTTAGCAAAATGTATTGTCCAGCCTGTCCATTCTGCACTTAAATTAGCTAAATGTATTAATTCCCAATAGAAATGACTTTGATCATAGACATACTGTGTAAATAGCAAGGGGAATAAAGATGACCCTTGTGGTACACCTGTATTAATTTAATAGAAATTCAACCTTTTTTGTATTGATCATGACAGACCAAGATCCAAGGATGATTTGAATGTTTCTTATTGTTAACTCCCTGCAATTCAAAGAGGTGCTGACTATAGATTAGTATATAAGACATATCTCACTCTCACGCTACAAAAGTGTGCAATGTTTTAGATTACAGTTGCTCAGTGCCAAAAAAAAAGTAGTTTCTATCAAATAAACAGCTGAAATAGATGCGAACAGAATCCACAAAGACCCTTGCTGGGTCCCTGATGGGTATTTGAATCTGAAGATGTGGGAGGGACCACTCTGTCAGAATCCTACCTGTCACCTAAGGACGTTGGGTAATTTGTATAGACCCCAACTCACCCACACACACCCACACAAGCCTAACGTACCCTCATACACATTCATACACCACAGCAGAGGGTCTGGCGATGCCCCGGTGGTTCAGTGACAGCTTGTCAATCACTCAAAGACGTCCCGCCCCTCTCACCTGTAAGCGTCAGTCTCCAGGGCAGTGATTGGCCGATAGGCTCTGTCAGTCCCAATGTCAGGCAAATGTAGATCTATGGGGGCCATTCAGGTACAGCACATAGAAGATTTGAGCACATTTCTTCACAGTCATGCACCAATGATGGCAGTTGTCACCGGAGATGGGCCCTTCCTGAGTGAGTGAGTGGCAAACAGCAGAGGCACTGGTGTGGTGTGGGGGGGCCGAGTGTGGTGAACTTCATAAATATGCAATGTTTTCAGAAGTAGAGTAAACATGAAAGATGACAGGGCATAAACGCATGCATGGTGCTTGCTGAGGGGCAAAGTTCTTCTAACAATGGAGCAACAATTTGCACGAAAGCCTTACAGCAAATAAGGTCCTATGCTATTCTGGGTGAAGTTTGCATGTTCCATCCTTCAGTAGGGCTTGTCTCCATGGAGATGTTATTACTCTGCTAAACATGTTGCAGTATGACAGAGTTATCCATCACTTATATATCACTGTTGGGTCACCTCTGCCACCTCACCATTTACCCTATTGAGGAGATGAGTTTAATGCCATACTGTGGAACTTTCCAGGCAAAGCAATCACACCTTATGGAGACAAGCAGATGGAGAATAATTAAAATAATCCAAATCAAAATATGTCATATGTTTTGTATATACCCTTGAGATACCATGACCACCATAAATAAAGGTTAAATGAATATAAGTTAACAAGTACATGCATTTATCATTATGAAAAAGAGGAATTGCTATTAGAAAGATAGTTGTTGTTGTTGATCATTGTGAAGTGCAGCCTCGGAAGCACTCTGTGTCTCAGTGTGACACGGATCAGATTGGCACATGGTGTGACTGTAATAATGAGCACAGTGTGACGGCAAAGCTTCGAGTCAAACATGAAATCTATGCAACATCGTCTGGACTCTTTAGTCATAAACTTGTACACTTGTAATACTTTTAAGAATAAGACTATACATTGGAAACATGAGGCACCATACATCCAGAAATTTCAAATGGTAGATTATATTACCCTATAATAATCATATAATATACATTCTCCTCTGCTGTTTTAATTGTATAAATAATGAGTTTCTTTTACATTTCAACAATCTAAAGCAGTGTACTTGTGTTAATTATGATCAGAGACACAATGTTTTACTTTAGAATCAGTAGGTAAACAAATAAATAATTCTATGCCCCAGTTCAATGACTCCTATTGGCCCACGAGTTCCTACTCTACTCGACTGACCAAAAGTGGATTCCTGATTTGAAGCATGCTTTAAACTGACCAGATCTGTGGTTTGGCTCACAAGAGAAATCCATCTAAACCATATAAAAACAGTCCAAAGCCTTTTCATCCAACACAGGCATTTCACATCAGCAATCACGCCTGAGCTTTTAGTAAATAATAAATAAGTTCAGAACAATTTTCACCATCTGGAATTTGATTGGCAAGTGTACTGCGTTATGGGGGACATTTCACATTCCAGTCAATGAAAACGTGGATTTGTGGATATGTGGATTTGATAAGTTGTGATGACCCGAAAGGAAGCTAAACTGACCAAGGTATGCAGTACGCATTGTATTTTTCATGCTCTGTGAAGTTATTTCCCTTAAATGAAGAGAAGTTTGTTATCGTGAGTTCGGGAGCAAGACCACACCCCTTTCACGCCCCTTCCTGCAGCTGCACTATTTAAGCATCCAAGTCACACACATCAGCATTCGTGATTTTGAATGTCTGTACACGCGTGTTGTTCATGTTTCTCGTATGCAGTGACGTGCAGTGAGGTTCATGCCTAGTGAGGCACTCATTCTTTCAGAGTCAGATTTACCAATGCGAATGAACCCAAAAGAGCACCTTAAACATAATTCGATTGACAACGGACAGTGAGTTGTGCTTTATATCTCATTTCAGCATTCTTCACACAAACATATACACATATTTTTTTAAGGTAAAAATGGATTCTAGTTGAGCCAAATTCCAGCCTATTTCAAGCCAACATTATAAAAGTTTATGGTCTTGCCTTTACATTTTGATAAGCCGGATTGTAAATAAGAAATAAGCGAGTTCAAGAACGAAGAAGATAGCGCAACAGTCCACGGGCTCAGGAGCGCCCTCTGCCATGTGGCAGGAGTATTGTTTGCCTCACCGAGTGAACTTTTACTGCCGTTTTATAATGAATCTGTTCATTTCATACATCATCCAGAATATGGACGTACAGAGCACATCGTCAGTGTGTTTTATTTGTTGTATACAGCCCAGTTTGTGAGCGCGGCGCGGCGCGGCCTCACGGGGGCGCCCCTCCTCCCTGTATTTGAACGGGATTTACGGGACATGCAGAAATTCTGACAGTATTAATTGAAAAAAAATGTGGTTCCATATTGGATTCAACGGGAAAGGGGGTTTATAATACATAGATGACAAATATTAACATTTATTATATTTTATAATTCAGTTTTTTTCTCTCAAGATTGACAGGTGAAGCTCTGCCTCCCCTGATGCATGTCATTGCTCGTATGTCAATAAACACTTTGCATTGTAGCTGGAGTTGTGGTCCTCTGCCAGTGAAAGAACTGGCAGAAGGTTCACTCAGGATGAACTAGTTCCTGTGTGAATCTCTCCTTCTCTCCTTCTGAACTAATTGCCCAACTCTTCCCCATCATAAACATGGCTCAATACTAAACACCCACCTTTCTCCTTTTGCTTACACCTTTGTACCTTTTATCCCCACAAACCTCTCTGTCATTTGCTCTTCCTCTGCTCCAATACCCCCTCGTCTTTCTCCTTGTTCAGAAGAAGCGGGAGGCAGAATGGCTGGCTACTCAAGAAAGCAAAAGGAATGAGGTAATCCATTGCATATTGTAGAGCTCTTTTGTTCGCAATCTCAAGACTTCCCAGAGTTCTATGTGGGAAACTTTGTCTCCTTCTCCACGGCGGTGCAAGAAAAACTGGCTTGGCATAATCATGTTGACAGGTGAAGAGGCGCTGCTTTGTGTCCGCAGCAGAAAACATGGTATAAAAATGTTTTGTTGCCGAGTGCCCTTGAAAAAGCTGCCGTTTTGCCAGCCATACCGCACCGAGGACTTGAGTGATGAGAACGGCCCGGGCATGTTTTCAGCTTGGCCGCCGCAACGCAAGACAAATGGAAACGTGGAGAGGGACAATCTTTAATGAGAGCAGCTTACTGTTGCCCAGAAGCCTAGCTGGTGGTGAGCAGTGCCACGACGACAAATGGAGCTCAAGGTGTAAGGAAGAATAGAAAATCCTTACAAATGTCTGTGTGAATGCCCATCATTCCGCATTTACAGTATACCACTCAGTTTGTGCGTTGTCATCAGCACTATGTTAAAAAGTTGGTGAATATTGAAAGCTGAGGTGCGAGAAATACACAAAAATCAAAGCAACCCCCCCAAAAAATACACATATTCTTAGGTAGATACTGTAAATGTTAGGGATGGGACAAGACACAATTTCCACCAGATTGCGTCCACGAGAGATAAAACAAAGTGAGATTTTGACATCCTTTGTATATAAAAATATGGGCATGGTTAAGTTAACAATTTTACAATATAATACTGTTGAATGCTCAGGTAAATAAACACTCTCCTCTGCTGATTTCATTGTATAAATAATGAGTTTCTTTTATGATATAATGTGGCATTTCTGACCCTCAAGTCAGAGCAAATGTCCCTTTGCATGTCAACAAAGCCGCACAGATCGCAGAAGACAATCATTTAGCGCAGCGTACTTGTGTGTATTTATGGGAAGAGACACAGAAAATGCTTTATGTTAGAAACAGTAGGAAAACATCAAGCTTATTTGTATAAAAGTTAACAATTTTGAGCTTACACTTTTTGTTTTGTTTCATTTGTTTTGGTTTCAACATGTTCTTTGTTGAGTTTGTGTGTTTTCCCTGTGTCAGGAGGCGTTTCTTCCAGGCACTCCAGTCTATATTGCACATTCACAGTCAGTCCGGGTGCTGGACTGGAGTCGCTTACTGCTCCTGACTAGGAAACAACTTGCTTTGCTAACTGTTAACTACTCTGACAGCTTCTTACACAAAGAAGCTGTCAGAGTATCACATTACTTTCTGAAGGCGCACGTCACCTGCTGGATTCCATGGAAACAGAAAGTTCAAACCGTACGTTGGAAGATTCTCCATGGAGAGATACGTTGTTTGCCACAGTGGAAAATTATAGCCAAAGGAACAACATTTCCAGGCCAAGGAACATTTGTTCTACTTTTGTTAGTGCAATAAACACATCCATAAAGAAAAGAAATAGCTTTTTCTTTCGTCTATTTTTTGGCTAAAATTTGTGGTGGTGCTTTAAGATTCCACACTGAATGTTGTGCTACTTGAGTCAGTGCTTCGATTTCATGTTTCAAGTTTGTGTCGACACGGTCTCCAATTGCCCCAGATTACAATTCACAAGGGCCCAATGACTGCTAAGCATGACCTCACATTTTCTGTAATAGTATTGATTATCCTGTTAGTCTGACTTGTATTTGGAAGACTGAGGACAGGCAGTGCAGAGCTAGAAAGAATTCTTAAAAGAATTGCATGGCATTTACAGAACAAAGTCATGTTAAAGATCTGGTTAGAGACACTGAGCAGATGGATATACAACATTCATGGTAAAGGCTCTTCCCACACAAAAACGCAAGTTGTTTTGAGAAGTGGGAGAAATCGCAAAATGACACTTAATATAAAATGAATCCAACAACGCCACTGGCACTTACACCAGAAAAATAACAAAATAAATACATGTAAAAAATAAGGCGCACGGGTAAATTCACTGAAAGCGGCATGAATTTCCATTTCCACATCTTACCTCACCACTCATATAATCCATAATGTCACACATGGCATTTTAGTGTATCAAGACAAGACCGGCAGTAACATGCTCAAAGGAATGAATTTATAATAACATAAAAAGTACCATCAGGTATGGGGTATGAGCATGTTTTCTTGGTGTAGTGAGGTGCATGAGTAAAGGCGGTGTGTGTGCGATGTGAGTCTGGGGCGTGAAACAAAAAAATACACTCAAATTTAAGGTTAAGGTACACTTTATTGTCCCCGCAGGACATGTGCACAGGTGAGACAAGCCAAGCGAGAAAGAGGAGCGCTTTTATTGCGCATGGCGATGCAGGCTGGCGAAGCGAGAGGTCCAACTGGCACAGGTGGGGCTACATCCTGGGCAGAAGGACAGAGGGCGGCAGAGCGGGCAACAGGGCACATTTTCCCTTCACAGCCAGCACAGGCCGTTACCATGACAAGTGAAAAAATGCTTGATTTTCCTTCAGTGCTCCTGGGTCACACCTGTCAAGAGGAGTCCGCGACCAAGAAACCTTTTCAAGATCTTGGTCCCAACTGACCAATTATACGCATATGTTTTAGTTACACTGTGAGCGGGGTCTCCTCTCCATAGATCTGACCTGCTTGTCTTCATGGACATGGATCAGTTTAATTCCATACTGTGGAACTTTCCATGCAAAACAATACATAGTGGACATTTAGCATAAGAATCAGAAAACGCTTAATTGACTAGAAATAACTAGAAATGTGCTTTGGAGGCATGGTGCAACATAAAACTGAATAATAATAGTAAAATAGAAATAAACAACGATAAAATAATTCCGCTTATCTGGGGTCAGGGTTGAGGGGGGAGGCAGTCGAAGCAGGGACTCCCAGACTTCCCTCACCCCAGACTTCCCTCACCCCAGACTTCCCTCACCCCAGACTTTCCTCACCCCCTTTCCCACCCTTTTTCCCTCCAACCCTTCCCTCACCCCAACTTTCCTCACCCCAGACTTTCCTCACCCCAGACTTCCCTCACCCTCCCTCCACCCTTCCCTCACCCAGACTTCCCTCACCCCAGACTTTCCCTCACCCTTCCCTCACCCCAGACTTTCCTCACCCCAGACTTTCCTCACCCCAGACTTTCCTCACCCCAGAACTTCCCTCACCCTTCCCTCACCCCAGACTTTCCTCCACCCCAGACTTTCCTCACCCCAGACTTCCTCACCCCAGACTTTTCCTCACCCCAGACTTTCCTCACCCCAGACTTTCCTCCACCCCAGACTTTCCTCACCCCAGACTTCCCTCACCCCAGATTCCTCACCCCAACTTTCCCTCACCCCTTCCCTCACCCCAGACTTTCCTCACCCCAGACTTTCCTCACCCCAGACTTTCCTCACCCCAGACTTTCCTCACCCTTCCCTTCACCCTTCCCTCACCCTTCCCTCACCCCAGACTTTCCTCACCCCAGACTTTCCTCACCCCAGACTTTCCTCACCCCAGACTTTCCTCACCCCAGACTTCCCTCACCCCAGACTTCCCTCACCCCAGACTTTCCCACCCTTCCCTCACCCCAGACTTTCCTCACCCCAGACTTTCCTCCCCCAGACTTTCCTCACCCCAGACTTCCCTCACCCTTTCCTCACCCTTTCCTCACCCTTCCCTCCACCCTTCCCTCACCCTTCCCTCACCCCAGACTTTCCTCACCCCAGACTTCCCTCACCCTTCCTCACCCCAGACTTTCCTCACCCCAGACTTTCCTCACCCCAGACTTTCCTCACCCTTCCCTCACCCTTCCCTTCACCCTTCCCTCACCCCAGACTTCCTCACCCCAGGACTTTCCTCACCCCAGACTTCCCTCACCCCAGACTTTTCCTCACCCTTCCCTCACCCCAGATTCCTACTTTCCTCACCCCAGACTTTCCTCACCCCAGACTGGTCCCTCACCCCAGACTTTCCTCACCCCAGACTTTCCTCACCCCAGACTTTCCTCACCCCAGACTTTCCTCACCCCATGCATAAAATAACTTTGACTCAGTATAAATACAAGAGAGAGCCGTGCAAAGAAGTGACATCATGGGACCAGTGTGAACACAGAAGTGGTCATTTTACAGTGTATTTACACCTAAAACTTTTGCACAATTTAAATCTATATTCTCGCTGCGTCCCGCCTGTTTTGTTTGACCCCCAATAATTCCAACCAACTTCCATACACTGCTAATGAGACTTAAATAAACCCCAGCACGTGCGATGGAAGGCCTTAATGGTGTTTTCACATTACGCTGATTAAACATTCCCCGTGTTCAGCTTCACCATGCCCCAAAGTAGTAGCCTGTGACAAATGGAATCTTTATGTAATCCTGACTAAATCACATGCAAACTGCCCACCGACCTCTCCATCTCCCACGTGAAATCTTCCTTAATCTCTTGTACACGTCGAGCCTTCAGTGCTAATCTCAATCCTTATCGTCCTTTTCCAGCATGTGCGCCAAATCGCCGCGTCCCGCTGAAGGTCGTCCGAATGTCACTTTTGAGGTCAGTTCGACGCCGCGTGGCGCTTCAGAACCCCTGCCGGCCCAGTTGGGGAGCTTTGGGGCCGATACTGCCTTCAATCACTGATAGAATTACGATCTCCCCAAGCCTCTCCCTTGCGTTTAGCCTGCTAATCCCCGCGGGAGATGGGGGGCAGCAGACCATGATAATACTGACGGCAAGATGGTAGGGAGAGTGAATGAAACAGGAGCGGAGAGAGAGGCGAGTGTGCCAGCCCAAACACATGAGGGCCAGTGGGGATGAAAAGTCGCTAGCTCCAGCACTTTTCGGCTCAAGTGTCTGCGATCTGATAAGCTACCGAGATTTAGTTAAGACTTCATATTTAGAGCGCAGCTTAAACTGTGAGACGACGTTCTTAACAGCGTTGGTTCCAATGTCACATTGTGCCCGCCATGCTTGATTTGTCAAATGGGATTTTATCTGCGTTTTTATGTAGTCTTCATACCGCATTCGTTCACTAAATAACTGAAGACCGCATGGAATTTCTACAAGGATTTGATGATTCCAAACAACTTTCAGCTCACTTTGGTCGCTTCAACTGTGGCGCCATAAAAATCGTTTCCATGTTACTTTTTCGCAGACCCTAGATGAAACATTAACAAGCTTGTCACTTTCTCGCCTGTCAGTTGCAGAACTTCATTTGCGGTTTGGAACCACTATAATTGAGTGTAATTTTCCTTCTTCTCAAGATCCATTTTCAGAGCAGGAGGTCCTATCAAACAAACACTTAGCTTCTCATACTTGACACACTAGTCCTGTCTCAGTGCGGTGTGTGGCAAAGAGCTCAAAATAAATGAATCTTTTACCAGGACAAGGCAGGTTGCCGAAGGTGCCTGTTTAACTTGGACAAATGTATGTATGTAATCAAATTGTATTCAACAAAACAAAAAAAAAGGAAGCATTATTGAGATTTTAGAGTATATAAAGAATGGGCAAGCTTATGACCAGGTCCAGTTAATATCTAAATGATCACTTCTAAGAATTCTCAATGTCCAGTGCCATGGAACTTTAAAGCAGAACTGAGTAACTTTAGCTGCAGCACGATTGTGAAAATATACGGTCAGAGAATAGATCCAAAAACATTTTTTATTGGAATTGAAATAACATGTCAAATATAAAAAAGAGCCAGGGTTTTCCAAGATGCTTGTCTTTGGGTGTTTTTTAAATGTCTTTAATTTGATTTATAAAAGGCATGTGAAGTGCTGTCTGCCAGGTAACTTCCAACAAAGTGGTCAAGGCATTATTGCGCCTCTGATGGTGTTTTCTCAACTTGTTTATTTGTACTCAGCCTTATGCCCATCCTTTTAGCTTGTATGTTTTAGTATGTGTGAGTGACAATGTGTGTGAGTGGGAGAAGGTACCTGTGATTGTGAGCTGGTTGAAAGAAGGGTCAGGTGGTTGTGGGCGTGAGGGAATCATTTTAAATGTCAATGTAAAGCACTTTGTGTTACAGGCTGTGTATATAAAGCACTCTATAAATAAAATGTGTTTATTTCTGATTAAATGAATCATATATTTTACTACAAAATAGAAACTGGATGGCATTTTCACCCTCCTAAATGGTTGTTAGCCTGCTGACAGTGGTGGCTTGTACCACATGCTTGAGGCCAACTCAAGCCATTTCTGTAAATGAACGAGCTGGCCCGTGCTGGAAGTGAAGGATGTGCAGCACAAGTCAGAGGTAGACAAATTGATTTTCTTCGGGTGGGTAGTTCTGGTCCAGTGGCTGCTTTGGGCTAGAGAGAGAGAACGAGCGATCTGTCAGTGGCACTTGGCAAAATGGGCCCAAAAACAAGAGCAGGAAATGAAGGTTCAGCAGAGAGGTTTTACTACGTGACACGGATGTAGTCAAGACCACACTAAATGAAAGCCGAATGCACCAGAAGACTTGGGCTTGGTGCTTGGAAAGACTTCTAAGAATCTAAAATACTGTAATTACATTTTATTTTATGGTATTTCAATTAAATTGTGTGCCCTGGTTTTGGATGACTCCCATGATATTGTGCATTACACAGAAACCATTATTAAATCTTATCCTGTATGCTTCACAGTTGTCTTTTGCCACAAAAAGGGTCGACACATCCAAAACAGTCCACTTAAACCAATAAACCAACGTGGCTTTCTGACATGTTAAATATATGAACTGAAGCAAGAAGTAAGCCTTTTAGTCTCCATGACAATGAACTATGTTGTACACACAGCTGCTTGCATCTAATCATTTCATTGCATCCAATATTGTGTTGTTTTAATTTGATATTTTCAGAGCGCTCTGTTGTATAGGATTGACAATAACTCCATATACACAAGCCCGTGTATTCACTAATGCAATGTAAAACACCCACAAAGCATAACCCAAAATCCTCGTTTACGTTGCCAATCCCTCTTAACACCACAGTCGTAAATTATTTGACAAATCTATCAAAGTAAATAATTTCTTATCCATGCAAACATCTGGTGTACAAGAGTCATATCTTTCTTTGCTTTGTATTGACATATGCACACTTAACTTATTACTGAAGGAAGAAAGTGAACATGAATGTCCCAAAGCAGCAAAAATGCATTGCAAAATCCACTCACAGCGTGGAAAACTCTGTTAGTATGTTGGGAAAGTCCTCTCCCACTCATCACGAGTGCTGGAGAGGAGCTGCAGCAGGCCGGGAGTAAATGCCCTGCCTATTGGCCACTGAAGTCAGCCCCATGGAGCGGCCTGGGCTTTAGTTCATAAGGTTTGATTAGATGGTCGGTGCACTATTGAAAAGTAAGTGGCTTTAGCCAATTCCACTATGTCACCCTCCCAACAGGATTACGACTCGCTGGCAAGTTTAAAGGTGCAGAAAGTGGAAAGTTCTAAAACTGTCACTCCATGGGCGATGCTTGGGTAATTAAAGGCAGCAATTAAAGCTTTTATAATCAGCACTGCCTGTGAACTGTGCACCAGGATTAACGGTCAACGTTGCACTTGAAATGACTGAGGTGGGCAGTGCCAGGCAGTCTTTGAAAATTAATCTCAATATAAAATGAATGATTTATGGGGTCAACGAGAAGAAGGGAGAAGGCAGGAAATGTAACTGGATGTTTGCCTGATGCATCAAAGCCACACAAGTGGCCTGCTGTGAACACTGAGCCCCCTTCTGGACGATATTTAAGTCAAGGGAATGACTAGTGTAGCCTGAACATGTGTCGAGCACTAAAGCTGTCTCTAACAACACCTATAGGTGTGTCCCGGCCACTAGGGTCCTCTCTTATGCTCCCTATGATAATGCACTGTAAAAACACGTCCCATGGAACAGTTCTCAGTGCTGATCAGAAGGAATGTGTCTGCAGACCTTGGCCAAGGGGAATCCTAGAACAAAATAATGTTGTCTCTGTTTCCAATAAAAGAAAACAGTAAATTATTTACAGCGGACCAGTGAGCGTGCATCAGCTCATTTGTATTCTCATCGCCGCAGTGATAGATGTGACATCATGGTGATGAATGAAAGCGCTGGGATTTTAAAAAGCGCTTCCTCTGGAAATCAAGGACAGATGGTTATTTTTTATGAGAGCACTGGAATAATCAAAGCAAATGAGCGGGACTATTTCAGCAGACAGGTTTGCCAGAAACAAAGATGTTTAGTGCAAATGTAATGAAGATGTCACTTTCCAAAAGCCCATGGAACAGTTTATATTTCCAGGGAGCAGATAAACAAAGCACCAAAACAAATATGTAAATTGTAATTATATTTAAGTGACAAGGTTGATTAACTTTTTATGGAAGACAGGATAGTAACTCCATGCACTTTTGGCTATTGAAGAGGTACGGGCAAATCCACGTTAGTTATACAATGGGCTGTGTGTAATTCCTACCAGAGAGTTTGTTTCCAGTGCAATTATAGCCATTAAGATTAAATGTTGAGTAATCCATCATACTTACCTGGTACCTCGTTTTACTTTCTGATGTCATTAGAAGGTTGTAATCCATGAAGTGCGCCTCTGTGTCTAATACTGGGCAAATACAGAATTGGCATCCATAAAATTTGACATTTCGTGTCATGAGAGAGTACATTTTAAGGGAAATCTTTAATTTCTTAAACTGTATTTTACCTGTATCTTAGCTGTTGCACTTTTTTCTTTTGAAAAATCCTGTTAGATGTAAACACACTGACTGACTCGGAGGCAGGAGTCATTTCAAGCAAATTTGTTCTTTCACAACCAAGGTCAGCATATGGGTCTTAAAAAATAAATAGCCTCTGAAAGCGTTCCCAGCAGATGGTGGACTTGTTGGCTGATAGCAGCGTGGGCACAGTGTCTGAGGGTTGGGCAGCCTCTACTGACCGCGCGATGGAACACAGGTGTAACGGCTGAATTACAGTTTGACTGCTGGACATTAACCCTCTATATGTGCGCTGAAATAGTCATTACTGATGACACCCAGCGTAATTGCTAATTTTACGCTTCGGCGCGCACATTTTCCACTCGTCTTCTATCCATTCAGCCATTCTTTCTTCTCTATACGTCTCAAAGCTTACGTTATTCACCTCTCTTCTATCTTTCACCATAACCAAAGCCATTTATTTCTGTCCCGTGGTGTCATTCAAATATGTCAGCAATAACAAAAATAAACACCTCCTTGGCCCTGTTCATGCATGTCGTTTGGGCTATAGGTCGCGTTCATGTTTTTGAATTGTCATAATTTCAAATGGAGGGCAAGGGCTTTTAAGAGAAGGGCTCCCTGGGTGGACAATGGCACCACATTCTGACGGTATGGTAAAAAAAAATAAAATAATAATAATAATATCACTTTTGTTTATTTATACTCCCCACCTTCCACCAGAGTTCCGACCAGTCCTCCAGCTCCATTTCCCCTTCTGTGGGTTAGCTGTGACATGCTGACTGTGCTCATTACGCCCTTACTTCTGTCCTCCCTTAGTATTTACCAAGCTTCATCTTCATATGCAAATTTCAGTATTGTTTGTAGTGCCGATTACATGTGCCGGATATCGTGAGGATTGACTGTTTGGTGTCCGTCTGTCCGTCAACGGCGCCGTCCCACTCATCCAGCTACTGCGACAAGTGCGGCGTAACATAGGCCATGTGTACATTTTACTTTGTCGATGTGAGCCACTGCCGTCATCTGGGACTGTCTTGCCTATCTCAAAATGAATTGTCAAACGTGTCTACTCAATCCTTTGAACTAACTTACGGAACTGATGTGTCAAATTGAGCTCATTTATGAAGGGGAAAAAACATCCGCCAGCTGGTCCAGTGTGTGTGGCTTTGTTGGATTTATTTTTCTTTGTTCAATACTATGCTTTATGATTGGATTATTTGTTTAACGCTACTACATAACGAGCCAAGATGAACTAATTTAAAAATACCATGGAATACCACATAAGGTTAAACACATTACTGAGTTCTTGACATTGGGAGTAATATAGTAAGTAATATACAAGTGAATAAAGCAAAACACATGGATAAATGTCAAGATCATATATGTCCTACAAAAGGGACATTTCAAGATTGTGTACAGTACAAGTCTAGATTTATGCTCAAAATGATGTATCCTTCAAGTTTATTGGGCTGACTCCCTTCATGGATACACACAGTAATAGAAAGATGATGTGTGTAATCTGTACCAATATACAATGAAGCTAATTCGGGCAATTTTTGGGAAAATCACATTAAAGCATTAAAAGGTAGTAATAAAGCAGTGCTATCACGTGACTCCATCTATTATGGTCTATGTGCCTCCTCTGTCCTCCCCATGTCACTTATAATTGTACACCGGATAATTATTCCATTTAATCTTTTGTGTAATTCCCTGCTGATTCCCCCGTCCGACCCGGGTGAACGCAGTGACATTAAACCCACCATTATCCCGACGTGCAGTGAAAGGTTAGTGCGCTTAGAACAATGATGGGGACAGGGCTGAGAACAAGCACACAGTGGAAAATGAAGCCGATATGAGCAGTCGTAAAAGGAGAGACACACAAAAACAGATGTAAAACTTCTCACCTCAGAAGGCCATAAGATAACGCAGACTGTTCAGACTGTAAAGGCGCACTATATGTAACGATAGTAACTGACCTTGATAGGTTTTTCAGGGTATTTTTGAGTAATATTAAATTCTAGAAACTTTTATTGCCATGTGTAGAATATTCCAGACAGAGTAAGAACATCTCCATGGAAACAGAAAAGTTACAACATTTCAATTCAATTCAATTTACTTTTGTGACGGCCAAAATCACAACAGCAGTTGCCTCGGAAGGGCAATAATGAGACAGTCAATAGAAGCAGGTGAGACAGTGTTCACAGCAATTTAGCATATGGATAACTGTCCTAGCATCCCCTGTCCTTAGACCCTCCTTTTCTGCAAGGAAAAAGTACAAAAGACCCTGTGGGAAAAAGCAGAAATCTTGGGAAGAACCACCGTGAAGGAGAGTTCCTACTCCCACGGACGGACAGGCTTCAGATGGTCCAGGAGTGACGTGCTTCCATTTGCAGAAAAGATTATTCCTCCAGGTAGTTGAGAAGCATTAGGATCTACAGGTATAAAGAGCAGCTTTTACTCAATTCAAGCCCTCAACCATTT
The DNA here is from genome assembly GCA_015082035.1 of Chaenogobius annularis. Taxonomy (NCBI): domain Eukaryota; kingdom Metazoa; phylum Chordata; class Actinopteri; order Gobiiformes; family Gobiidae; genus Chaenogobius; species Chaenogobius annularis. The sequence continues at coordinate 1,439,171 of BJKM01000073.1, read as the reverse complement.
GCTGACTGGCTATTCACCTTATTCTGGAAGCCCGTCTGTGCGCTGCCACGCAACGTAATCCTTCTTCTGGTTGTATAAATTAACAGAAGGCTGCCGACCTCGAGAGAAAATATGCTCTAAACAGACTAAAAAGCCGTTTTCAGGCCGCCCAGGGAATCGGTGCATTGTTGACTGAACATTGAACATTTTAAACAAAATTTATCTACATATTTTAGCAGCAAGTCTGCGATTAGAAGTGCAGATCCGTGGGAAAAAAGAGGGAAAAGTGGGCGGGGCAGAATAAGGTCAATGATCCCTCTCTCCCCATTTACCGTTACAGCTGTCCTATCAAAAAAAGCTTTGTGCCAGAAAAATCATCATAATAATAATACAAACTATAATACTGTTTTTTCTACACAATAATTCCCCCAAACGCATAGCAGGCCATTATATTTGAAGAAGAAAAAAATTGTTTTGTTTAACCAAGCACCACAAATCCTACAGTAATAAGTGAACTTTAGAAACTGGAGGTTGAAGTTAGGTACTGAAAGTTCTGACTTGTTGGCAAACATGATGAACATATGAATACCATGTGTCTGTGCTGATAAAATTATAGTTTTTTATTTGCTGCTGCATTAAAATGAATGGAATAGAGTGTTTACATAAGTGCCAAGCTTTGTGTGCAGCTTTTCTAAACATGTCAATCAATCTTTCTTTAAATCGACCCTGGAAGGGTCTATATTATTATTGCTTTTCCTGGAATGTTCCATGTGGGAGCAATAAAAGCGCCTCTCTGCAGAGCTGACCTGTAACTTGGCCTGTTGGGATCACCTGCTTATCTCCACAGAGATATAAACTTAATGCCGTACCATGGAAAATTCCAGGCAAAGCAATAACATCTCCATGGAGAACAGCAGATGGCAGACGGTTCACCGGAAAAGTTAGTGAACCTTTTAAACTAAACATTGTTCTGATGTGAAGTGAACAGCCATGTTCAAGCATGTCATTGTCAATGAAGGTCACTTGGACTTACCTGGCGCTGATAGAGGATCGCATGCTCTTTTTACATGTTTTTAACCAGGAGGAAAAACACAAATGTGGGTGGAAGGTGTTAAACCGGAGCTGGCGCTGACCACTGGCTCCTGGGCCTGAGGTCAGATACACTCGACACAATGAGGAGCAGGACAGACCTTGAACTGTCGCACACGAACGACTCGGTGAATACAAAATAAGAGACGGAACAAGCCATATGGTAAATGAATCCGATCAAAGGAGTATAAAATATAAAAGGTACTTTTGAGGTTACAGCCCTGAATTTAAGTTTTTTTGTTCTCACAAAACTTTTGCCACTGAATTCAAACGCCTTCAGTTTCAACAATCAGATATCCACGAGTTTCAGTTTCATGAAAATCTACACCCGTGACATCGCAAAATATATTACGTCGTTCGGATGGGCAGAAGTCCTCAAAATATCACCTATAAACAGGAAATGAGATTGATCCTTGCTGCTGAATTAATGATGACATGAAAATAGTCAGTCACAGGCAACAATATTTGGAATACTTTTTTAAGACTAACGATGCTAAAACAAGCATATCTGGTGAGTATGAATTTAAATTGTATAGGGAAAAAAGCTATATTACTAAACAAGACTAATTATTATGGTTTAAAATGCAATAACGTAGATTGCTAATGGTGGGCACATTTTAGATTTTACGTTGCTTAAATCTGTGTAACCCTTACTTTTGTTGGTTTGACCTTTGTTTTGTCGCTGCGCATCAGTGCTTTAAGTGACTATTTCAGACGTTCTTAATGAATAAGATCTTGGTCATGTTTCTATTCATCAGAAATATCATAATGCTCAAGTATAATAAGCAAGTATCATAAGAGAAATAACCAAAATAAACATTTGACTGACAACAAATCTAATGACTTTGAGCCAGTGCATTAGTTTTGTCTACTGTATGAACGCATGCGATACAATTCTATTTAAATTATGCCGACTCCCGTTTCTGAAAACAAGGGTAAAAGGGACAACAAGGTCATAATCATTTGCAAACAGATCTGAGCTCATTACATTTGCTATCACTGAACACAGAACGTCTGCATGAGGCATCATTACTGACACACAATGCGCGCTTGTAATGGCACTCACTTAACCTTAATGGCCCCAAATAAACAAAACTTGAAATGTAAAAATACATTTCTGAAAACAGGACAAAATGTACCGAGTGTTGGAAACGTAATATATTTTAAGCAGCGCTGGGGTTTGAGCGTGACGTGGAGAATGGACTGTCCTGTGACTCCACTACAATAACACCTAATTGTGTTGATTGGTTGGATAGTTTTCAGTGGAGTTTGATTTTGATTCTTGAACGATCAAACGCACATTAGAGAGAGTAAATCTGGTCCGGGGAATGGGGACCTTCAGCGTCATCGCCACCTCAGCAGTAATATCATAATGCGCTTCAACCATCTGCAAATGTCATCCTTTCCCCACTAATGATTTTAAGCACAAGTGATACTCTAATAAATCATTGCACATTTTCCTGTCAGGGTTTAAATCCTAAACGACAAACAAACAATATTTACACGCATGTCTTTTTAGCCAAACATGAGTTAATACAATGCATAATTACTTGATCCAAAGCAACCCATGCGAGAGGGAGGCCTTTTGCAGAAAAAGGGAGAAAGACAAATCAAATGCAAATCAGTGCTTTTTCAGATTCTTCAACGTCATTATGTCATACTCCCAAGGGAAAGTCCGTAAATGTTGAACCTGATCATTTGTATTAGTTACCAGGCCCTAGAACTTACCATATAAATCTTCATATTCAGGAAAAAAACCTTTTTACCTGCCCCATCGCTATTAAATAAATTTACTCGGTTAAATAATGTGTAGATATTTGAAAGTTCTTCAATAGGTTGCACTCGCGTCCTAGAATTTGACAATGTCCTAAATTTCAGACGGAGGCCAAACTTGTAAACCCCCGAATGCGCCTCCAGCTCAGTTTTTGAACGGAAGCGATTCTAGAAAATGAGTGGTGCAAGTCAGTGAATTCAAACTGCTCTGTTGCTTTTTTTTTGTATTTTACGTCGGTATAACTGGTCCGCTCTCTTAGCCGCTCTGTGTACTTAATGACTGAACAACAGAGATGGGGAGAGGTGATGGACTTGGTGATTAACTGCAGAACAGGAGCTGAAAATGGCAGCAGCTAATGAGGCTCGCTGGGACTGGAAGGTTGTCTCTGCTTTTGCTCTGTAAACAACACGCTGACTCATCCAATGGTACTGTCTTTCCCGGGCCATTCCACTTTCACCCTTTGCATTCAGATCAGGCTTATGCTTGAAGCCATTATAACAGTTAGAGTAGTTTGATGAAATGTTGTCTATACAGCTGGTCTGATAGCATCCAGCAATACTAAGTAAGAACTTCCCTGAACAGTTCAAGAAAAGTCTGGATATTAATAAGAAGTAAGTGAGTAATTAAAAAAGGTGTGTTCATTTGTTCTCTTTTTTCTTAAATAGTAATCTTTCTAAACTATATCTCAATTTTAGAATATTCCAAAAATCATGGGGGAATCATGGTTGTGGAGCTAAAAATCTGGTCTTAAAAAAACAGTCTTCCTGAAGATGTGAGACAGGTTCAAATCTAGGCTAAAAACTGTTGTGTTTAGTTGTGCATATGACTGAAAAGATTATAACTGCACTCTTCTCTCTTGAAGTAAATTTTACCATGATTATTCATGTTTTTATCTGTTAGTACTTTGCGGTGCTAATGTATCTTTTCGTGTTTTTTGTAAAGCACTTTGAATCACGTTGTGTACAAATTGTGGTCCACGAATAAAACTTGCCTCGCTTTGCCTCCACCGCTCGTCCATTAAATCACCCCTTGCTTAACGTTTCCTCCCTCTGACACGAAGGCGCATTCTCTTACACAGATCCCCGCCTTTTTGCATTAAGCCACTGGGAGGTTGGGGAGTTTGCCTTTTCAATGCGGTTGCACCGGCGTGTTTGTTTTGACGGACATCTTAAGGTATCTGAAGCGACCTATTGATCAGCTCGAAGGCCCGGCAACAGATTTATACTTTGATTTCCGAGAGTAAACACAGGTTGTTTTTGTATGGGAATGTAAAGCAAAGCCAAGCCTGTTGACTTTCCAATTGTCATATATATTCTGTGCTCAAAAACTCAATAAAGTCCACACAGCAGCTGCAACGGCTATGGGCAACTATCATTTTGTCAACAGAAAAACAAAAGGATATGAAGAGGCAAGCGGCTTAATGATCCATGACATGATTGCCCACGCATCGCATTCAGAAGACAAGACTGGGACTCAACCCAGAACTAAACCTGGGCTACAACAAACTTTACCAGGACTAGAGAACAGGGCCGAACCAAGTACACATCAGGACTATACTGGCATCACACCGAACCTGAATGCACTTCCCGCACAGACTTGTCTTGTCGATTAAGACTTCTAGACGGTTTATATCCATCGGCTTTGGCAGCTAAAAACGCTTTGAATTACGAAGGGTTTTGAATGAATACAGCAGAAAGTAAAGTAAAGTAACGGCACCTTTGTGAATATCTCGATTCGTATTACTCCGCTGGCTGACTGTTTTCTAGAGTCACAATCAAGAAAACCAATATTCGCAGGAAAGGTTGGAGGCTGAGTGCATATCAGTCTCACCCGTACAGAAAGGTTCCTGGTTCCACTCCTGGGATCTGCATTTTCCCCCCATCACACCATAAAACAACATGGAAGTCCTGACCAAGCCTAGCACAAGATCTGGAGATGGTCTTGGTCTGCAATGTGGCACCCACTGCACTTAAAGGATGGGGGTCAAATAATAAACAATAAAGTTTATTTTATTACCGAATCCTTAACCTTAGAACCCTTTTTTCAGGGGGACTCGTGATTCCAGAGGGGAGCTTGATGTCTACTGTGGTAGAGGGAACTGAAGCACCAGGAGGAAACAAAGACGGGGCCAGAGCTCCCCTGAAAATGAGATTCTAAATTTCAGTGGGACTTTCCTGGTTGAATTTAAAGGTCAATAAATAAAATAAACACTTTTAAATAAATCACTGCATTCTTTCTAAACAAGCCTGATAAGGTCGTGCTAAAGCTTTTATTATATTTTCATCAAATGTTTACAATTTTGACATTCACAAGGTTTTTATGACCATAATCTATAATCAGTGACATTTTACAGATGGTTCTGTTTAATGCAATGACACATGCAGGTGTAATCTGTAATCAAAACAACATGATCACCGTGCTGATTTTCTGTTAGCTGTTAGCTTTATTCTTTGAGCATGTCATTAAGCCTTGACCAATCATGTCTGCAGTGATAATGCAAACATGATCAAATATGTCTCATGTGTCTCTCAGAAGAGACGGAGACATCCAAGATGAATACACTGACGACGGGTAGTGACTGTTAGTTTCTCATCAGCTCATAAATATTCATCAACAAACACACCAGGAGGCCAGTAACAGCTAGCAAAGGCCCTAATGCACATTAAAGTTAGAGAGAAAAGCCACTTAGACACTTTAATTCTCCAGAGTACCGTTAGAAATAGCTTACACATAGTTATAAAGATAAATAGGTGCACAGGAGTAAAGGATGGAGCCATGGCATTCTGTCAAGTTTAGGAAAATGGGTTATTTGTGCACATTGGCAAAACATCACAGCTATTTTCGGCTAATTGCCTCTAACAATATAGTAACAGTGGTCTGGTCCCAAAAAAAAAGGTCCAAGATTTAAATATTTTAATAGGGGCATATAATGGTGTGTAATGGAGGGCGGTTCAAATAGGACTTAACTTTTTGTAAACAAAGACACAAGCCAATCACGTGGGAAGAGAGGGAAAAGTGGGCGGGCCTGTTCATAAGGTAAATGAGTCATTTCACTTCAGTAGAAACAAGTTCAGCCTATTTTCTATGGAAAAGGGGCCATTAGAGTGACATTTTCACCACCTTTCTGTCTTAGAATTTTGATGACATTAAAATGTCAGGGCGCCAATGGTACATATGTGTCAAACCTGAAACCCCTGTCATAATGGCCATCACAACATTTCCAGCTGATTAGAAAATGTATTTGTCAAACTAAGGTTTGTAACCAAAATCATCCTAATATCTTTAATACCGTACAATAGAAATTATTCTCAATTTAATTTAAACTGCACAGTGGAGTAAAACACAAGGTTGGTGCAGGTTGGTAGCCACAGTTCTGTCATTCTGCTCCAGGACAGTAGTTTAAAACACTATTGAATTATTATGATTATGATTATTATTATACATCACAAAATAACTTTCGGTCTCAGAATTTGTACAGTTTTCATTATTGTCGGTGTAATCCCTCATTTGTCCAGGAGTGTTCCATTGTAGAACAAGATTCAGCTGAATCTACAACTGAAACGTTTTCTACAGTTTTAATTCTTCTTACACACATGGCAGGCTTTTCCATGTGAAATAAACGCTAGGCCAGTGTAACGCCATTGACTCCCATTACACCCAGGCCAATGAGTCACTATGATGATGAATGGATCCGCACAATAACAATAACTTACAGTTGGAATGTAGGGTAGTGCATGCATTATTAATAGTGCTACTCATCAAGGCTGTGAGGAAGAGATACAGAGGATTTGCCTTTGGGTTTTTTGGCCGAAAACATTTAATTCTCTCCAACACTGGCGAAGCAGGTGGGCACATGGACACACACAAATGGCCGTAAATCAACACCTACATAGCGACATAGTGGATCAATCATCACAGCGCACTTACTCTGGACTATTTATCTAGCTGTACAAGAGGCTATATATTCTGTGGCTTGACACAGGGTCATTAGTTACAGTCTCTCATCTAGTTATCAGATGATGACTCCTGCATAGAAGTTGGCTTATTTATTGCACCTGGACAGCAGCAATGTGAGAAAAATACTGTATTCTTTTGCGGATAAATAATATGCTGACCATCACATTAAGATATCAAGTCACAGAAATATGTTATTAAAGCTACATGCTGTACAATTAAAAGGTCACTATATACTATAAACTATCACACTTGATTTAAATAAAACATGCTACACTGAGCACGTAATGTATCCTTTCATGGGTCAAAATGGTGCTCAAAATCTATATCGAAGACTATATTTAGCATATGACAAAGTAATTCGAACGCAAAATCTAAATTCTGAAGCATGTTAAACACGTATTCAACGATATTCTAACCACAAATGGAGGAAGTATGTATTTAAATTGATCAAACTAGTTCCTACATCTCTCACAAACTCTATATTAAGACTCTCAATCTCCAAGTCCAACATGAGATGACTCCTCCCTTTCTTATCAGCCCCCACTCCCTGATGATGAAGGTCCTGCAGCTTGTGAAACAAACGCTGGGGTCACAGAAGATATAGGAGGTATATAAGAGGCGTGTGGAGGGGACGTCTGGGATGGAGAAAAGCCTTGTGCTCTTTTAAGGTGTGGTGTGTCTGGTCATCTGCTTTTCTCTTCACCCCTGTTCTTTGGGCACCAACCCAGAGCTCCTGAGTAGCACATTTTTGCAGCAGTCTTTAGATTATATCGGTGCCTGGATATGCCTCCATGTTTAAGTGGTATGTGTTCAAATGCATAGTTTAAAATGTACTGAACTTATACACATCAGGTATGAGTGCTTGGTTTGTCAGACGAACCCTTTTGACTGCTTTGTTTTGCCCTTGCCTGACAGTGAAATATGTGTCCGTAACGAGGTGGCGATGGAAAAACTGCGTAATGGGAACCCAACCTGTGAGGCGAGCCATTAATCTTGGAGAAGAAGAGTGCTGGACCTGGTCTGCTCACTGTAACAGGAAGAGAAACATCTCCCTGACTTCTCCCAGGCGTGTCCAGGACTCCGACATTTTGATTTCCCTCCGGAGCCAGCTCATCACGGCCTTCCTGTGCATGAAGCCACTGTGAGTAGGATAATTGATCTAGAACAGGTCAAAGATCATAAAACATTTGAATGCCCATAAAGACAGACTTCATGTTTTAGAAAATGTTCGGTTCAAGCCAAAGTAAACCTGGGTTTGTTGTTCATATGTGAAAAATGTTCTCTTGTGACACATTCATTGCGGCTCATGGATTTAGAGCTGTTTGTCGTCTCGGTGTTGGTGATGAACCGGAAGACCATTTTTCTATGAAACATGTCAGTGTTATTTGTCATCTATCGCTATCAATTATGATCGACCCAAATGGAGTCAGATCATTTGTTTTAAGGTGAACATAGTAAAACAAATAAAGGCTATACCACACAGTCCACTGCTTGGTTGACGGAAGGTTTGACTAATGGGAAATACATCTTTTTTTTTGTGGCTTTTAAACATGTTTTTGAGTCACTTTGCATTGGTATTTCACGTTATAAAATTGAAATAATGCCACGTTATTTGGAAGAAGCGGGGATGTGTTGAGCTGTTTAGGTGACAGCATGCCATCAGCTTGCAAATGAGACTTCAGTTAGTTAGTTTCCACCTATTAGGTAACAATCAGGGAATTGCAAACAGGGTTATTGTAAAGAGTGTGAATTAATTAATACTGCGTTTTGGATGAGGGAACAACATGTTATCATGGTTTGCTACTGCCATGCCGCTCCACTGAGAGACACATCTTTCCACTCACCATCAAATTGCCCAACACTTTGCTGTAAAATCCTTTTTGGGCAATATTCAGTTCAATTCTCTCACTGTGGTAAAATGGTACACAGAATGGTCACAGAAGGTGTAGCTGATAAAAAGCCTGATTTTATTTGTATTTTATTCATACTGTGATAATGATATTTAATTTTAGTTTCACAACTTCTTTTTGATAACTCTATTTCTTTTGCTGGTCGGCTGCAAGTCTGTAAAGACTTTCCCCCTTGGCGATGAATAAAAGTCCTTCTGATTCTGGTTTAAAAACTCAAAAAAGTTAATTTTGCATGATGTCTTTCCAAGGGTGTCCTTGCCTTAAGTCAGAAGGATTTCTTCTCACTCTATCTGGCAACAGGCATCATAAAAGAATTGTTTTTGTTTATTTCATTATTAAAGTCCCACTTAGATTCAGAATCTCTTTTACAATCCTGCCCTTACAAGGGATGAGATTGTAAGTTTTTGAGGTAACTTACAAAGACACAGAAAGAACATGCAAATTGCTACGTCACCGTGTCAACACAGTGTGGGTTAATAAACTAGTTATTGAATATAAGCTTTACATCAATTGAAGAGTGGATTTCATGCTACTGTTTTTATATATTCTTGACTTCAGATCAATAAACGAATCAGTTTCTAGTTAAAAGTATTTAAATCGTATTACTATTTGATGCTGATGTTCGTTGTTAGTCTATCTATTGATTTGAAGTTCTCACCTCTTCAAGGACGGCAGCAACATCCTTGACCTCTAAAAGTTCGGGAACAATGTCTTTCCCTCTGGAGGTTAACATTCATCTCCATCGCTCTGAAGCCTTATAATCAGGACACTAACCCAGAAGACCTTCAACAGCCCGAAATAGAAGCCATCTAATACGCCAAACAAAACAGTGGAGAAAACAATAGCTCACAACACAGCGCCTCTGCCAGCGGGGTGACAGTGCATGGGACGAGATGATTGATGAGGGGAGAAAGGACTATCCCCCCGCGCTGTCATGGGAGCCTGTAAGAGCACGAGAGGTGGATTCAAGGATTAAATGAAGCCATGGAGGTGCAGCAGCGTAGCCTCCACCTGACAATGACAATGTGTTATTTACTCCTTAGACACGACTCATTACACACAACGCACAACGACTACCTGCTCCGGCACACAGGTGAAAGACTGTGCAAGGAAATGCGTGCAAGCATAACAGTCAAATAAAGCCGCAATGACTAAGAAGAGTGAGAATGATGGCAAGACTTCCACATTATCTTCACTTTTGGCCTTGCAAAATGTTGCTATGTTCTTGTGTGAGACATTACATCCAGTTTGCCAATGATGTTACAGCTCTAAACATAGAATGCTTTACACTGTACATGTGTTACTGTGATGTGTTCACACTCATTATTAAATCTGTCTGGACTGGAGTTAATGTTCCACTTGTACTCATTACTGCTCATATTTTCTTACCACAGTTCAGAGTCATTCTCCCAGGCTGCCAAGACATTTCTTTCCATTGTATAATGCCTCTGTCACTAAGGCACGGCATTGTGTTTGTTACTGCCGTTGTCAAATGAGATTCAATTTCCCCTCTTAGCGTTTACCACTCATTATAAACACCACAGCAGATGGGAGGTAATTCTTTTACGGAAATGATGCAGCCAGGCCAATGTGGCAACATCTTATTCTACTCTTCAACTGAGAGCCCGGGTGACAAAGGCGCATGGCGTTTTCAAAAACACAAATTGCTGAGTGATAGTAGTTTAGTGGAAGACATATACATATTAGCGGAAACACAAGGAATAAGACAATACATTGCATTACATGACAGGATCACTGTAAGTTTCGGTCTGCTTGGCTGGGGTGACCAGACGTCCCTAATTATCCGGGACAGTCCCAGTTTGGAGCCCTGTGTCCCATGTTCCAGCGGATATGAACAAAACATTAGATTTGTCCCATTGTCTTGATGTTGGACCACTTTCATATATGTCCACCAACAGCAGAGAGAGGAATGTTTCTTTAGCCAAAATAAAGAAAACTGTGCTTGAGTCAAAATATGCTGTGAAAGAGCCATGAATGGAACGATACCATAATAATGTACTTAATTAACCACAATTTTCAATGTTTTATTATTACCCCCCACCCCAACCCGGCGTGTCTATTTATATTTATCTAAACAAATGAACAATAATGGATAGTTTGTATAGGCACACACATGTACCACCCAAGTAAATCCCGCTGCTCAATGTCCAAAGGGTCTTCCTTGATGTACAATTCAAGAGAAGTAAATGAGTATTGTAACCATTCATTTATTTGAACACATGCTGGCAGCAGTTAAGATAATTCCACATGAAATGTCACGGAACAAAACATTTGAATTAATGTAACAAGATTTTGGACTTTGCGGTTCAAGGTGACTGAAGGGCTTACGTCTGTGCTTCTATCGTGTGTGTTGTCTCGTGTGTGTGACCATTTATGTGTGTGTGACCATTTATGGCACTAAATCACAGCAGTGACCAGTTCTTTGGCAGATGGTGCGTGCTCACTTCTAAACTGGCCTGTATTGGCTCGCGTCGGCGACTGGACAGCCGTCGTAAACCTGCCATATGCTCCAATGTGGCGCGCAGATTGAGGCAGGGGCCAAGTGCACGTTTTAGGGCGCGCAGTGGCAAGATGAGACACTCACAGGGACCCGGAGCATATGCTGGTATCACATCGTCTTCACTTAATTTTATGAATTCATAAAATTTGACCCCAGGCTGCCACACACGTCTTGAGGTCAGGTGGAGCAGACTGGAACACCAAGGAGACTGGAAAATGCACGAGTGGCAGCAGAAGTTTTCTTCTTGGTTACAAGTTTAAAGTATGCAAATGAATGATTGATTTATGCCATTCAGTCAGTCATTCAGTCACCTGGTGTTGGTGTTACCGTGGTGAGCAATAAATATAACAAGGGTTCCTCTGCAAAAACGGATAAATGCTATTTTGAAAAGTCATCTGAGCTCAATAAAGCACTAAAGACTTTTGGGCCTTAAACCCCCGCCATGGACTCAATACATGGATACCTTTGGAGCATACTTTTGGCTGTGGGAAAGAAGGCCATTACAGAGAAATGGATGACACAAACTGCCCCAACAAATAAGGACCGACATTGTAATTGGCATTTGCAAAAAAGAAAAACCTATTTAACAGACTTTGAACAAAATGGGACTTAAATGTTGGACCATTTATGCAGTGACTTTTCCTTTTCTGTTTTGTGTCTTGTGCCATTCCTGTTTAGTTTCTCTCTCTGAGTTGTGTGTTCATTAATGTTTTTTTTATTTTAATTTATTTTTAAAATATTAGAAAACATTTGGTGATGGCCTTGTTCCAAAGGTATCCATTTATGTCCATGGCAGGAGTTTGATGCCCACATACATAGTTCTGAAATTGAGTGGGATGGTGTCAAAAACAGTTCGCAATGCCTTGTTAATATTGCCTCCTGGGGGGGAGGGTTATAATAACTGTTTTATTTCTTGATTCCAATATTGATAAAACAAGTGAGCCTGAATAATTCCTAATAAACTATTTGTTCATTATGAATGAATAATTAATTAATAAATAATAATAATTTACTGAGGCTATTAAAAGTGTGGTTATTATAAATTGTATAATAGGGGTTATACCGCAGTAGTATGATGAAAGTTTTAAAGAAAGGAAACTGATTTGATGCTTTAACATGAGCACTAAATATCCATGTAGACCATTGCAACAGAACATAAGATGCAATGGTGGGAAGTTAAATTAAGTGCAACGTGCATTTCGAAAACACCTCATCTTTTCGCTACTAGCAGCGCTTCTTTCGTACAGTACAGGCTGATTTAAATCTTCAAGAGGATTTTCAGAAGTGAAGGACAGCTCTGATTCTTGACAGGTGAGACAGTAAGTGAACACGGAAGTTGAAATGGTGAAGGTGGAGTGCTGCCAGAGGAGCCAGTGGCTGCAGGTGTCAAGCCTCTTCAAATTGGTTAGCTCTCCTCTTGGTAAGTGTGCACTATAGCCTCTGAAAGTGCATGGTGAGCGCTGACTGTTTCATGGCATGGCAGGAGAGAACACAGCGTCACGGCCGACATATCTGTAGAATAGCATCAAAAGAACTTGACAAATGGAATCCGGATGTTGAGACACGGCGAGGATAGCCTTCTCGACACCAAACTGGATGAAATGTGTAGCTTTATCTTGCCTTGGGGGACGTTGCTTCTCCCGCCTTGACAAGTGCGCTTGGAAAGTCGTTTTGACATTTCAGTTTGGTGCTTTGACGTGAAAACCAAACTGCCAAAGAAAATAATGGATCGTGCTTCCTACTGGGGCAGATGGGAGAGCCTATACACTTGTCTTTTCAAATGTTAAAAGCAAATTATGGATTTAACCAGCCTGATCATGGCTGGCTTGTTGTAATGTTGGCTTGTTTATTTATGGATTTATAAATCAAAACAAGAAAAATGCACAGATAACATTAATCTCACAGAGAAACAGATGTTGAGGTTTAGACGGAAGAGAAAAATCTATATCCATGAGCAAATCAAAACAAATCAAACCTCGGTCGATAGAAGTGGGGCGCACGGACCATGAATCGACTCACTTCTCCAGAGACCACAATGCGTGAACAGGCGTGGTCAATCTGATAGATCTGTCAAACTGACCACACGTGACACATGCTATCGCTTGTACAGCACTGTCTTGTTAGAGGAAAAGTGACATTTATATTTGAATCTTTGTTTAAAGCCTAAAAAAGACACTACTTTAGCTGAGGGGGCTCAATAATGATGATCTAATGATAAGTTCAAGTTCAAGTTTGATACTGAGCTTCTGTTTCTGTGTCTTTTGCAAACAGAATTCATGATGTTCACGCATGATCTTGAAAATTATGATTAAATAACGCTTTTTGTTCAATCGTCCTCAAAACTGGACAATTTCTTGTATTCATGGTGTGTTCAAAGATCATGAGTAACTAATAGGATGTCCATGTTAGGTCATTACAGTAGTTAATGGTCTAATTCATGAATGAAGTCATCTATGAAACCGCATGAGTCCATAATGATTAAGTGAATATATAGCGAAATATATAGTATTCCACATACCCTACGTTTAAGGAACACTTTAAAATTCAACTGTACAAATTGGCAAAAGGTCTGAATGTGATTAAAGCCAATACAATATAATATCTACCAAACATGAGTTGGCTAGAGTTAATGTCAAGAGCAAAGAAGACACAAAAGCAGGTTATCGCCACTACAAAGTCGAGTGTCCATAATACGGCTCCTCCTAGACTAAGGTAATGCTGTTAGCGGTGTTGGTGGATGGGACACGTAGGTTCTAGTTAGACAGGCCAGCGGGAGAATAAGTGTCACTCACTACTGTCTCGTCCGGAGTGGAAATGGCGCACAGGAGTGACTGCTCGCTGTAGCATCAATCACTTTCTATTGAAGCACTCATCCGTTCAGTGCTACAGCAGCAGCAACGCAGGAGCACCTCAAAACTGCCACTCAGAGATGACAACAGGGAATTAGTCACCAATGCAAAAGTCTGGAAAGTTATCTTAAGAAACCGTTCTTCAAGGTGGCATTTTACTTTGAATTAAAGGCTCATTATTATTGTATGGTGATTTTTTTAAAAGCGACACTAAGACTAAATGGTCAAATTATTATAGCACTTTTCTACCTTCAAGACACTGCGCTCCCTCAGTATTCCTCTGAGGGAGCTGAAATCACACCAGATCATTCCTGCTGCACAATGAACATCAAAATCAATATTTTTGAGGGGAGTATTATTTTTACAGTCATTGCATCAGTTACAATGTAAAACGTATTTTGCACCTAAATTCTCAAGTTTGTGCACGGCAGAGAAATAAATCTCAAGTTTAAGCATTCACATGCAAAAGTACTGGTAATTTAAATCACCATTAGTTATTGTTATATACAACATACCAGCGCCGATTACTTTTACAATGATAAGTGCAAGTTCTTAAAATGACAAATCTTGTGAGTGTACAGCTTAAAGTTGAATACGCTCCAGAGTGTGCAATTAATGTTATTTTGATGTTACAATCCACAGAATGTCAACAGATGTCCCATTCAGCTGAAGTAGCTACAAAATTTTACGTCATTCCACAGATGGACTCCTCAGACAATTGATATGATTAATCAGAAGTATAACAGCAGAAAGCAGTGATGAATGTGGTTTGTGTATGTGATCAAGGCTCCCTGTTGCCATACCATTGCTGGAGAACAATGTTCGGTGGGGGTTACCTCACCCCGGTCTGCTTTGTGTCCATATACGCATAGTTTACTGCCAATCCAAGATCCCCTAGACTCTGACTAGAGTTGGTTTAGGGCCAAAATCACAGTAAATAAATGATGCTGGTATATGTTACTCAATCGCCCACAAAATCAGTCAGAATGATGAATAAATCATATGTAAATCTCTCCCCCCAGAGGAAAAGTTTGAAAACCTCAGCAGCCTGTTTTGCTTCTATTGACCCAGGCGAGCCCTCGCAGTTGCTGGCCACGCGCCATGCATTACTGCCTCTCCATCCACGAGGCGAGCCCTGCTGGGAGGTACTTGTTGTTCACCAAAGCCTGGCAACCAATTAAACAACAGCTGGAGTTGTGTGGAGCCATTGAAAATAAGGGTTGTCCTCCAGGGTTTGGCCTTCACTAAACATTCACCAACATTATGCTCCAGGGAGCGTCCACGGCACAGAGCCACGCACTCCCGTATAAAGGTAGGAGTTTGGGGTAATCACGCATGAGCTGTATCTGGGCCGAAAGTGTAAATATTCAAGAGCACATTTCTGCATAATAAAAAGTTAGATAGAAACAATATAAAAAAGTCTGTGCAATGATTTAGGTTTGTATTGAATGTGGTATTAATTAGGTGGTATTACTTTACATATCAATGCCATCTGTGCTAAAGACATTTGGGGAAAATAAAAACTCCAATGTAAATTAAAGTGACTAAATAAGTAAATAAATGAACCAATGATATACAAACAATGTAGCATATATTTAGCTATGACAACGCTGATATTTTGCCCTTTTTTGTTAAATATAGACAAGTGAAATTTGTTTAATGTTCATTTGAATTTGTATAATGAAGAGTTTGGGGTCTTTACAAGGGCCCACAGTTCCTGCAATGAACTGAGTCACCTTTAACCCCAAATAAGAAATGGGACAAGATGAACTAACAAACACAAAGTTTGACGCAAAATCCATACCTTATTGAAGAACCAGATATGCTTTCAATTTCCCAGCCTGCTGCGATGGCCACAACATAACAAAGGTAATAGTCCATCTAACTACACAGAATCCACAAAAAACGGGATGATTTTCTGACTTACAGGAAAAAGAACTGGATAATTATTGGTGCTGAAAGCCAAAGTGCAGGAAATGGGTGAATGCGTTTCTGTTTTCTATTCCATACAGTTTCATAACATCCTCCTACACCACCATTTACTCATCAAACGTATTTAATAAAGAACATCAACAAACAGCATCTCCGGGT
Organism: Chaenogobius annularis; assembly: GCA_015082035.1. NCBI lineage: Eukaryota > Metazoa > Chordata > Actinopteri > Gobiiformes > Gobiidae > Chaenogobius > Chaenogobius annularis. The sequence continues at coordinate 1,423,001 of BJKM01000073.1, read as the reverse complement.
TGTACGAGGGTTTAGCTCTTCCATGTTCCACAGTGTGTGTTTGGGGCGGTGAAGGATGCTCGTGCAGACTGGGTCGGACAGGGCTCCGGGTACGAGAGACCCGAGCCGCGGCTGGCTCAGCATTCTGCACCGCTGATTTCATTAGGAGCTCCACATTAATGATGATTGTGTCTCTCAGGGACATGTGGTGTTTGCATTACGTCTGCAGAGCCACCTCATAGATCCCCGAGCACAGACAGAGAGCAGGGGAAATGGGGCACTCACAATGTTTTATGTGGTTAACTTAAATGGAATGCTGATTCGATAGTCTGTTACAGGGATTTGTCTTGACGATGTTTTAAATTGAAAGAACTGGAACAGAACAGAGCAGGTCATGTTAGCCTCAAAGCATATTTGACTTTGTGTGTGTGTGTGTGAAAATAGAAATGATCAGATGACATAACCTGGAAATGAAAGCGCTAACGTTTAGCTCTGTCGTACTGATTTGGAATGGCACCTGTTGAAATTGTTTTGTATTGTATTGTCAAAACTGTGCTTTGACAATACAACAATATAGTTTGGAGCTGAATAAATGTGTTGTCGTGCGGTCTCCATCGGATCAGCTGGGCAACGTTGAAGATGGATTCTCGTGAGTTTGGAAGCTAAAACGTCGCGACAGCAGCTTGTAGGTCAAGGTTACAGATGTTACGCTCCACCACACTAGTCATTATTTATACACTCTTCTCATTCTGCGGTAGCCACCTCTGCAGCCACAGGAGTAGACTGGCACCAGGGAGGATTCCATCTGTGCCCCCACCAAACTATTCATTCATGGGCAAGATCGACAACAAGTCTTGACCAAGAACTCCACAACAGCATGCATTGGTGGGTCCAATTAAATCAAAGAACCCGCTATATATGAAGAATAAATCCGGTTTTAATCACCCAGTTAACAAAAACCATGATGAATGACACACTCTACTCAGAATATAATGTACAGATCTCCTGACCTCGGTGATGAACATGACTAAATGAGGGTAACCAGATCTTCAGTCAGTATCCCGGATCATGTCTGTAGATGTTCGTCAGGCCAAAGCTCTGTCCCAGACTCAACATACACCAGTGCATGTTTTATGAAGTTGTCCAGTGACTTTATCTGCTCTGGATGTCTTTCCCGCAGCCTTACAGATTGGAATCATTCGGGGTCGGGCCATGAGAAGTTCACAAGCTCAGACTCTGATTTTTGATGATAACATCTCTTCACCCTGCTGTCTGCTCCAGCTCACTCTTTTCTCCAGCCTCTGCGGCTCCATTTGGACCTTTCGCACCGCTCCGTGGTTCTGATAAAACTGAATTAAGGCGTCTCAGAAAAGAAGAGACCGGGAAAGGCTTTATTCAGCTGTGCATGTGCAACTGCTGCTATAATTGGTGGGTTCGTATCGCACAGAATATATTAAGTCTAATTGGAAGGTAAATGTATCTGCTTTGACTTTTTTTTGTTTTTGTTCTTTTAGTTTGGAAAAAGTAAAACAATATTACCCTGTAAAAAAAACAAAAAAACACACAGAATTTATTTTCACCCTTTTTAACGCTACATACACGTAAAATAAATCAATTACCGTTTTTGTTTTCTGTCATTCAGTGTTCATCTATTCCATTACTTAAAAATATGTTGTAGATTAGTATTATCAGTACCCTAAGTGATGAATGACCAAATATATCAAGACAGTCACATTTGCAATAAGTGAAAAACGTGCACAAATGTAACAGTAAATGTGTAGTTTGTCGACTGTATAAGCACATGGAAAGACATTACTGAAAGCACCTCCATTTGACCTCGCTGTGCATGCAGCTCTATCGACATATTTGCTCTTGAGCTCAGTTTCATGAGTCTCCATGTAAGTGTGTACGAAGCCCGCTCTAATGGCGTGTCTCTCCATAATCCCTGCTCTATCTGCTGGTCACTGAGGTGGGAACGACACCAGCCCGTCAGTCATCCGGCCGGCCAACCAAAACCTCTTTATTTCCTCTGTCACCAGAACCCATTTGGAGGGGCGGAGATTTATTCAGCCGCTCTTATCTCCGCGGTCCAGTCAGGAATCACATAGCCCAAACCCGTGTATCTTTCCACCCTCCGGAGAGAGAGCCCGAAAGGCAAGAAGTCCTTCATGAATATGTTCCACAGATCTGCACCACATGCCCGATAACATGGGAAAAAAGAATGTCCGCGCACTCCAAAAAGCAATGCATTCAATAAATAACATATATCTGTCAGAGGAAATATGCTGCGCGTGGAAATCACTTGACTGCAAAGGGTCTGTGGGTCAGAGACGATGAGCCTTCATAGAGTCACTTAGAGTTAATGCCCACCGTGAACAAGCAATATACAGTACATGGTCAACAGGTATAAAGATGTAGAATGTATTAAAGGGGGCTAAGTATTCAGCTGACTCAGATAACATGATCTGGAAATGGTTGTTGGTATTTAAATTCAACAATGACTCGTTTAAATACGATTTACTGTTATCTTTTTATGCTTTATGTAGATTTGATATTGTTTTGGATCATTTACTTTCTAATATTTGTGTGAATCACTTTTGGTAGCTAGTGTTTCTTTAAAAGTGCGACAGAAATAAAATTGACATTGATTATTTTTTTATATTTTTTAATTGTTCATGCCATTTAATTTTTCTGGCACTATTTATTTGTATTTGTTTTTTTCCTTCTTTTTTTCTTTTTTCTTTTGTCTTTTTGCGCTGTTTGATATTTTTTATTTTTCTTTTTTTTCAAACAGGAGAACAGAGAGCAAAAAAAAAAAAAAAGTAGAAAAATGCAAGTTTAAACAAATCAAATGATTTTAATTTATATCCAACAAAAAAAGTCCAAAGTTGCTGTCAAATAGATGTATTTTTCAAATTAAGTCTGAATGTATGTTAGCAGACATTTTCAGAAAAATAAATAAATTAAATAAATAAACATACTGTAAACTGAGTCCAAACTAATTATATGCATTATCATTATTAGTTAGACATGAACAACAGAACAGGATGACAATAAAGCTTATAAATTTTCTTTTTTTTTTTTTATATCTACTGTATACCAATCTTTCCCCACCAACAGCAAAAAAATACAACACGCACTTTTAATGAGTTTTTCCTTGAAGGTTCGATTACACTTTACTTATCATTATTTTCCCCTTTTTAACATAAGAAACGCTCGTGCAACATTTGAAGTGATCATTAACATAGTCCAAAGCTTGACTCCATATACAGTTTTAACGTTGTCCTTGCGAAAACAGGTTCCAAAAAAATATTGCCCCCTATGGTCATCCTGACGTCCTCTGAGATAAAAGTAAAAAGACACTGCGCAGCTCCTGGCAAAGTTCCATTTCTGGCTTTCCACAAAACAAATGCAAACTTAAGATAAACTAAATCTTTACACTTTAGCTGATTAGACAGGCAAACTGACATGGACATAAAGCGTACAGTCGAATTTGTAACAAACAAGAACAGTGTTATATAATGTATGGCTGTCGGCAAGTCAGCTACTACATAAGAAGTACTAGTGGCAATTAAAAACTCCAAATATAAAAGAGTTATTCCGCTCTATAATAACGTACATGTTGGCGTGATGCTGAGCCGTTTTTCTGTGAACTTCAGTGTCACTCTCCTCTGACTGAAGCATTAACATAACAATTACAGCGGAATGAAAGGTTTTTATTGGATTATATAGCACCGTCGTGTCAATTATTAAATGCCAGCAGAAAGGTTGAGTTGTCTAAAACTCACCGCTTTAAAGCGACAGGTCTCAATTGGGAGGAGTTTCCGTCCGAACTGACTTTCACAAACGGAACAGAATATAATACGCAGTGGCTTTTTGGCTAACACACGTCTGCAGAAGATGACAAAGCCCAAAGTGATGTTCTATGATGCTGTAAATAGATCCTAAATGACCAGGACACAAATAAACAGGCAATGAAATGGGCACATAAAAAAAGTAAGGAGCCTGTATTAGGAATTTCAAAGTGTTGCTGAAAAAGGTTTAGAATGATGAGACTGACATGGATGGAGCGATTGGCCAGCACAAGGTCACGGCCTCCATTTAAACATGTTTTGAGTATTTCGCCACACAACGTGACATTTCACTTTTTTAGCTAATGTCCCATTGGCCTTCCCGGGACACAAGAACAAGTCATCTGGCTAGCTTTGTGGAGAGGTGACTCCGTTCATGGTAAGAATTTGTACAATTGTTGTTTTTGGCCATGGGCAGTGCAGCCTGAACTGGGAACGAGACTGAGGAATGACATTCAGCAAATTGTTGAGAGCCAGATTCGAACTCACAGCGCTACAGCCTGTCCCACACTTCAGGCATATGTGCTTTCCACCCGACCACGAGCGGCACAGAATGCATCTTTTTCAATGCAAAGTATATTCTTAGCAGTAAAAGTACCTGAACTTTTACAAATGCAATCTGATATGTTTAAAGTCATACTGTGGAACAGTCCAGGCAAAGTGATAACATCTCCATGGAGACAAGCAGACCACACATCAGAGAAGCTGCATAAGCCACATTTCGCTTTGGAGAACAGTGGCACACTGTGAGCATCTCCACTGCCATAGGTGAACCGTACTGGCCTGTTTAAGGGGTCCAAAGGGGGCCATGAGTGGTACTATTTCCAGAGCATGCTGGCAGAAAACAGATATATATATTAAAAAAAATATATCACCAAATGCTGACTTGATCTTATGACAAACCACCACATTACCTGCGAAAATAACTTTATATGTTGAGCAAAACAAGGAAACAGCACAATTTAGCATCAGCTGTTTCCTGTTTATCACTTCACAGCACGTGTGTCAAGACCCAAAATATGATGTTTCCAGTGCATAATGCATCAACATTATCCAAACCTGACACGTTTCATACAGAGACAGGAAAATGTGGGGGGAAAAGTGAAGATGCAGAAAAGGCTTAAAATAAACTGGAAGTCATTTCTTGTTTACTGTATCTTTAACCATGTCTCTCAGCGACGCAAATTTGGAATTACTAAACGTCGTAATGAAGAAAAAGCATTATTTAAGTACGATTTACATTTTTTGAATTAAGACAACCTGTATTATATGTGGGTGACGTCAGCTGCTCACGTAGCAGACCCCTGAGAGCCAGGACCTGTGTATGGAAACGCAGACAGTCAAGGATTGTGCTTCACTTTTTTCCCTTTCACTTCTACTTCTGATCCCACCGCACGGACCCACGCCCGAACTGATTGGACCTGTGAAGTGAACACAGCGTGAACCGAGAGAGAGGGAAACGAGAGGAGCGGGGAAGAGCGCGGCGCAGAGAAAGAGGAGGCGACGGGGCCGGTAGATGCTGAAACAAACCGACTCAATCATATTTTAGTGGTGTTTGAGCGCGGTGTTGCTGACACACGTGTGCGATCACAGCTGTGTGTTACACACGTGTGCGATCACAGCCGTGTGTTCATGAACACAGACAGCAGAATGAACAGACCAGGCTTCAGCTGCTCAGCTAAATAAACGCTTTGGAAGCATCAGAAAAGACACAGTGCAGTTGTCAGGTTTACCTTTTATTTAACCTTCATCATTGTTAACAAGCTAAAATGGAGAGAAAACAATCCAAAAATGTGTCTTATCTCTACATATACTTTCTATTGATTTATTTATTAGCCTTTATTTAAGCAGGTAAGAAACCCATTGAGATCAAAACCTCTTTTACAAGGGTGACTTTGTAATGTTTAACCACTTGATTGTAGTCTAATTTATTGTAATGAATGGATTTAAAGCCCAACATTCAATTGATTCGATTTTTAACACAGTCCAATTAACTGTATTAACTTTTACGTCCTTTTTCACTTCAGGTACATTTACGATGGTGAACTCTGTCATGAACAGTGAACCGTTCTGGTGAACCAGGGCCAGTCAAAACGTGGCTAAAGTGCACCTTTAAAGTGCTACAAACGGTAGCTTTATTCACAACATAAATAGCAGGAAGAGGGAAAAGGAGGAAAAGTCTGAGTAGGCATGTTTCCATTTTAGCCTCGCAACCGTGAGTGAGTGTGCCACAAGCATACATCAGGCCAGTTAAGAGGTTAGCTCTGGCAACTCATTACTGTCAAAGCTAATGTAGAGCGATGAGGAGAGGGAGCGGGAAGTAAGCACACACTAATGAATGAACACACTGCTAAGTTCAACAATTCCACGCACATGTAAATGTAAGGATAACACTCCTCAAAGCAGAGGGAACAGGAGGCGGGCCTGTCCTGACACTCCAGGCTCGCTGTCGCATGCAGAGGATGAAAGCAAAGCCTCCTCTGCGAGCGGAAAACGGAAGAGAAGAGAGTATGAGAGGAAATAAGGCCGGATGATGAGGAAATGGTTTCCTGTTCTGAAATTTGAAATTGAGAGCAGTCAGCTTTCCAAATGACATGATGGAAAATTGAACTGTGGAGTGGGTACAAGACACATTCATGTTTTGCATTCAGTTTTGGGGCAAAGACTTTGAGGGGACTATTTACCATTATATTGTTAAGTGTAGTGTGTAGGTTTATGCTAGCCTAAGACGGCTAATGTTAACAAACAACGATCCCTTTCTTTCCATGTAAGATGCTATGGACTGCACCCACCATTACTTACTTATTACTCGTAAAAGAAAATACTTTAAACATACTTATTTTCACATGCAATTTGTAATGTAGATGTTAAACCTCTTTTCTCTGGCCCCCATGCATTGCACGTTACAACATTGTTCCCTCATCCAAAACGTACCTGGAGTAGCATTTAGCTTCATTTATGCTAATTTGCTAGTTTAATCTCCCCTCCGAGTGTCAAAAATACTCCTTTCAGAATTTCCCCGATTTGTGATGTCATAGGTACTGTTTTTAAGTCCATAAATCATGTCTAGACTCATTCTGAGCATTTCTGCTGTCAATCAGTGTCATTGAGCATTTGTTTATTTGTTTGATTTCATTTTTTGGGGTTTTAAAGAAACATGAGATGCCAAAGTTTTGATTCAAATTAAGAGAAACTGTTCATACAAGTGACCTCCAATTTCAAGGTATTTCCTCAGCTGATGACATGCCATAGATGTCTACTATATTCATATGTAAATATAAATGACCCAATGAAATCACCAGGAAAAAGAAAAAAAAAGTCTGACAGCACACGTTGCCTTGAGAGTGAGGACCAATTCAACATTTTTATACACATAATTTTACACAATTACCTCGATTCTTGATGTGTGACAGGTCATTAAGTGCAAATTACATTCTCTCACAGTCGGCACCATGTACGTACCACCAGCACCTCTCCTGGCTCTTCTCCAGCATTCAGCTGCTTTGAGAAACATGAAATACAGTAAAATGACAGCACAATTACCTCTCACTGTGAATTCCACCAGGCTGAATGTCTGGCTGATACCCAAGACTTTCAATAAATGGCACCGTACGTACCACCTTAGGTTCGAAATTCAAGTATGACTCCACTATATATTTAACAAATCATATCCCCTCTTCCTCTAGTCGCGCTTGTCATGTCAAAAAGATTTAAAAAGCCGTAATCAATCCCACGTGCTTTGTCGACCTTGAGTTGGAGCAAAGTGAGTGAAAGGTTCTTACCCTTTTTAGAGTTGCCTCAGGGCAGGACTCAAGCAGACGGAGGACCACCAACAGTCTCACAGAGGGTTTTGGCAAAGGCTGAGCTGTCTGCCAATCACGAGTGTTTACCACGTGATGTCATCGCGTTGCCAATGCCAAGCAAAGAATGTGACGAATTCTGCTTGTCAAAGTTGGAATGGTTTGGCACAATCGATCATACAATTGTTGTTGGAAAATGATGGTTATATCTTCATACTAATGAATTAATGTGTTAATCAGAGCAACTCTCTCTAAATAGATACACTTTGCATGAGTTAAAGTATCTGTTGCTGTGTAAAAGATAAAAGTTGCTATGAAAATGTCTGCCATCTTGGACCGTAGACAATTGCAGGCAACATATCATTTTATTTTGCATATTTCTCTTTCAGTAAAATAAATGTCATAAGACTGAAATTCAGCACTTCTCAGATGTTGATTTTTGTTTCTGAACTTCTCTTAACCCTTCGTTCACATCTAAAATCGCTTCTTTGACCTGCAGGTAGACATGAAGAGTGGACTAGTCTGTGAATGTAAACCGAAAATTAAATGCACACACTTTTTTTTTTTTTTTACTTTGCATTTCTCTTATTAAAGCTTGAGCATAATCAGGTTGCAGCAGGGCAAGAGGCGCGGGGGGGCAAGGAGGCGCGGGGGGGGGCAAGGAGGCGCACAGGAACTAGAGTCTCTAATGTCGGCACACGGAGTAGGATTGACAGCGAGCGGACACTGAGAGATAAACGTGAAACAAAAGGATTAGTGTTACCACAAGTTTACTTTTATTACTTCAGCTCTCGTCTTTCAAAGAACAGAGCCGGTTATATTTCACCTGGCATATAAGGCATTTTATCTGCTTGGAAAGATATGCTTTTTAGAGGGTGAGGCGGTTATCAGATGTCGGTGGTTCAACGAGTAAAGATTTACTCCACAATTCACAATTGTCCTTATTACATAACAATACTGTAACGAGGCCCCTGCGATTAATCACATTATAATCAAGATAAATAAAGGCAAATAGTTAATTATCAGCTTGTATAGTTATTGTATGTGCCAATCCTCTGTCAGTAAAAGCATGGGGTTTGGAGAAATGTTCAGACTTCGGAGGAAGAAATAATTGTGTGCGTAACCGGCAATGATAGCGTTGTTTATGTTAAAAAAATATATATGATGAAAGCCATTTTTATTTTTTATAAATGACTGGAAAATTGTGATTGATCGATATGACGGGGGGAAAGCATTTTTCATTTTTTTTTGTCATATCTTAAATATTTCTTGCTTTGAGTAGGATTTGTACTTGTTTTTTTGGGGAAGGACTTCAGCACAGTTGTTGGCGTTGTGAAGCGTTATGCAATTTGATTTGTGTATTGACTGAGGTGTAACACTATGGATGCTCAGACAATAATACTTTTATGTAACAGTATACATTGGCCTGTGAGTGCTTCTAGTTTAAGCGTTATACTTTTGGACTCCATAATGCTCTATAACTGAAACAAATCTCAGGTATAAATTGATGCAAATGACCCAATTACACACTTGAATTCTCAGCAGGAAAAAGTGGAAAGGAACCAAACAATATTTATGTTACAAGTGTAAATAAGTACTGCTAAAGTTTCCAAAGTTATTGAAAACCATTTTGCAATTAGAAAAGTGATTTATAATGTAATAAATAACTATGGAAAAGTTTGCCTGGAACAAAAAAAATGATTCCAGTCTATACAATGCAATTTCCAGTGCCAAAAAAAAAAGAAAAATCAAAAGCTAGAATACAATGAGGAAGAGGCAGTCCAAATATAAATCATTTGGCTGTATCTGAATGGAGCTGTGTGGAGGAGAGGGAGGAGCGGGAGGAGAGATAGTCCAGTTGGTGCTTCATCCATCATCTGTTGGGATTGGATGCCAACTTGATACTGAGAACATTCACTGATTAATATTCAGAACAGGGTATAGACCGCACAGTCACGTTAGATGAATTAGGCTGCTTTTTTTCTGAGATCTGTAGACTTCTAATTCAGCAGCCGAGCAGTTCTGCTGGGGGCTCTGTGTGCGGTGTTTGCATGTTCTCACTGTGTCACATTGGGGTTTTCTTCAATATTCAGATTTCCTATATCAACCTATATAGCTTATCCTTGGGCTGATCCTGAAGCTCTAGCCCAGGATCTGAAAATGGTTCTCCCAGTGCTATGCTGCGTGTGCACACTGCTCTTACAGGCTGCCTCAGTACAAGTGCACCTTAACCTTACATCACAATGTTAATGTGAACTCCCCTGATAAGCTTGTTGTACAATTATTGTTCTCATATTGAAATTTTTTTTAAAAATGTTTATTTGGTAGTATATTAATGTATATTAACGTATATTAATCAGGACCTGGCTTCGGTTAAGGCTCGCAGGGGTCTGCTACGTGAGCGGCTGACGTCACCCAAACAAAACCAGTGTTTTCTTAATAAATGTAATCTAAATCATACCTGAATTGTTCTTCATATTCAAAAAAGAAGCTTTTTCTGCATTTATTTCCATTCTCTGTGCCTCTACGGCGTGTTTTGTGTAATGACTACAACACTGCAGCTGGCATTACTACAAACTCTGGAAGGAGTGGCTGTGTTGTGTTGAAGTTTGCCAGCTGAACATACACACTAAGGTTAATCAACTCTGGAGATGTGGCACTTGCATTTGCACAGGAACCTTCCCAGAGTGTGCCGTCAGCACAGCGGCGGTTTGATTGACCGATGGGGTCAGCATTTCTGTCACATGTACGTCACCGCTGACCACCGAGGGTGACCACCACTCAGCACAAATGTCACACGGCCCCTGGAAATGGCACGCTTTCCTATTCAATACGCTCACAAACTCACCCACGCACAATGCTCCTACACCTTGGCTCTTTTATTAAACACCTCCAACACAACTAAAAAAGCAGGATTTGTGCCCACTATAAGAAAATGTCAGTCACTACATCAGTGCGTCGCATTACATCTGTGCAGTCTGAAATGCTTGGTCAGCTCACATTACCTGACCTTACCAGCAAGATGAACTCTCACGATTTTTGTGACTTCACAAACTCTTGAGAATCCATCTTGTTCGGCTCCACAGGCGGGACTGGAACCAATCACAGAGCAGCATTGTGATTTGGGCGGAAGACAAAACAACCCGAACCAAAACAAACATGGCGGCGCTGACGGCTGTACTTTGGCCCAATCTTAGAAGAAATACGGACTATTTTGTTTTTCAGAAAGTGCACACAATGGCACTGTACATTTGTGGAGGAGAAAGAGGACTGTGCTTTTCTGAACACTGGATTTAATGCAATTTCGATTTTTCTGCTTCTTTTGCTGTTGTGACGCTTCGACCAATCAGCGTGAAGTATTTTTTTAAAACGTCCTGGCGAGACCCTTCCCAGATGGATTCATCTGAAAAACTCAATTCAGAGTGAGACACAGCTCAATCAGGTGTGAGCCAGGGCACGCATCAACTTCTAGAAGATCAGAATTGCCTTCCGTTGGAGCCGTCATGCACAGAATATAATACACCCAGTCAATCCAAATTGAATTTAACTGGGAAGGATATTTGCATTTCTCATTTTGATGAAACTTCAGAAAAGGCTAGTCACATGCAAAGAAAGAAAATTAATAGGGATCACTTTTCTAGTCCAGTCCAGTCCAGACATGAACTCACAAACTCAACACAACTAGTACTTTAATGTGAAACAAGACAACTGATCTACACAATGGTGCAGGAAAGATTGGGTTACGATTCAATATTAATTTGACACTTTTAAAGATATTCAAGCTATTTGTACTATTCCTTAGTCAAACGTTTCTTTCAGTTTGTGCTGAGAAACTCTGACAGCCTCACAATCACATCTTGCCATTGGACACAAGAGCAGTATGAATTGCCGGTGACTACCAACATTTGGTTAGTAATTTAATCTTTCTACCAAGCGATCAGTATTATAAATTTGACTTCCCCTCAAAGCTCACGTCATATCTTTGGAAGGAATTCTCTTTGTTTCAAACTGCCTCCAGAATCCTTTATGTTAAAGCTTGCACCACTCATTCAAAGCTCAAACAGGAGGCCTCAGAGTCATTTATGGCTGAGATATTTATGGTGAAAACTCTGTAAGAAAACTCCTGCACACTGTCTCGCTCTTCCTTTATTTCATTGATATGATGTTTTGGCCTGTTTGACCTTTCAGATAGGAGGACAGCCCCTTCCACTCCTCTTATATAAGCAGAGAAGAGCTGAAGAAACAACAGAACATACAGTCTTCAGAGCGGAGCCTTGTGTCAAAAGTCTGCATGCTGAGCTTCATAATAAATACACATCCAGTCACCGCTTGCAGTGTCTGGTGAAGTTTGGATCATATTAGCCGTGTCTTCACCATAGTCCTCATGCTTGGTCCAGGTAAGAGTGTAATCTCACAGTAAATGAGGTGTGGTTAAAATTCAGCGTAAAGCTGCGTAAAGATGTGGCTGGTCAAGGTGAAGTTGCTGGAAAAACTAAAATATTATCCAATCTTCGTCATAGTTGTCCTCTTCCATCAGGTAAACACATTGTAAAAGCGTAAATGTGAATTAAAAGCATGCGGCATGCTGGCTGGCTTTGATACACGTGCCGTTTGCGCAGAAAAGAACGGATTTACGCAGCTCGCGCTGGTGTGGGTCTTGTTCACTTGTTAGAACTGGACAGACCTCATACAAGTATGTTTTAAAATATGATTTAACACAGTTACAGCGTATCTATAAAGTACTGGTGCAGAAAAAAAAATCAAATAGTACCCAGCCCTACGTATGTGGCCAAGACACATTCCCAATTAGATCCAGAATCAATCACATCAATGTATAAACTATTTCACATCATCATATAATAAGGTGAATGCATGCCAAATAAAACAGTGTGCAGGCGTTTTCGTACAAGGTCTTCAGTTAAGTCCCTCTTCTTCTACGCACCAGAGTCTGCCCAAAAATTGGATGTTTATGTTTCCAGATATTGTGGAAATTCAAAGGACATATTTTCCAACAATTGTATTGTTATTGGCCTTTAAACACGCTCTATTTCTACCTGTGAAGTTATAATCTGGGTAAAATTTAAACTAAGTGTCTTCTGAGGCTAAGGGCAAGACGATCTTGTAAATAGGAACAATAAAACAAGTGTGAATGAAGCTGATTACAACTCCAGGGAACAATGTGATTACATGGCTAAAAGCTCAAAAAAGTCCCTTAAAATTAGGTCTAGCAAATGACTACCTCAAACTTTAGAGCTGTTGTTCCATGGAGGTCTGAGTCCTGGATTTAGTGTTGAAGCTGATCCTTGTTGAAAAAGCTTGAGTGTCCGTCTTGGAGTCTGTAGATCTGATTTGTCATTATCTGCTGAGTTTGTCATGCCCTCGTCATCTGGAACACAAACAGGCCTTATTATGTGTGACACTTCAGCTTAAGTCATTAATTTCACAATGCAAATACAAAAAGAGCAAGTGCATTTTTAGATATATGTACAAAACAATAATTAAATCAGACTAGATTAAACCATTATAGAAAGAGATTACAGCTCAAAAATACGTTGTTAATTCTACTTTAAGTCCACGGGTTTAGAAAATATTCTTTCAATTTCTTGTTTCCAAACAGAGCAGCAGTCATACCTGCCAATGTCCGATCTTGTCAGCTCTCAGAAGCTAAGGAAAGGGGCGTGGCTAGTTCTTGGATGGAAAACCGCTGGAACACCAGGTGCCACAGTGGGGCGCTGGAGAAAATGTCATTGTGTATTTGGGCAAGACACGTCACCCACACTACCTAGTACAGCAGTTTGAGTGCCTTGAAGGTGGAAAAGCGCTATATAAATACACTGTAATACTAATAATTGAGTATTATCAAAGAGAATCTGCTTGTGTTTCTATGTGCAGTGCTCTTTTAATGCGGTGACAGATCTTTTCAATAATACATGGTTTGCTGGAGCTCCACATTTTTCCACATAAAATGCTTGCCATGCTTTTTAGTTTCAATCACTCTTTATAGTGATAAAGTATCTCCCAAGCTCTCATATTGAGCCGGAACTCGCACGCTTTCTTCACTCCAACCTCTTCCCCCATCCACTCAGGGCTGCAAGGAGTCCCTCCAGCCTAATATTCTTGACATTTATAGCCAGTTTATTTTTGCAGTTTAATTGCAAGATGAAAAGATTGATAGACTTTGAAAATGTATGTTTTTCTGAAATATATAAGGCATTTTCGCACATAACATCACCAAGACCTAAGACCTAAAGAGCTAGAAAAGTCCCTAGTCTAATTAGTTTCTCTTGTGTGGATGTGCATCAAATGAGGACTCAAAATAAGGTACCAGGAACTATAAAAGGTTCCTACAGTGGGAAAACCCCTATTATAGCAATAAAGTAGAGTTTTCCAAGCCTCAGAAGTGAATAAAGCCTAACAATAACATATCGTTACCATTGAGCACACAACCGCCGCCCCAGACAGAACAGGATGTCAAAAGGTTCCATGTGTGTTGTATTTACTGTACATTTACAAGTTTTTCCACCAAGTTTGAAGCATTCACAATCTTGGCATCGGCCTGTGAATTAAGTTGCCAGACGAGAGTGAATGTCCAGTTTTGGTGAATGGAGGGGACACATTGGCACAGTAACGTAAAGGGGGATCAGCCATGTCTGCTACTACCATGCCTCTAAACACATACAGCTGGCCTACCTCATGCTTTTCAATTCCCATTCGAGGTGGATAAACAGCGAGGCAGATGGAGATATGACGGGCCAAATTGGTCTAGGCTGTCCAAATATTACGCGACCCGAGACAAGCTTTCAGGGGTCAACCAAACTTACCCTTAATGTTGTTCTAAGCTGTGGTGCAACTTTATTTCAGTTACAGACGGACAGACATTCAAGAGAAAATACACACTTCTGTACGACAAGCCATCCCAATCTTTACTGTTTATCTCTACAGTAGTCTTTAGCAGCTGTAAATGGTTTTCGGCACCGTGTATTCTATCTCCATGCTGTCTGTATATTTCAGATTGTGGGGAAAGGTCAGAAATGGTGGATATATCATGGCACCGCATCTCGCGCAGAGTAAATTTCAGTTCATCACAACGCGGCCTCTGCTGAAGACAATCTAGTGTCGGAAAATGAGAAAAGGGATTCCCTGTTGAAATGCTCTAACACAAATTCTGGGGTTTTCAAAGAGGGAAAAACAGTATGGGTGGGCTTTGGTGGAAAGCCTTTTTATCTTCTGTGGAATATGGTTTACCACAGATGTTATTTGAACTATAGTTTTATATTGTTTGGGTGCATGTGTGTTGAACGTTGAAATTAACCTGGCTATAGGCATTCAGCGTTCTCATTTTACTGGTTGTACTATAGGTTTCAATGCGATTCCAAGACTGGGGAAACGGTGGGGGCACAAAAAATGACAGAATATGTACCGTGTTGCTAGACTAGCCTGGACAAACGTACTCCCTTCTCGTCTCTCTTAACACAAATTGTCTTCTGCCTCACAATAAATTCATTTGCGTTTGTGGACCACACCTCTCATTTCCATCTAACGTGGAATATAATTTATGTAACGTTTTTGAGCATATGCATGATTTATAAATAGGACGGCAGGTTTTTAACAATATATGCAAGGGCTGTAGCAAAAGAACTGGGTTAAAGAAATTCAGATGTTTCCAAACAAAGTATAAGTAATGAAAATATTTTTGGCAAGGGACCAGATATGAATTATATCAAAGTCTTGTCAGTAAACAATTGGGACTTTATTCTGGCATAATTATTCTTTACATATACGCTGTCAGACATAACCTCGTACTGTAATTGATTATGTTGAAAATACAGTAACTGTAATTGGTGCTTTAATGTTTTTCTCTTACTTACTTCAAAATGTGCATTAATGTGTTTTAGACAGTTTAGTATGGATACATAGAATACCTTCTGTAAAAGCTTTTTGTTGAAAGTACGGAACCATTTTCCCCATTATTCATTCACATCCTTTTAGCCCACAACATCAAAACCTAACCCAGTAACATTTCTGAGAAGTTATTTTGGTGAAAGAGACGTTGGTTAATGCTGTGAGTCAGCCTGTCGAGCTCAGACAGACAAATGTAGTTTTCATCAGGGCATCGGTGAGAAAAACAAGCCTCTTCAGAAAAACAGGAAGACCACATAGAAGACAACATCACCTTAATAAAAGCCTGACAAAAACAGCCCATTATGACATATTATGGACATATGACATATTATTATTATTATTTTGACTTATTACGAAGATACCGTCGACCCTTCATCACAAAGACTAAGGGGGGCGAGTCATTATTGGTTTTGTAGGCTTCAGATGGAGGAGGACATAGGCTGCTCTGTGTTTCAAAGTGTGTTAGGGAAGTGAGCCTGCAGTGATGGACTGTTTGAGCATGACATTTGAATGAGGCTCAGTGCTTACAGTGTACATCACATACCCAAAGATGTACCTCTGATCATTGCACACTGTTGCTGCATCCTTGGACAAGAAACTTCACCCGATTTAAATATGAATGAGACTTGTTTCCATCTGTTAGCCCCAGGGCAGTTGTGGCTATGGGTACGTCCATCGCTAACAGCATTGTTGTTTTATATTTGGGTCACTCCACACTAAAGTGTACAAATGCCATTGTCTTTAATTAGGGCATCATTCAAACTCCCAAAAAAAAAAAGGATGTTCACCCCGGAAAGGAGTTTTGTTACATGATGATACTCTCAACTTCAACGGCTTGTAAAAGAAAAATGTAATCCAAACGAAGAACCTACCAGCGATGACAAGCAGGGGAAATACTCAAGATTCATGCCCCAAATAATTTCAAAATGTTTCCACTCGTATTTTTTAAATTGCCCTCAAAAGAAAGTCTTGTGGGCGTAACCAGGAAGTGTCCGGTATTAGTTATAACCAATCAGAACCAGTTTACACTTGATGACATCATTCTAACCGCCATGCTACGTCATCAAAATGCGACGCTTTATTACTGTATTATTACTGTACTCGACAGTGGAACTTTCTGGTTGTGTCTCCTCACGGGAGCCTGGACGTCCGCTCGTTTCGAGTCCTTTTACGAGTTGTTACGACAAAACTACATTGTTTACCTCGTGGGAAAACCAACATCTTACTTCCACATTTTGAGGCGCTCCCAACCCACATCGGGAACTCGCACATGTGCGGAGCGCTCTGCAGTCTGACAGACGCTCAGCGAGGAGAAATCTGTTTAGAACGTTTTGTGACGAAGTTTACGTATGTTACGTCCAAGGTAAGTTTGCCGTGTGTGTCAATGTAAAATGTTTAATGTATATTATCTTACTATGGTATTTTATGATGCCTAGAGGTGGTACTTTCTGATGTAGTTGAATTTTAAAAATTCCAATTTTAAATTTGGACCTTTATGTAACACTTTTGTATACTTGGCGTGACCCATTTGTCGTATATTTATTTATTTAACCAGGAAATCCCATTGAGATTCAGAGAGCTCTTTTTTTGAGTCCTGCATGAAACAAAACCATAGACACAAGTTTTCATCTTAAACATCTTAAAACTCACAATAAAAAATTTGGTGACACATCTAGAATCAGTGACAGGTCGATGATTGCATTTAGCTCTTTCAGAAGGGTTTTAAAAATCAGCCGTTGAAAAAGGTTTAGACTCCAAAGTCTTGTACCAACGATTTCCAACTGAAAAGACATTTCTTCCCTGACATTTGGGCTGTCAGAGGTCGATATCCTGAGAACACAAAGTACGAGGTCCATCTCACCTGTTCTGAAGATACGGAGGAAGAAGATCCATGGTTCATCAAAATCACCATCCAAATTAGAAAAAGCTGGATTAGTTCATCCTCTAGTTGTGGCAACAGACAGTATTTTACCAGCACCAACTGAGTGTGACGGAGCGAATGAATGTAGAACTTTGTGTACCCATCTTAAGTCAATTTCCATTCCTTCAAATTACTTGATTAAGTAAAATGCTGCATGCTGCCTGTGAGACTGTTGCTCAATTACTCAACTAGTTTCTCTCTTCTAAGATAAACATATGGAACATTGATAAGGACAATTTAAGAGGGAAAAAATAATACGAGAGCATAAAAGGACTTGAATTTACTGCGTCTCAAGAGCAGACAAACGATCATGTACGGCTTTCAAGAAGATGTATGTGTCACCGCGTACATATTACACCGGTCACATATGTATGGTAACATGGAACAAATCCACGCCACTGTAAGAATCATAGTCATCCGACATTTCCTGCACCAATAGCAAATGCATCATTGAACATGTGTTCAATCAGGAACAATTTTGGAATCAACAAATCAAATGTACAGCAATCTAATCATGTACAACAAAATGTAGAACGTTGTCATTAGGTTATTCACATAAAAAAAATTGAGTAAAATGTTTAAATAATTGTGCCTTTTAAAGTTGGCGCAGATATGCAATTGCAGCATGGTTTAAGAAGATTCCTTAACAAATATTTATAATGCGTTAATAAGCACCAGTTATTGTTTACAAGCACTTATAAAGCATTTACAAGATTTATCACTGGTTATTGCATTTTTTATTTTTAATTAATGCCTTACAAACATCTTACATTGTTTTAATCCTATTTTTATGTCTTTTAGTATTTATATGGTATTATAAGCCATCTACAAAGGCTATAATGCCTTATAAGTGCTTAAACAAATAATTGGTTCTTATTTAATTGTTAAATATAAGCATTTGTCATTGTGTTATTTTCTCACCCAAACATGCATGAGTTTTCTGCCAAAACAATGTGTAAATATGGTTTGTTACCCCATCTTTGTTTCATAAATAACTTGAACTATCCAAAAATGACAACCATTTGCGTCCATCCAGTGCAACGGCTGAACAGGACCTTATTGTCCACATGCTACAATCAACTTGTCTTATGAGGTGGTAATTTATGTGTACAGATTCTGGGAGTCACACCCAAAAATGCCTATCTTTGGACATGGGGGGGGCATCGTCCGTGCTTTCCATTCTGTCAAGGGCATTACCGAGGGGTGTAACGGAATTCAGTTTGAAATGAGCAATAACCCGCCGCGCCGTTATAAATCATACCCTCTGGTCTGCCACGTTCACACCGGCCCAACGGCACGCAAATCCATGCATACCGGCAGACACGCTTACCCACAATTTATTAGACCACACGCATGCATTCTCCATGGACGGGGCAAAAGTGCACACTATCGGCAAAGCCTGTTCAAAATATAGTAATTAGGGACGTGCAGTAACTGGTGGCATTGACCGCGTTTACAGTTAGCGTTAGCCCCCCCATTGAAACGAGCGGAGTGAAAGTCAATTCTACAGAAACCACTAAAAGACTTGATCAAAGGTTTCTGTCAATAGCCACTTATTTTGGAGTGTTATTGAATGGCGTGTTAAGAAGAAGTTGGCAAACCGCGCTGTATCTTCTAAACACTAACGCCACTTTAGCCGGCTGCACACAAGAGAATGTCGAAATATTGCGACTTTCATTTTGTTAGAATGACTGGTCTTACACAAGTGTCACGTGATCGAACAAATACACGAGGGTACGAGCTACTACGAGTACTCTTGGATGGATTGTAAAGGCTTGGAACGGACTGGAGGTAAGGAGCAGGTTGCACTGACTCAGTGATTAAACGAAATCTGTGAAATGAAAACAGTTGCACAAACTCTTGCGTTGGGTCTTGTCCAAAATGTTCAAAATGATAAGAGCCTTCTCAACGCAACGGAGCCTATCGCTGTGTGGCTGCTCTGATTGGCTGCTGTGAAGTTCCTCGCGTATCGTGTCGGAACCTTACGATTTGACAAACATTCGTAACAGAATCGCACTGACCGCACAGGACACAGGAGGAGTGTCACGACGACGAAGGTTACGATGTCTTCTGTATTTGACCCATCCGTAATTACGCACAATATAACGTTCCTGTATGAGGGACTTCATGGAGTTGATGGAGATGTCATTCCTTTCCTTGGATCGTTCCACGGTGAAGACACATGAAGACTGAGACAGAACTGTGGAGAGGCAAACCCACTCACAGCTGTTACTTTTTCTTATTATCATCATCATTATTATTATTATCTGAATTAAATGCACAATTGAAATGTTTAATACCACACTGTGGAACTAAGAAATAGCATCTCCATGGACACAAGCAAGAAGCAGACAATCGCCAAGAAAAGTTTCATAGTGCAACTCTAAATACTTGGAGCAACGTGTGAGGAGCTGTGGGAAAAATAACCTTTGCCAGACGGAGTAGTCACCTTATTCTGCCCCGCCCACTTTTGCGGCACTAAAATATGCTATAATGCTGTAAAATGTCCTATGTTCATGTGACCAACAAGTCAACATTGCACTGATTGCCTGAGCGGCCTGAAAACGACATTTTAGTCAGTGTAGAACTTCTCTGGAGGTCGGCGGCCCTTTGTTAACTAATGCGCCCGGAAGAAGGATTACGTCGTACGGCGGCGCTCAGACGAATTGCCAGAATAAGGTGAAGAGTTGGAACATTCAGTTCAGTGTCAAAGCTGTTTAGTTTATGCTTCATGATTCTGCTTCTAGAGCTTGAGATGGAAAGTAAAAAAGAATGTCCGTTCCCATGGAAACCGGTCAAGTGTGCAAAACGTCCATACAGTCAAAACGATGCAAAGTAAATAACATGAAGTGTGACGACACAAGCTCGATATCGTGCATATTTTAGCATTGCATAAAGTGGGTTAAGTGTCTTGTGAAAGGACAATGACAAAAGGGATCAAACCACCAAGCTTCTGGTCAGTGGGCTTTAAAATTAAGTAGACTATTACTTAAAACACTTGTATGTGGTTTCTATAGTTACTTCTATATTAAAAATGTAAAAAAAAAAAAGAATCCATGAACAACATAGCCAGTCCACGCAGAGACAATAGGATGAGGATTATAGTAGTTCAATAATTATTTTCCATGCCCAGTCTTTTTCATGCAACAATGAACTTTAGTAGCACAATAAGAGAAAATGATTAGAACATGTGGATATTCCATTATGCCGATTGTGGCCGCCGGCATACACCGTTCAGCTGAACGCATGAGAGGAAATGTACTTTTGAATCCAAGTGGGAAAAGTAATATTAGCAGCTGATATTTTCATAGGCATTTCCATGGGATTTGATTGGGTGAAATGTTGTGTGTTTGAATATGATTTCTCTGAAATTTTAACTGTCCATAATTAACTCTAATTGCTTCTTCAAAACCTTGTGACAGGAAATGAATGAAGAAATGTGCTCAAAATGGGAAGACAATATTAAACTCGGGATACTGGTGCGGTGCATGCTGTCATTTTTCACTGTGAATTCTTTTGCCATATTTGTTTTCATGGCCAATGTTTTATTTCTTTGTTTTTGTTCCATCTGGTCATTTAAAAATGCTTGGTAAAACCGCTTACATGATAAATGATAATGTTTATCCACTTGAGAAACATCATTTTTTATTGTGTTCTTATTATTCGCAGATAATCCCACACACCACATTCATACAAGGCGGGGCGGGTGGAGGGTCATGCCTAAGGACACAACGGCAGTAGCAGTGGTGCCCAAACGTTTAACACCTAGTACCACCTAAGGAAAACTTGACTCTAAATGTGTATAGAGGACCTCGCGTACCACCAGAGCTATACATACCACAGTCGGAGAAGGGTACTGCTGGAGACACTGCGCATGTGACATATACAGCCTGCTGTATCTCATTGGCTGATCCACAATCGCCTAAACCTGTGTAGACGGCTATTTCTGTCGCCAAATTATGTTTTTGGGACACATTGCTTGTAAAAAAAAAAAACAGTTAATTCAATGGTTTTTCCACATTTAAGATTGAACATATTGATTTTCACTCAGCACTTATTCATGAATCCTTTAGACTTTGAATCAAACCTCTTGAAGCGATTGTGAAAGCTGCAGCCCCCGTACACAGGCTACCACGTCTTGCTTACTGCACATGCCGTGACAAACATTCAACACACGTCTGTTCTTGAAATGAGATTGGGGCCTAGCATCTGAAAGATAAAACAAAGACGGCAATAACTTCAGGACAAGCTACCAATAAATCCCTAATGATGCAACTCTGCGTTTTACGATGGATATCCTCATCCAACACACTGCACGGCGAGCCCCACAACATTTTCCCAGAACTAAACATTGAGCATTTTATTTGGATTTTAACAAGGCACAACAACAAATTGGGTTTTATTACAAAGGCAGAGCAAAAAGACTCGGGGGCTCTGGGATTGTTTAGCCAGCAGGTATTGGATTGAGGATGAATATTGTGATTACATTTGCTTTTAATCCTAGAAGAGCTAATTCCTGAGAGCACCCATCTGGCCTCAAGCAGTGAGAGACCCCCAACTGTGCCAATCGCTCCCATTTACAGGCCATAATAAGGGATTGGTCATAGAGACATCTCCCTAATTTTGTCAACTAAAATATTTTCATCATAGTTTATGTCCGTGTCATATTTTTGTAGGCTAAAACTACATAAAAACTGAATTAAAAAAAAATCAGAATGACTAACTATAACTGAAGTAGATGCTACTGATGTTTTTGACTAATAATGCAAACAAAACATGCTAAATGAATGAATGGAACGAGCGGGGATTCGATCCAAATTGCACTTTTGAATCCCATGAATTATGTCGACCAAATTAAGATGACATTTTCGTCAACTGAATCTTGACTAAAATGGAAAAAACATTTCAGTCAAAAGACTAAGATTCAAATTAAATCTAATTTAATCTTCTCAAAATGAACACTGGCTAAAACAATAGGATGAGTCAAAGCCACACACCATTCTGTTATTGCACTGTGAATAAGATGCATGCGGAGTTGTCTGTTTTTTGTTTTTATTCCTGATATGCATTTTTTAATCATCAGTAATGAACAAGTGATGAAGGAAAGCACAATCGACTCACTTTACCAGCATAAAGAACTCTGAGTGCGCTAAACAACCCCAGACTCTTTCAGACTACTGTACTTATAGCGTAAAGCACTGATTAGGTGCAAACAGAGGTGTGCGGTCAGGGCAATCAAGGCAAGCAGTGATTGACCTAAAATTACCGTGTGTCACAACTATATTTAAATTGTTCAGAAATATATCCAAATAAGCCCGTTTTCCCCTCACTTCTGCTGCTGAAGCTTGGCTGAAGTCACGGTGTTTTTTAGTGGCCTCTACAGGCCGCTGAGCAGTACTGCGGGAAGCTTGGTTGGCCATCTCCCGCTCTTTTTCATGTTGCGACCGTGTTCGGAGGCCCGTTCAAGCTCCGCTCTCCAACATGAGCTTGTAGAACCAGAGAGAGCCGCTTGTTTTAGAAGTCTGCACATGCGGCGGAAATGCTGAGGACCACACAGCCTCAAACCCCCTCTATGCTCAAACCACGCTGAACAAACCTGGGTGGGAATCTCGGATGTTTGCTGGTTTTGCCCTAACGAACGAGAAGAAGCGAAGCAACAGCAGCGCCAAGTTTCAACACGCAGATTTAAAAACTATCTTTTAGAGACAAGTCTTTGAATATAGCTCTGTTCACATTTCGAATGATTAGACATTACAGGCCGTCATTGCATAACTTACAGTGCTAATTTGTGTCATGAATTGATCAGTGAAGTGAGACAATTCAATCCATCCAGCTGTTCAGCAGATATGGTGGTTAAGCTCAGTAAGACAGGCGTTCGCTCTTCATGTGGGAGACCGGGGTTTGCGATTAAATGCATTTTTAATTCTTTTTCACTTTTGCGTGCAAATGTTATCCACTAAGTCTGCTTGTCCATCAAAAAAAGTGACCGCACCCAACTGGGCTGAGGGACATTCAGAGTTGTCTAGTAAAGTAGCATTAGCACCAAAACTTTGCAGCTATAGCTAATAAAAACAGCTATCATACTCCAACCACACTTTTGGCAAATATAGATAAGCGACAGCTCATTTACATTGAGCATTTGAACTGGAGCACAAACAAATATATTGCAAAATGAAACCCACGTGCTTGAAAGTCTAGCAGGAATACAAACGTCTCCAGATGTGTTATTGGGACGTTTCAGATTTGAACCAAGACACCTCAATTGTAGTTCCAAGGTTGGAAAAATTGGCGACATACTGTCAATCATCCCTGTGCAATCTTTTCTGTCCAAATGACAGCAGTAAATAAGAGTGTTGATATTATAAGAGTTATCCGTTTTTATTATTACACTGTGCCTAATCTGCTCCTGTACCTTGTATCTCGATCTGCACCAGGCCTCTTATAACAAGCAGACATCATTCATCTACTTGGAAAGATGGGAATTCAGGTTGTTTAGTCACAAATAACAAGTTTATTTTTTGGGCTCTTGCACTTGTGCTATTCTTCACCACCTCGGCACTGGATTGTAGCGTTAATGGAAACTAAATGAAAAATACTAAAGGCTTAAATCTCAATGAGTTGCAGACTGAAGAGGTTGTTGTTATTGGTAAGCACTATCACAACACCTGCACACGGTTTGCTCCGTCGGCTAAAATTAACTTTGGGAATAGGCTTTTGGAATAGGAGTTTTCATTTGAAAGAAATATTCACTTTAAAATTGGAAGCGAGTCAAGAGGTGGCTGTGAGTGTTGCCTGTCAATATCCAGCCTACGCATCACAGACTGAACAACTGGAAAATGGAACTTTAGAATGGTACATGCGATATAACAGCCAGCACGTAATGAAATAAACTACAACGGCTTGTGTTACACGTGAAAGTACACATTAAGCAGTATCTGTGTGGTTATTGCACTTTAAACATGCTCTTGAGTACCTTCACGTTGGCTCCTACGTCAGGATTTGGTGTTAGCACGCCATTGGACAGCAGTGGGAATTACCATGGAGAGAAAAAAGCCATTACGCAAAGTGGCCTGGCATGCTCTAAGCATAGACTTGTAATTAACATGATTTGGAGGCAGAAATGATCATAATGAGTATGGTGATGATTATTAATCAGTGAATGTTTTTTTGTCTTTTATTTTTTATATGCTGTGTTTGTTTAATCCGTTGTTTTTTTTTTCAAAGGGTTTCCCTTTATACAACTCCAGGTATGTTTTTGATGACAATGGCACAAAAAGCTCAACAAAGTAAGTTTTGTGTTATTTGCGTCCTTTAAAAATACTTAAATACCTGAGACCAGTGCTTGATTTGTAAATCAGACGTCGCCTGTTGGAACAAAAGTGGCTTTGGGACCGCAGTATAGGTCAGAACGTTCCTGGAACAATAAGTGAGCAGGCTCTCAGAATGCCAATATACAACCGCCCATCTTACACTACTTTGAACCATATAAAGGGTATATTATTTATGCATGTGTCGCACCCGGATGTTCATTTATTCTGACTCAAGGCACAGCAGGACCTTCCACTGAAGCCGATCTACACAGGATGCCCTCCCACATGCTTGCTCCCCGCACCTGAGCGCATCCCTCTGCCCGAGCAAGTCCTCCAGATTAAAACAACACATTTGGTCACTTTGTTTGATCGCAAAGTATGTAAAATAAATGTGTCAATGGCGATATAAAAAACATGATTACCCTGATTTGTGGAGATTCCAGACTTGCTGAATTTATAGCATAATTCCCGGGAAATCTGTCTTTTCTGATGATAACAACCACTCAAATCACACATAAAGAGCAAGCGTTAAACTTCTTTTATTTATGTCCTGACAGGAAATGACATCACAGACCGCGGGAATGAAATGTGTTGTTTTTTTTGTTTTGTTTTTTTACATATATTTTTTATTCTACATATATTTTTTATTATCTATTATTTACTACGGTCAAAGAATACGGAATGATTAAATAAAAAATATAAAAAACATAAATAGGCTGATAACATAACATTTTATTTCAACAATCTCCAACAATGCTTTGGTTTAAAACATTTAAAAACAACATGTATTCTACTTGACAGTTGAGAATATAAAAATGATCAATTATGAAAAAAAAAAAAAAGGTTTTATGTGCCGTTTCCAGGTGAATAAGCTCTATTTTTGATAAGCCATAATTTTTTTTATAAAACAAATACATACATTTTATCAACCTTTTCAACACAATTAATGGCAACTCAATGCTGTTGGCCAGATATTCAAAATGCATTGGTATAGTCTATACCCTTATTACCTTATGCATCTTTATCTGTATAAAATCGAACAAAGGCTCAAACAAACAAACTCATAATTGGCAACGCAAATGACTCAAAAAAGAATGGAATGAGGGGCGGCAATGGAGGACCACAAAGTCACATGTTTGGAGGGAATTTAGTTGGAAGAATGTGACCTGTTTTTTCATAACCCCATGTCAAAGTGCTCATAATTCACAAGGAGGGGCTTCATGTTGGAGGTTGCCAGGAGGCAAACCATTACCACGTGTCCTGTTGCACAAAATTGTCGGACAGAAAGTAACAAGGCAAAGCAGATTAGTTTCGATACCACCATCCCACTCTATTTCAGAACAATGCATTTGGGTCTCAGAACATACAGGACATACTGCTGGCAGCTGGGAAGAAGGCCATCACAATATTGGATGATACAAACTGCTTCAACGATTAAGGACTGGACTGATCATAACCAACATGCGCACAATGGAAACATCTGGACCCAATATGAAAATGGACACATTCAACAAACAATGGACAAAATGGATTTAATATGCTTTAACCCTTCTTTGCTTTGGATTTGGATTATTTTCAATTTGTATTCTTGTGTTCTCCGTCTCTCCGTTTGATTTTATTGTTTTATGTTCTAAAAAAAATAATAAAATGAGAATGAGAGAAAGTCATAACTTTGTTATCCTCTAAGGACAATTGAAGTTAACAGGACTGGTTAGAATCAGGTAGGAGGAGTCAGGCCCTCTCGCCTCAGGGCAGTTTTATTGAGAAGGGTAACAGACTTTGTGACAGAGGTGTCCTGGGCATCACAGACGTCTAACACTGGTTCTGATTGGTCCCGATTATACTATACTACAGCTTTTAGTACAGAATAAGAGTCTCTAATTTTCTTTGCAGTTTTTCTCAGTGAGACGAGGGCGCGGCACCAAATCTACGGCTCGGGGGGGATCAGAGACGCAACTCACATCTGCGTTGATACTATACGAGACGTTCTACATAAAGGTGTAACATGTAGTAAAGTTACCAGATCAAACAAAACAGTATCCAGATCCTGTTCCGGCTTGTTCTGGCTCAAATCAAGCCCTGCTTGAGACTTTTCTGAACCATGGTTAGAATATATATTCTATACATTTGTTTCAGTCTTCTAGGAAATGACAATAAGTTGTGTTCACGTGATATCACAACAATCTAGAACACTTACAGTTTAAAACTGAGCTGGAGGGCAACCAAGAATTCCATTGTAGAATTCACTGTTTAATTGTCAGAATGCAGATTTGACCTGGTTTATGGTTTATATCTCTGTAATTACTGGGCCTAGTCACATGAAACAAAAACTGGCACAAAGTTTAACGTCTTCTCTGTCATCAGAAATAAACAAAAGAGAAATATGTTTTTCACAATATCTTCAGGAAATGGCCCCATTATTCATTTCCAACAACATGAAGGTTGTCGAAAGGAGTTCAATCCATGAGATTAATATGACAAGTTTGTGGAGTGAATCCCAGACAAATAATGATAATAGTTTTGGACATTTCTTTGAAAAACAGTGGTCCATAGAGTTACATAGACACGTACCCTCCATCAAATTCTGGAAAGCGAATGCAACCTTGGCTGCTCAGTTCCCTCACTGACCACTATTATTGGATCTTCACCACATTTTCCAGTCCAGGCTATGTCACTAGTTGCAATAAATACAAATATGAAAAATTAAACAGCCAACTCTAAGATAATACTATGTTTTAAAGGATTTTTTCTCTGAATACGTTCCACAGCATTTGAGTTTATCCATATGTTTAATTGACTGCAGATTTTGGCTACTCTTCTCACCTCTGTCACGTGTAATATCACTGCAAATTGACTTCTAACGCCCACATCAAGCACACAATTGGACATCATCTGCTCCCAACATTGAGCTTGTTTTACTGTTTGGGAACATCTATAACATGAGATAAAGAGAAAAACATAAATAGTCCATTGATATAGATCTTATGTCCCCGTCTCAGCGCTCATACATCACCAAACCATCACATGTCAAACTTCACAACCAATTTTTCTCTCTGATGGAAACTTGTGGAGGAAGCGAACAACTTTGGTGGCTTGGCAGAAACACATCAGTCCGGTCACGTCCTTCCTGGGAACGCCGCGTGAGAAAAAAAGCAGTGATCTTTGTTCCAGATGTAAACCACACAACGAAAAGGGCAGCGAAGGATGGGGTGAGGGGGAGAGACTCATCCATCACGCGGGGACCGGCAGCGGCGGCCGGGGTCAGGAGAGCGCCTCATTATCAGTGATGTAAAACAGCTGACGGCTCACCTGCGCGGCCGACACGCTCACAACGATCTGCGCTGAGGATGCTAACCGTCAGGATGGATAACATATGGGTCTGTGCCACTTTTCTCATGGGGGGCCACTGCTTGTGTTATAGCATAACATTCATTTAAAGGAGACATATTATGCAGAGTTATTAATATATTGTTTTCTCTTTGTTACCCACTCTCGAAATGCGTATACATACATATATATATATATATATATATATATATATAATATTAATTATAGTATATATATATAATAATAATATAACAACACACACACACACACACACACAAATATAAACATGTATATATAACACACGTATTATACATAATACATATACACTGTGTATTATATATATATACACGTGTGTTGTGTGTGTGTGTGTGTATATGTGTGTATATATTATATATATATATATATAATATATAACACACACACATATATACACACATATACAACATATATAAACATAAATATATGTACACATATATATATACACACATATAATACATATACACACATACATTATATATTATATATATATAACAACACAACAACACACACATATATGTAGATGAAAAATATATATGTACATACAAAATACACAAAATCAAGTCCATGCAATTAAAATTAATGATTGATGATTATAGGGATGGACTATTTATCGGTTCCAATGTTGGCATCGGCCACTGGAAACTATGTTTTGGAAACATTATTTTATACACATTCAGTTGTTTCTTTTTTCGTATTAATTGATTTAATTGAAAAGTAAATGTGTGACCTTTACTTGATCCTAAAATAGATTTGTGGGCCTTGGATGGATTTGATATGGATAAAATCTAAATATCTGAATAGGGAAAATATTGGATATCAGTATAGGCTCAAAAAAATCCATATCAGCCCATCCCTAATTGCGTAAAAGAGAGAGTTAATTTGGTCAGGGTCATTATAATAGCATCAGACACCTGTACATTAGATTCTAATGTACACAATTTGTACATTAGATGTCTTAGCAGTGCCTCACCAGTAGGGAAACCGCTGAGCACTGTGTCCCCTGCAGCAGAAGCCTAAAGGCGTCATTATAGACCACTGAGCCTGCGAAAGGTCCCACTTCCATAGCTCCACCATAGAGGAGGCGTGTACAGTGGCAGACAGAGGAGGACAAACTAAACTTTCTCATCAACATGTTTGCCTTCGCGCCGACAATTCCCGTTTTCCCCTCCCATACATTACGTTCTCTGCTATATATTGTATTCTTATTTGGCGCTACACGTACAGTTTAGTTGTGCCTCGTAATCATTTCCACTAGTTGTTCCCGTGAACAGCAGCACATAGTCACGGCCGTCAGCATGGTCCGGCACCAGCACTTTGTTGTAGTGACAGGGGAAATAAGCTCTGCAGTTTTCCACCGGCACTAAGCAGATTTGTTTTTAGAGTAGCCGTAGTAGTACTAGTAATCTAAAGTAGTTTTAGATCAACTTTGCGATTTAAAATGTCCAAAATATAAAATAATAATTCACGGGTGTCATATATCTTCACTATATAGCAGACAAGTGCATAATATCTCTTTTTTAAACATGTATTCTTACTGAATCCCTGCTTGATCTTCTCCTGGCTTCCATCTGGCTCCGTCATGTTCCCGTTTTTCAGAGTATTACTTATTCTTCTATCAAAGCCTCAGCCTTCTGCGGCGGTCTATCACCGAGTCTGTGATTTCATTATGCTCCATTAACTGCAGCAGTCTGGTCAGAAAGTTCAAAGCTTTTAGCATTTAGAGCACTGTTAAATGATTTCAATATGCCAGTTTACCAGCGTAATGCATCCTTGACATTCATCAAGGTAATATGGACTTGCATTGTTTTGATCAGATCTGTGGATGAGAGCATTTCTTCCTCAAGCCCTGACAAATCATTTTATGAAGCTGTTATGTGCGACATAATCAGAGCGGTGTATATTCTTTGGGTGGTATTTCCAATGATTTCCAAGACAACAGCCACATCATGTCACCTTTTAATGATTCAACTGAACATTGTGTGTAGATTAACTGTTGTCTCAGCTCAACAAAATATATGAAAAATGATCTAAAATGTATATTAAAAATTCTCTGTTGGAAGGCTGCTGTTGTCTCCATGCTGTTAATGCTTTGCCTGAAATGTAGTAGTAGTAGTAGTAGTAGTAGTAGTAGTAGTAGTAGTAGTAGTAGTAGTAGTAGTAGTAGTAGTAGTAGTAGTAGTAGTAGTAGTAGTAGTAGTAGTAGTAGTAGTAGTACAGCAAAGCAATTAGTAGAATTTAACAGCCACGTCAGATCAATAACATCAGCAGCTTTTTACCATCTAAAAACATTGCCAAAATCAAAAGTATAGTGTCTAAACCAGACTTGGAGAGACTTATCCATGCGTTTGTCTCTAGTAGATTAGACTACTGTA